>JADRCH010000126.1:1875282-1936457 GCA_019843965.1 Rhynchomys soricoides
TAGGAGGGCCATAATGACTGGACTGTAAAAAAAAGATTAAGGATAATTATTTGAAAATCTAAACAAAAAGATATTTTTAAATACATTTTAAAACCTTGATATTCCCTCTTCATGGAGGCGTGGGCTTAAGAGGGACAGTTCTGATGTGATATTACTTTCTAGTTCCTTCTATAATTGCAGCTACTGTCTGGATTGGCTATAATGAGGATCGATCTCAAGAGGAGACAACAATGTACATAGTACTTCGTATCATAAAAGTGGGGTGTGAGTTAGAATAAACAGATTTACCTCAGAGTATGTGGGACATGGGAATGAGAGATTTTCACATTCTGAATTCTTTCTGCTGCCAGGTAGTATAGTGACTTGGCTCTGTCTCATCTTGGCTTGGCCTTTGTCAGCATCCCAGGAGGTGGGTTGCTTAGCACATCTAGACCTTGCTGCGTCTATACCTTTTGTTACCAAAAGTATCTATGCTCAGACATCTGGACGATAGATCTCCAAGACCAAGGAGGGGAAGGATGCCCTGGGGAATGAATGAAATAATGTTCAGGATAGCAAGACCAGGTAACATTATCTCAAAGCTCATTGCTTTAAAACTAAACCTGAGAGACGTCTATTGTCTTCCACATTTGCCATAGATGAATTTGGGAGTGATTTTGCCTCGTGGTTCTGGCTTGTGGTTTCTCCTGATAGTGTAGCAGAGAGGGGCTCCAGGGTTGCTGTTGGCTGTAACTAGGATGGCAGGAAGGATAGAAATAGCTCATTTTACCCTGGGAAATAGATTACTGGTTGCAAGTCACTCATTGGGGTTGAGAAGCCAGTGGTAACTACAATATAGCAGCAAGAGGGGATTCAGGGACAATGGAAATTGGTCCTTGATAATGGTGCTCAGATAGAGGTCATTGTTAAATATATATGGCTATATACGAAGGGTACAGTGGCATTTAGTATAAAACTGAGTAAAAGAAGAAGGAAAAGGTGGTCTCCTCTCATGACAGGCAGTCAGTGTCAAATCTGTATTTTTTTCCTTGAGTATCTTCAAATGTTTGAGAAACTTCACTATGTAAGTCCATGTGAGGACTAACCTCAACCTTTTAAAGACTAGCAGAAAGCATTAGCCCACTTTACACCCAACACCATAAATCAGAGCAGTTGGACCACTGACTTCTACATTCCGGTGCTTTGATGACTGCTTAGTTGGAATGGGCAGTGTGGTTAGGATTCACCTGTCTCCCTCCATCTGATTGATGTGAACAGAATATCTGATTAGGTGACTAGAGATGATATTTTCGGAGCAGGATTATATTGTATATTACTTCTTTGTTTCATCTCTGATTGACTCATCCATTCATTCCCCTTAGCATTTTCTGATCTTCTACCACAAGCCAGACACAAGAGGCCAAAGATACCGCATGACCAGAGAAGAGTTCTGATGCACCAGGTGATGGGCCAATTGCTAAAGGGACAGGAAGAATTAGCAGGAGAATAAGATGGGAGATGGCTTTCCTGCAACAGGTTAGCGATAGCCTTGCAGGATTGCTGAAGCTCTTGAGCTCCATCTGAAAGGTCAGAGAAACAGCTAGATGTGAGGCAATGGCTTGTCTCAAACAGAGAGTCCCAGCTGGCTTGCCGGGTCATCCATGGAGAAAGAATGAGGCATATTCCAGTACTGATAGCAGGCAGCGTATGCAAAGCTGATGGCCACGTTCAGTATGTTATCATAGGTCATGATAAAGGGTCTCTACTTTCTCCAAGAGCGTGGTAGGTGTTTGCATGGCATTGCGTATGGATCCGGGCACTGTACCTCCCCTCTCCTTAAGGGACAGGCTCCCCTCTGTCCTTGGCTGCTTGTTCATCCTGTCTGACAGTAGCTCTGCTCTTACCACCCCCACAAATCCAACCCTCCCTTGCTTCCTTTGTTCAAGGCTATGTTGCCAAGTAGCAGATTTGTAGGTGAGCAAATCTTTCCTTTAGAGATCCAGCACTCATCTATGATGGACAGGACTAAAGCAAAGACCTTGAAATTCATTTGCTATTGGAAGGTAACACCAACTGGCTGGTGTTTCTTTATTAGTGCGGGCTGAGGCTAGTGGCTCTGGGTCTGAGATCAGAACCCCCTAAAACCTGACGGTAGAAACATCATGGTGAAGAGATAACAATGCTGAGCAGCCATGGGCTGTTGATGTTGGGGACAGTTTCCTTTATAGGAGAATTGGACCTGATAGTTATCTCATAGCTTTCATCTCAGAGCAGGGGATTTGGATGGCTGGTCCAAAACTCTTCTCTGGCTGAGTTAGTAAAAGAGCCAAATTGCTTTTTAAAAAGTGAGACAAGAGTGGTAATGGGAATAGAGTTGCAAAGAAGTATGAGGCTTTGAGGTACAGTGACATCAGGCAAGCTTGGAAAGATGGCTGAGATATGCTCAGGTTAGGAAATGGCATGAGACGATGGGCTAGCTCTGTAGACGTCTGATGTGTGGTTTGTGGAACGGCTCAGGCTTACAGTTATGTTTGCTAGTGCTAGGAGCAGGGTGTAGAGCAAAGAAGACACAGATAACAGTGACAGGGGACACCCCTATTTATATCCCCAGATAATGAAGCCCCATCTCAAGCCTGGAAATCGTCAGGAAATCACATGTGGATGTCTGTGTCTTTTCAGTGGCTCTCTACAGAAAGCAGCCCGAGGCTGGTAGAGGGAGAGGGACTACAGGCAGAGCCATGTTAGAAGGTCTTTAGCCTCGTTAGGATTTCCAGTAAGAAATAATGGCAACCTGAGCTTAATGAAGTTTTGGGTTGGGGGTACTTGGGGATGACAGTAAAGAGAACAAATTAGAAGAACCTTGAGTGCTTTTGTATCTAAAATTTCCCCCAAAGGTCCCCATATGTTGAAGATGGTTTGCAAGATGACACTGTTGGGAAGTGGCAGGACTCTTTAAATGGTGGAGCCTAGCGGGTCTCCGGGTAACTGAGATGTGTCTTCAGTGGAGGGTTTTTGGTTTTGTTTTTGTTTTGTCTCTTCCTCTCCAGCCTCTGCCTTCCTTTTGCTTCATAGCCATGACGCCATTTTACTCGGCTACAATATGTTGCTACCCAGGTCCTTAGCAATGGTCCATTGGGTCAAAAACTAACACATCCAAGAGCCTTTCCTTTTGTAAGCAGATTAACTCAGATAACTCTTAGAGTAACAGGAAACCGACCAACAAGCATGGAATTCAACAGGAGTAGATGGACAAGTTGGTTCATGATCAACTTTCATATTTCTCCAGGGTTGAGGACAGAACCCAGGGTCTCACTCATGAGAGGCAAGTCGGCAGGAAGAAGTCTGCCTCTGGCTATTTCCCTAGCCCTAGGGCGGTGGTTTTCCACCTTCTTAACGCTGTGACACTTTAATGCATGTGTTCCACATGTTGTGGTGACCCCTACTACAAATTCATATTTATTATGTTTTTATGAACTGTGATTTTTGCCTCTGTTATGAATTGTAATGTAAATATCTGTATTTTCCAATGGTCTTAGGTGACCCATATGAAAGGGTCATTTGATCCCCAAAAGGGTCAGGTTGAGAACCACTTCCCTGGACCAGCCTTAACCAGTCCTGCCAGATTGCTGCTCTCATGGCTCTTGGGACTAACAATCTGACTACATTGAACCCAGCCTCACAGTTGTGACAGTAAAAACTACTTCCTCTTTGCATCATCCACAGTGTGTAGATCCATAGATTGTTGATAGAATTCCTCCATGATTGCCCTCCCCCGTCCTCCCACGCTCTCCATCCTCCATCCCCTGACGCAGTCAGAACCAGGGTTCTAACCCAGGGAACCAGGGTTGGTTTAAAGGTTTCTGACACCAGCTTCTTGACAACGTTTACTGTGTCAACAAAGGTGCCTTTTTCTTATGTTTAATCAATTACAACAAATACACTGGCTTCTCCCTTATACCTTATATTTTTGATCTGTGATCTGTGTGCAGTTTAACTAGTTAAGTATCAGCAGGAAATGGGACCTTTAGGCAACTATGATAATTATAGAACATAATTCTAAATTGAATAGTAGAAGTGCTGAAGCAAATACTTAGCTTAGATTACACCTGGTTATTTTTGCATTATTATTTTTAATATGTTTTGACACCTTAGCTGCAGCATGTAGGCTTCCTCTGATCTTCAGAGCCCACCTTCTGGGTTAGACAATTAAGCTATTTAAATGTCTCATATCCTGTCGTAATTGTTGGTGAGAATGAGGTAGGAAAATATTATGATGTAGAAGAGATCATTTTCTTCCTTCCTTCATTCATTCATGAATGCATTCATTCATTCATTCATTCACACTTACTAAGTCTGTATTACGGGCAAAAAAAAAATGTACCTAAAGCTATAAGGTAGTACTAAATTGTTTATGACTCACTCTTTAACCTGTACATATTTAAAGTGTAGAAAAGAGAAGAGAAAAACAACATCATTATTGAAATAAAATGCAAGATAAAGGGAAAAAAAAAGAGTTTAAAAGCCCTTTAATCACAGTGGTTTGGGAATTTAAAAAAGAGAAATTACTTGCAACTTGAGATGAACACCAGGAATATGGAAGTTGGTGAGGAGGTTATTTAGGGCAGAGATGAACACAAGTGAAGGGACAGGGAGATGGGAAGAGAGGAGCATCACTAGGAATGAAGACGGGTTGGCCATCTAGATGAAACCAGGCTATGAAAACTATGGAGAACCTTGGCAAGTTGTTTGTAAGGCAAAGATGGACCCTTTCTGCCCACTACAGTCATGCCCTAAGTCATAAGCTGACTGGTAACATCTATACATTAGACTACTGAGCATCGAGTTTGCTCGATTGGGGTCAGGAGATTCCAAAGTCCAGGAAACCCAGATCAAATGGACATGTAACTCCGCCGAGGGTCTGCAAGATACTGAGGTGTGGTAAAGAAGGAGGAAGATGATGTGGTGCTTCATGTGCACTTTGTGTGCCCCTCCCCGGCTTCATGAAAATGAGCCAGAGAGTTGGATTCTCTAAGACCTGACAGGGAAACTCTAGGCCTTGGGAACTCTAACAGGAAAAAACCAAAGATTTAATGAGGGGCATGAGTAATAACTTAGATTTCCGTTTAGCCTCAAATCCAAGAAATGTGCTTGATGAACAGTCACAGTGGCCTATTTACACCCCATGGGCCAATGCTTTTCTCATCTGGGGCAGGTTTTACCCATTATTTTTCCTAATGATGCTAATAAATGTATTGCTGTCTAAAAAAGTGTGGTTAACTCTTCATCTTCATTGACGTAAGTCCCAGAGAAAAGATGCGCATGAATTTTAAAATGGCTTCAGTTTGGCACATCTGCCACCAAGTATGTGCTATGTACAAACTAATTAAACAGGAACTGGAAACAACTAGATTCCTAAATTTAGATACAGATGTGGCATCAGCCCTGAACTGAGCTGGAGAACATCTTATTTTTATGAGATGTTGACCAAGAAAAAGCAAAACAGCAGCAAAAATTACTCCACATGTGTTCCCGCTCATGTGACTTCCTTTAGGGGACAACTGGGGTCACGTGGGGGAAGCTGTAAATGTGGTGGACAGCTGCTAAATCATTCTTTTTTCTTACTCAGAGCTCCAAGATGTTCACTGGTACTGCCTGGAGGTTCCCATTGTTTGCTTTAAGGTTAAGAGCTAGGATGGTATTTTGCAGAAATGCAGCACAATATTTTCCTAAGGTTATGGGAGGATATATCCATCATGTTTGGCTCTTAAGTCATTGTGGCTGTTAGTGGCATGCTTTGTGACAAAATAAGAGAGATAGAAACATTAAAACCAAGAGAGAAACCTATCCTTAAACAAATAGGAAGCTATTCTGTTTGCATGTAAAATTATAGCTTTAAGTTTATGCAGGAAAAAAAAACCCTTAAATATCTTTTATGTTAAATTTTCTGCAGATGGGCACAGTAGGTGAGATTTGATAACACTGATTGTGGTGTAAGAAACAAAGATAAGATTTGCTCAAAGTGAGAGGGGGAACTGGGAGTGATGGAGGCAGGGGAAACTGGACAGGCTGTGTTGTGTAACAGAAGAATTAATGAGTAAATAAACAGACTTGTTCAAAGTACAGCACACCTATAAGAGATGCTCATTAGCTATGTTATTTTGCTTAATACTTAATGAATATTTTCCACATAATAGACACCACAACAAAGCCCAGAACACAAAAATGGCACTGCCCTAGGTTGTAAAGAAGACACTTATTCTCCCAATAAGTCTGTAACATCATGGTTTCGGTGTCAAGTGAAATTGTGTGATAAGTGCTCTTAAAACTCACATCCTTGAAGATGGTACCCAAAGCCCTCCAGTATGTTTGCTCATGTCAAGGAACAGACACAGAAAGAAAAAAGGAAGGAAAAGAAAGGGGGGAGAGAGAGCCAGAGAGAGAGAGAGAGAGAGAGAGAGAGAGAGAGAGAGAGAGAGGTGTAGTCAACCGATCGTTTCATGATCTACATCTTTTTTGTCAAATATATTCTCCTACTGGTAATTATCATTTCAGGAATTTTCCCCTTCAAAGTAGTGGCTAGGTAGTGGAGAGAGAAGTATAGAGACAGATTTTGCCTAGGACCCTCATATGGCTGTGTCCCAGACTAGCAGTGCTGACCCAAACACTGAGGGATCCAACACCATATTTTCTTTTGAGTCTCCTGAAAGAATGGTGTTGTTATTCTTTGAACACTTAGATCTTAAGTGCTGCTGTGTTGTGACCCTGTTCAGCACTGAAGATCTTGAAGATCTATTAGTGTTCTGGGTATGATCTTTGAGCTCAGCCGACTTCTAAGCAGCCAGTGTACATACGTTAATGCGATTTAAATAATTCGGAACCCCCATGACTTGTATGTATAAGAAATGGAAAACCTTCTCCAGGGAGTCTAGCAAATCTAGTTTAACTTAAAATTTTACATCTGCACAACTAGGTTTTTCTCTAGAAACATGAAAATTGCTAGTGTCACAGCAATAGAAATAATATTTGCCTCACCAGATCTTTGTTCGGAAGGTGACCGTGATACCTACATTATCTAGGTGGATCTGTAGACCTAAATGATGAACAGAGATTTTCAGTAACTTAGATTTGGTGTCTATTTTTATAAAGTATGACAAATAACGGTGCATTTACTGAAATAGCTAATGGACCAGTGAGGTGGTAGCGCAGCTTTTTACAGACACCAGCTGGCACGCTGCTAAATGAGTTGGAATGAGCGGGTGAGCACTTGTGTTTTGTAAATAAGAATCTTGATTTCTTATGCAGTTCTACAGGGACAAAAGGCATCTCCCTCTTCTTGGAAGCTTTGATTTCACAAATTCCCAATGAATGAATGAGGTTCAAGGGAGTACACTCAGTGGCCTGACCTGGGGTTCAGTCCTGTCTCTGTGACCAAGTAGTAGTAACAGTCAGAGGAGACAGTTTACCACTCTGGGCCTTGGTTTCTTGTCTGCAATGAAAGGACAGGACTTGATCAGCCAGAGTCACTCCCTAGCATTTTCCCATTTGGATTGGTCTAGATAATTTAATTTGAGCTCACAGGCTTGGCCATTGCTCTTCCAAAATAGGAGTTTGATTTATTAAACTCCTTAAACTTTATTAAACTTCGGGCTTCATTTTAATAAATTGACCCTATCTTGGGCCCATAAAAGAAATTTTATTTGTCATCTCTCTATAGGTTCTACCAGTCCTGGGACAACCCAAGCATGTGACCATGGCAAATAACCTCTCACCACTATTTGTCCTGAGTCTATGTAAACGGTATCTCAACGTGTAGCCTCATTACAAGCTAGCATGGAAGTGGTACTGTACTTTTATCATGTCCTAAGTTTCTCTTCAATCCTCACAAGTCAACACACAGAGATTCCTCCACCTCCTGCTGTATCTTCTTTTCATTATATTTCTGCCCCTAAGGGCTAGGCACACATGCTTTACCTCATCTGTCTTTAGGCCCCAGGCGTAAACATATTCCAGTAAGGCTGGTAGTCAACTGCCTTTGCAGTCCATTGCACAACACATGTACCCATATGCAAATGTTGGTCACATATTGTTCCTGTCACTCATTTTCTCTGAGTGTGGTCACCATGCGAGTGGAGTTCACAATCACTGTAGATCAACCATGGGGACTCTGACAGCTAATAGTGGAATAAATCCTACCAAATGAGCCCTCATGCTGATAGCATCCACAGACTCTGGAAAACGTAAAAGATCACCTCCTTGAAGGCAATGAAGAGTAATTCCAAACCAGGCAGAACTGGAGGGAAATGAAAATCTGGGAAGCAGAATTGAATGTCTCATGATTTGTATACCTCTTCTCAGGATTAATTCATTGATACCCAGCAGCCTCTCTGAAACTCTGATGGGAGCCAAGAGGGGCAAGCTGCATCAGGCAGTGTATTCATTAAGATAAAAGCTGAATTGCTCTTTAAGAAATGAAAAAGAAAAAGATAAAAAGAAACTCCAAGAAGAATAATTGGTGTAAAGATGTCTGAAAGGAAGTCTCTTGACAGGAAAAACTCAGAATTCAGAGGGGAACCCCTAAGTTTATTGTATGTCCTCTGCCTATACTTGACCCTGACATTGAATGACATGTCCAAAAGGTCATCAAGAAGCCTAGCTATGCTTCATTGTACTGAGAAGAGATTTCAGCTGCTGTCTCTTCCACATATCCTCCACCCTTTCACAGGACAGGGATTGGGGTTTGAGCTCATCTAAGTCCATGGCCTGCTTTCAAAGAAATACTTTAGGGGGACGGGCAGTACGGTTTGCACAACACTGTATTCATCCTACACAAGTATAATTTTAAATTAACAAACATGACAATGAGGAAAATTGAACCTGTGATTAGTACTCAAGAGAAAAGAGACAAGTACTGAGCTGGTCCAGGAAAGAAGGTATTTTGTTCATACTTGGGAGTATAAAATAAAATGTCCGTCTGAATTAGGAAATAGATAATCAACCAGGAGAACTGCGAGGGCTAATATATTGATATATTGTGATAGAGTGCTTACCAGCTTGTTCAGCCCAGAGTTCAGTTCTCAGCCACACACACACACACATACACACACAAAGAGCGAGAGAGAGAGAGAGAGAGAGAGAGAGAGAGAGAGAGATACACACAGAAACACATACAGAAACACAGACACAGAGTTACACACCCAGACACAGGCATACAGACAGACAGATACACACAGAGAGAGATACACACAGAGAGAGACACAAACAGACACAGACATACACATACAGACACACAGATACACACACGCACACACGGAGAGAGAGAGAGGGAGAGACAGACAGACAGACACAACAAACACACAGGTACAGACAGACATAAATACATACAGAGCCATACATACACACAGACAGAGACACACAAACACCCAGATAGTCAGACAGACAGATACACACAGACACACAAGCAGACAGACACAGCAGATGAAACCATGAGTGTGTATTGTGGGCACAGACATGTCAAGGACCCCAGTCTAAGTACTGGTACTGACAGTGTTTGCTTCTTCCTGCTGGATGGCTGGAGCTTAAGACTACTCCTCTGCAGAGATCCCCCTACAGAGTTTAACTAACAATGTCTCTTTGCTCAACTGTAATAACTCTGTGGAGTTTTCAGGCTGCGGTGAGTATCCATTGAAGCAGCCCATCCACCCACTCACAGCTTTTAACGTGGCTCTGTCTTTTCTTTGTTCCTAATCACCCCATTCTTGTTGCAACACACACACACATTGAAACAAAAAGAGTCACATGAAAATTTTGGATGTAAAAATAAAAGGTAAAAATTATTGGAGAGTTTATAATATGAATTGAGTTGAGAAAAGAAAATAAAGTCACAAAACTTATAGATTTGGTTACAAAATGCCCAGTATGGGATCAATATCAAAAGATCTCCATAAGTAAAAGAAACAAAGACATATATTTGAGAAACTCGTGAGCACTGAGAAAAACAAACACATGCATGGGAATGCACACATGCACATACACATACACATGCATGCCTGTACATGTATGCACACATGCATAGGTATGCATGCACAAGCAGTCACATGCACACACAGGCATGAACACATGTACACACATGCACTTGTGCGCACACACACATGTACGTATTTGCACACATGCACATAATCCCACACATCTCCGTCTTACTGCTGAAAAGTCCAGAGAGAGTATTTTGAAAGCAGCCATAAAAAAGAAAGACTAAACATTTATAGAGAGCAGAAACATTGTAAATTGAAGCCAATGTTTTATTGTTTTAAAATATTCTGAAGCAAGCGAGTCTATGTAAAATATTAAAAAGGTAATAAATAAATAAATAAACCAGTCAACTAAAAAATAGTCTTCATGAATAAAGGTATAATAAAGATATTTTCAGTCAATAAATTTAGTCTTATAGACTAGGATCTGTGCATGAGAGAGAACACATGATGTTTGTCTTAAAGTCTGAATCACTTCTGTAAACTAATGATTTTCAGTTTTATACATTTCCCTGCAAATTTCATATTTCTTACAGCTGATAAAATGTCCTCATGCACAAGTGCCTCGTTTTCATCCTCAACTCCTCTGTGGATGGGCAGGGAAGCCTGGTCCTTCTCCTGGGTGCTATGATTAACACAACAGCAGAGGGATCCCCACTTGGCCTCAAACTCCACCCCCACTGCCCCCTAGGGTCACAATCTTTTTGTTGGCCATCTGCTTCGCCATTTTCTTCTTACTCTTCTTGATCAGTTTTCAATGTCTTAACACTTTCTATCCTGTGAAGTAGGAAATTTTAGTTTTGATTAAGATCTATTTTTATATGTTTATATCTTTTTGCTGTTTACATCTTTGTTTCATAGCTATGGAAGCATTGTCTAATTTTACTGTCATGGCCATTTATGGATTTATAGATTAGATGCTTTATCATTTTAGCCCTTACATTGGGATATTTGAAATATTTTCATGACTTGAGGAGACAGCATAATTTTATTCTCATATCTAAATAATTGTGCCACATCCACTTGGACAGTCTACTTCTGTATAGAATGCTATTGCCATTTTTATTGGGAATGAATTCTGCATAAACCTATGGCACTATGTATGAATCATCAACCCCATTCCATGAATCTACATTAACTGTGGACTCCATTCTCTCTTTCCACATCCGTGCACTTCCAGGGATCAAACTTAGATCACCACGCATACATGGAGAGCACCTTTACCCACTGGGCCCCCCTTCTGATTAGTGTGCAAGCCTTCCACTTGTTTTGATGAACTTATTCTTAATGTGATGTTTTTTTGATAAAGTTAAAGTGATTTTTTTCTCAAATTTAGCTTGAAGTTTTTCTTATGAAGGGATAGAAATATAACTGAGCTTTATATAGAGATGTCTTGAAACATTGTGAAATTCATTGATTCAATTCATTGATCCACAGAGAGATGGGGGTGGGTGGGAGGGGGGGAGAGGGTAGAAGATTCCGTGGGATTTTTATATATAGAAAAATACCAGAATGTGCTCTGTGTAGAAAGAGAATTTTTACCAATATAAATTTTTCTTAATTTTCTCCGAATTGACCTTGCCTGGAACCTTCAGTGCAATGTTGAAGAGAACTGGCACGAATAGACATACTTTCATTCTGGACCTTAGGGGGAAATCTCTTTGTTGTACGTATTAATATTAACTGTGCAGCTTTTATCTCTTTGTAGTTTGTTGAATCTCAGAGCATGAAAGGCTTCGGAGGCTTTTCCTATTCCTTTCCTTTTCCTACGTAGGCAGTCCTGTGATTTTTCTTGCTTGTTTTCATAGCAATTATGTTAATTAATGTATGTATGTTAAATCAAATATATATTTTTGATATTGCTCTTAGTTAATCGTTGTGTATAGCGTTTGTGGGTCCACTCTACTGAAATTTTGCCAAAGCTTTTGTTTCTATGTTTATGAGGAATAATCTGTCCATGTCCTGTCAGTTCTTTGGTTTGATTTAGTAGCGAGCTAATATGGGTGTGTGGTGAGTTTGAGTGATGTCAAGCTCTGCTAGGCATAAAGACAGACAACTGATGCTGCTCACATCTGTAAGATTTACTGAGAGGATTCTTTGATAATACTGTGCGCAAAAGGAGTCTTTCACAGCATGAGACCTAAACTCCGGGAAGCACCACCCTAAATAAGAGGCCAAGGGGAACTCCTGAGGTCAGTACAGGGTTTGGGTATAGAAAGTTACACACATAGTTAGAAGCCAGTCTCTGCATCAGAGGGTAGCCATGGCTCTGTGGTTTTACTTTGCCTGTAGCTATAGATACTGGGTGCAGTTCTACATGATATTTAAAGCACATTTCCCCACTATGAATTAACTAGTCTTATTTAAAATAACTGAATAAGTAAAAAACAGATAGTGAGTATAATAGTGACTTTGAAATAACAGATACCAGCTTCTGGTGGAGGCATCTTTGCCTCATAATACCCAATCTTGTGTGAGCTAGGCAGCTTCCTTCTTCAAAACTTACTAGTCCATTATGTGTGCTAGTTACAGGTCTATTCTGGTGATGGTTGACGGTCGGTTCTGGCTTTGCGTTCTTTCTGTTTGTGTTGGGGCTGTGGGCGTGTGCTCACCTTACTCCTTTCTGATCCCCTCATTTGCCCGTGGTTCTTCCTGATGCTCCTCTCTCGTGTATGAATATCTGTGACTTCTCCTTTCCTTTTGGGCCGAGTTTCTTTTCTTTCTGTTCTGATTTCTCAGCATGAAATGTTAGGTTTTTCATCTTAGGATTTCGCATGTCTGAATCTTTGTGTTTTCAGCTCCATTTTTCATTCAGTGATGCCTTTACCGCTCCGCCTTTCCTGTGAGCTCTGTTTTTTTTTTGGTTGTATTAAAAGGGTACCCCTTTTAATTTCATATTTTCAACAAATTAAGGGTGTGTGCTTTAGTTTAGACATATTTGTGAGGTTCTGCAGTTTCTTTCAGTTACTGATTTCCAACTTTCTTCCACTATGGTTAGAAAACATACCTATTGGGCTTTCTTTAATCCTTTGAAAGTTCTTAGGGCGTGGTCTATGGCTAAATTTATGATCCCCCAAACCAGTCCATGTACACTTAAGGATGTGTTCCACTGCCATTGAGTTTGGGCTTTTGTGTCTGTCTTTTGGGGTTCCTTGCTGTCTTTGGGTCTTTGATTTTCTTGTTGATCATTTGTTTAGTTTTCTATCCATGAGAAGATGGCACGTTTAAGCATCTAACCAGCCACCCCTTTCAAGCTTTGGCTCTGTTGTTAGGTGCTTCTGTGCCAACACATGCAAGAACTTACGGATAGATTGGGTGATGCTATCATTATAAAAATCCCCCTTTGCCTTCAACAGTTTAAGTAAGATAGATAACTGCAAGTAAACGTATTAAGCAGATATTTTCCTTGATATCAGTTATGTCACTGGCATTGATAATATAACCACATATATGTAAAATTAAATGAAATCTATTTCATGATGAATGTTAGAAGAAAAGTTCCTTCCATTTTATGCAAAGTGATGCAATATTAATTACAAGGTGAATTAAAAGTTAAAAACAGTAATGCTTAGAAAAACTACTCAAAGCATAGAGTAAGAGTTTAAAAGAGAAAGCCTAAGGATGGAATGAAAAGGACATGGAGATAGCAGAGAAATAAAAACCGGACATGGCAAATAGACAACTGGTGTAACGGGGAAGCACCCACCACCTGTGACCCTCTCAAATAATAGTGAGAAATGGCTTTAAAACTCCATTTAAAGGGCAGACTTGTTCAGAGTGAATGAAACAAAACTAAGCCAGTGAGGACTATAAATACTGATTCTCAGTGGCAACAACTCTTTATGAGAGTCTCTTGTTATAGAGAGATGCTCATCTGTTTCAGTG
This sequence comes from Rhynchomys soricoides, assembly GCA_019843965.1. Lineage (NCBI taxonomy): Eukaryota > Metazoa > Chordata > Mammalia > Rodentia > Muridae > Rhynchomys > Rhynchomys soricoides. Next base: position 1,889,172 of record JADRCH010000126.1, read on the forward strand.
TAACTAACTCATTATAAGACTATGACTTCAATGTCCACTAAAGGCCATTATATTTCAGCATTGTCACATATACATGTCTCTGTGCCTTACTGTGCATCTCTATATGTAATACTACTTATAAAATATCTGATGGAAAATGTATATTTTTCTCACATAACCTGCCTCTGTCCAGTTCAATTCATTCAAATGTACTTAACTCCCTTCTGGTGGATGAGGTATCTAACTAGGGTTGGTTGATGAATTCCTGCCATGTAGTAGTCAGATATTAGTTTGGAAATTACTTATTTATCCTAAGGTGGTCCATGCTCCACTCATAGATCAATAGAGAGTTATCGCCCCTAAGTAGACACAACCCTTTTTTCCTGACTAGTATTTTCTTCTTTGTTTATATAGAGATCTAGCTAAACAAAACCCTTACTCAGTGGATACACACCCTCTGCGCTGTGTTTCTCACCAAACCATTCCTCCCATCCATCTAACAGGGTTTCTCAGGAGGTTAGTCTCCTTACCCACTGTTTACTTTCTCCTCAGGACTCCTGTCTTCCATCCCCACCTCAAGTTCTTACTTATTTTCAACATGTACATTTTTTTTCTAAAATAATTATAGACTACAGAAACTGTGATGTTAATATACCTTACACCATTCACAACTAATGAAGCAATATTGGTATGGTATTATTAGCCAAACTCCAGGTTTTGTTCAGATCTCCTTAGTTTTTGTCAAATGCTTTGTTTATGTTCCAGAATCCCATCAAGAATATTGGATGGCATTTATTCATTTGTCACATTACATTTTCTTGGCTGTGACTTTTCTTATCTTTGACAGCCTTAATAGGTTCATTTGTTTTAATATTTCTTGTGTCTACATTTATAAACTCAAGAATCTTCATGATGCTTTTCAGTTATTTTGGAGAGAATTCCACAGTCATAGTTGATATTTTCCTAATGGTTAGACTGGATTATACTGTTCTGATCAAGTAAGTGTATGGCCTATCAATATGACCATCACTGTTAAGTCAACCTTGCTTGTCTGTCTGTCTGTCAGTCTTGTTCATTCTGTGGCCTTGGGAATAAGTTGTAAGTCCTAACACAGCATACATGTAAGGAGTGGGGAACTGCCTTCCATCCCTTTGAGGGAAGAGCCTCTGAATCTTTTGGAAATTTTGACATAGGAGATTGATCTTAATTGCTTATTTACAGCACCATGGAGGCCTATGTCTGTCAGTATATTCCATATTTTAGATTATAATCCAATCCTACTCCTTTTATAGTGGGCCAAATTATGCTAGTGTATGCTCCTAGGAAGTCTTCCTCCTATGCCCCTGTGATATTCCTCTGCCATTCTGTGAGAAGTTGAGGGTGTTTTTGTTTGTTTGTGTAATTTTCCTTCCTTCTGATAGACTCATATGCTCCAGGCTCAGCTTGTGAATTCCTTGGCTCAGTCCACAGACTCTGATATTTCTTGGAGGACTCACCTCCTCCACCCAATGATAGTACAAATGAAGATTTGGCCAGTAGGTACTTGCTTACTTTGAATGATTTTCCCCCTCTTTATTCCATCTAGTAAAAGTTTATTACTTCAAGCTCTTTTTTTTTTTTTCCTTTCAAATCCAATCTATTCTCTTAAGTGCATCATTCCGCTATGTATGGGTCTCCTCAATGCTCTCCCCACTTTAATCTAATTCCCACTTGGCAACTGGAGAGAATCATAAAATGTAAACCTTGTTATATTGTTACCGTGGTTTAAAATTTCTTCATAAGAGCAGGGCTACTCTGGGAACGTGGTTTGCACTTAACCTCCTTGGAAGGTTTTCCAGGTTTGGATTCCTATTTTTCTTTGCATCATCTTCCCATCTAGAAACTCTGAACAGCACCTTATGTGGTCCTTACTGAAATGCTCGAATCCCCAGGAGCCTTGGTATGTTTTATAACCATCACTCTTGGGTCAGCTTTGCTTGCTTATCAGTCTTGGTCATCCTGTACATATAAGGAGTAGTGACTTGCCTTCCATCCCTTTGAGGGCAGAGCCTCCGAATTTGGAAATTTCTATCCATTTTTTTTGTAAGTTTTATGACAGAATTCTCTTTTGCTTTTAGTTCTGTCTTTGAATGAGCAGATATCCTCCTTTAGGGAACTTCAGCTAGGCTTAGCATTGTTCACATCTCTCCACAGCTGTCTCCTGTGTGTCCTGTGGTAGTGCTCATCACAGTGAAGGACAAATATCTTTCCTTCACAAGGATCGAGTTTGAACTCACTCCGTGTGTATACTCTCAACATTTAGCAACATCTGGCACTTGTTATGTACCAAAGAAGTGCCTCATAGTAATCTGTGAGAGGCCCCTGGATGGTTCCCACTATGCCAGCCAGTGTTCACTGACTGTTTACAAACGGTCATAGTTTTTCAAATATTTCATGTATTATTTTGCATGTATTCAGTGTTAGACAGAGATTGATGGAGGGGTGCAGTAATAAAGGGAAAGAGGCAGCTATCCAGAGAAGCAAGATTGCCCCCTAATCTGAGCAGCTAAAGGTCACAGTCTCTCTGTGGAAGGGAGACTGTACGCCCATGAGGTAGGACTCTTGGATACTTATAGGATTGCAAAGGGGGACTTTGGAAATGGAAGGACCCATCAGCAGGTAAGTCCCCCTGCAGTCTGGAGATACCAGTGGGGTGCTGTGTGGGTCTCTTTATCAGAAGCTTCCATACGTGTTAACAGTCAAGTCAACTTTCTTGTTCAGATCTTCTGAGTCTGCCTGGGGCTTTTAGGTCAATAAATCTTCATTCCAGACCTCAAGAATGAATAAAATGAAGTGGGAGCAACATATTTTCTCATTGGCTATTTCCTGCAGAAGGGGGATGGTGGAAGGGGAACTAGGCTCTTTCCTGAGCCTCTAAGGAGGCATAGGTCAAGTTATTTTTAAGTAGCAGGAAAAGCAGTTTAACTTGATCAGCTGTGACAGATCATGTGATTGCCGTCTTGAACCCCTGGAGAAACTTTTGAAAAATTATTGTTAAGAGTGCTGAAAAGATGATTTGGTTACAGAATGGAGCTGAGAGGTTGCCCAGGTAGAGGAAGGGGAGAGAGAGAGACAGAGACACAGAGAGAGAGAGAGAGAGACACAGAGACAGAGAGAGAGACACAGAGACCAGAGAGATGAGCCATGAGCCTCTGAGAGGTCATGGGTGTCTGTAGATAGGGGCCCCCATATAGGGTGAGGGAAGATTTCTATTGTATCTCAGTGGGCTCTGAGTATTTAGCAGGGCTGAACTGGGAAAGAACAGGAAGGACGCCAGTAGAATTGATAATTGGAGGAGAGAAATAGCTCCATGTTCAGGGTTGTAGAAAGAGTAGGAGAGGTAAGAGGCTGGGGTAGCAGCCATCTTGGAGGTCTGTTACAGCTGTAGCACCTGGGAAGGACTCAGTTATTGTGTAAAGACATAGCTTGGGGGGAATGTGGATCCATAGTGATGAGGGGACAGGAGCAGCTCGGGGCAATAGACGTGAGTGGATACAGACCCAGCAGCTGCATGAGTAAGTGGAATTGGTCACTTTTAAAAGCATATAAGGATACCTTAATCTCTTGTGCAGAGAATAAAGGGGAGACATTTTTATTTTGAAAAGTTAGAGATGGAGAAGCACCCTAACGGGGGTGACGTAAACGACACAATGATTAAAACCTGGGACTGCAGCACAACTGAGATGAAAGAATGCTACATCACCTTGTTTTGGTTCCAGCGACTAGTCCCACTGCAGGGAGTGCTGTGCCTAAGGGAGTGATCAGAAGCAACAGGGTCTGCGGCACACCCACCAGCACACACCTAAAGAAGGGAGTGGAAGAAAAAGAGGACGAATGTAAAGGATCCTGTCTGCTCTGGGGTAAAAGGCTGAAGACCCCTGCAGTCAGAGCTCCTCCAGGGCATCCCCAATGTCCCTTTATGAATGTATCAGGAACTGGTGAAGCTGCATAGTGCTTTTCAACCTTCAGTGCGGAGACCCTTTAATACAATTCCTCAGCTTGGGGTGACTCCCAAGCATAAAAATTATTTTGTCGCTACATCACAACAGTGATTTTGCTGTTAAGAATCCTAATGTAAATATTTCCAAAGGGGTTAAGACCCTTGGGCTGAGAACCACTGTCTTACATTGTGAGAGCTACTAGGAGAAATAATATGGAAACATTCCTACTTGGGCATGGGCGGAGGTCTGGTTATTCAGACAGAGGGGACCAGGCAGTGTAACTTTTAAAGGACAGGTTAAAAACATAAGTAGGAGGATAATATATGACATGAGTGATCAGGGCAGAGACAGAGTGGAAGGGGACCAAAAGCAAGGTTTGTCTCTGGGACTTTTCTCTGGTATTTGTGTCTTTGGGCCCCATCCCAAGCCAGTTTGGATTTGTTGGTGTGGAAGCAACATTGTTCCTGAAACAGGATGCAGATCGCATCCTCAGCAGTAGTCAGGAGATCTAGGTCTCTTTAATTTTGGGGTGCTGTAGCAGACAAAAAATCGGGTTGGTCCAAAGAATGTTAAACTGATATGAGACTTCTTTAAGGTCTTCTTAGAGCTGGTGAGAGAAGAGAGGTTAGTTGATATAAAAAGACCTTCAGTCCAGGGGTTCTGAGTTCTGGAAAAAAAAATCCCCAGAATGACAAGAAGAGGGATGAGTTGGATAGACCATTAGTCCCCATTGCAGAGGTCATCTGAACTGCTTTTAGGGGGCTGGAGGCACAGATCTCTTTGAACTGCTTGAAGCTGACCAAAGGCATGATATCGGAAGGGCAATAGTGAGAGGGCCTCAGAGAAGGGTCTATCAAAGGGGTCATGATAAAACTTAACAACCCACAAAGATCCCAGAACAAAAGATGGCCGTTTGGTGATAGTGTCTATTTTTGGATTGTAATGGAGGTAATAACACAGTGGAGGGCATTAAGAGATGAAGTCATAATTTTTGTTTAGTAAGGTGAATCTAATTATACAACTGGCTGAGCCATATACCAGAACCCAGTAGAAGGATAAAGTAACTGTAGCCTAGCCTTTTGTTACATCAGAGTCCTGCATAAGGAAGATGAACCTGGAAGCTTTGTAAAAGAGGTCACTTGAAGTTAGCATCTTTATTGACATTTTAAGAAGAGGAATAGGATCTCATTGAGTCCTTATATAGCATTGTCTAGCAGAATTCCAAGGGTAGCATTTGTGTATCCTAAGTAATTTCTCCAACCTGTGACTTTGCTGCAGCCTACGTTAATCAGGGAACATGGTGGTTAGGGTATAGAAGGCCACACTATATATGTGGGAAGTGCTCTTCTGGAAAAACATGGTACTCCAGAGTTGGTAAATTCAGCTCTTTGGTTTGGTTGTAGTTTGAATATGCCTGGCCCAGGGAGTGGCACTATTAGGAGATGTTGCCTTGTTGGAGTAGGTGTGGCCTTGTTGGAGGAAGTGGGGGTGGGCAATGAGACCCTCCTCCTAACCATGTGGAAGCCAGTTTTCTCCTAGCCGCCTTCAGATGAAGATGTAGAACTCTCAGCTCCTCTTACACCATGCCTGCCTGGATGCTGCCAAGCTCCTACCTTGAAGATAATGGACTGAACCTCTGAACCTGTAAGCCAGCCCAGTTAACTGTTGTCCTTATTATAAGACTTGTCTTGGTCATAGTATCTGATCACAGCAGTAAAGCCCTAACTAAGACAGGTTTGGTCTCCTGTTTAAGAAGACAGGCCTATTTTTCTCAGATGTAGATCAGATACTGTAGTACTGATGTAAGTGAAGGTCTTGCCTATATCTGGGATATATATTTCACTAAGACTGAGATATGTCCTAAGACATGGATTGTTCCTTTGTCCAAGGTATTCATACTGTCTATGACGCCCACTCTGGAGTCACTTAAGTGTTCCTCCAGGTTACCACATTGACTGTGTGACACCAAGTTGCTTGTGTTCAAGAAACCTTTATCCAACACTTCATAATCACCTCAAATGCACAAACACAGCAATGCTGGCAATTCAGGTATACCAAAGAGATCTCATAAAATACTTCTTTCAACTGAAAAGGGAAAAAATTACAACTTCACACAGGGGTAAAAGACTCACATGGCAGTTTTGCAAAGATCTACAGCAAGAATGATCCATCAAAGAAATTGTAGAGAAAGAAGAAATTCCAGGCCCTTTTTTCTTCACCACAGACTTTAATGTGTGATATTTGCTTAAAATACAAAAATCACTAAATGTGGTTTGTATTTATAGAGAATAGCTAGACTATACAGGGTTTGGTACAATGTGTAGTTTCAAAAATCCACTGGGGCATCTTAGAACCTATCCTATCCACCCACCTACCCCACAGTGGTTAAAAAGAAGTGACTGAACTTGGCTAGCCTAATACCTTTGTTTTAGCATCATATTGAAACGTTTTCTTTCTTTACCTCGTACACAAACATAATGTTTCTAAAATACAACAGCAGCAATGAAAACATAAAGACAAGACAAAGGGCAAAACCAGCTAACTTGTGGCAAGTTTAGCCTCTTGTGTAGAAAAGCTATCTTCTCCCTTTTCCCTCATCCAAAGGAGACCTGACGTAAGGCAAGGGTTCTATAAGGCTTGCAGGAAGAACCATGCTCCCTCTGTTAGAAGGAGCCTGCTCACTTCTATCCATACAGCTCTGAAAACTGTCACATGCAACCATATCTGAGGAGCATTGTTCTCAACTTCCTAAGGAAATATTTAAAAGATACCAGTTTTCTCTGGGTAAATGGGCACAGATGAGCCCCATCCAGCCTACCTATCTGATTTCATGTTCTACAAATGCTCTATGAGAATATAGTTATCAAAATGAACATGCAGATGTTTTGTTTTTGTTGGAATGTCTTTGAAACCAAGCAGAGTGGATTGGTAAACTTCTTGGTGGCTTCAGAATTCCAATACATTCTGAAAGAAGCCACAGGGACCAGCATTTCCAGTCTGCTTACCCAGATACATCCCCAGAGACTAGAATCAAAACTTTCAAATAGTGCACACTGCCCCTTGACTCCCACTTTCATTTTAAGAGTGAAGGTCAGGAAAGGACACATGGTTATACCATCTTCCAGTGGGTTACAGCAAACCCGTGGCACTAACTTCTACAGAAGAAATGCAAATGCTTAGGTCTACACTATGACAGAATGCCCTGGTGGCAGAAAACCAGAGTCCCCCTGAGACTCTCTTGCTAACAGTTGCTCAACTGTTATTGGTCAGCCACATCTGTATCTCAGGGAGAACAGTTTGTTGAGATAGGAAATTCTCAAGTTAGCCTGTTTTGCTTGAGCAAGCAGTTCCGAGAGGAGGTTGTAATTTCTCAAGAATGTCATAGCCACACACCTTCCACAGCATGATCAACTTCCCTACATCTAAGTCCCTTGCTCATTCCTATTAGAGCCCTGAATAGCTCCCTCTCTGCCACACAGCTTCCATCCCTGTGCTAATAAACAGCCTCATCTGTTAGGCCAGACTTTAGCCTTCTTCTTGGCTTCTGTTTCTTTACTCTGAGCTCTGAAATCTAACATTTTTAGTGCTAAAACCCTGGGCAACTTCTGGGACCCTTGCTGTCAGCTCCAAACCCCTCTTCTGGGACAATATTGACTTTCTTATCTCTGTGTTATCTTGGAACCTGCTCCTTTGGGAGCACACCCCCAGAGCTCACTACATAGGCTAAACAGCCACCAATTGTGATGTAAGACCCTGCAACCCATGGTCAACCCATTGATGAATAGTGTAAGTCCCATGGACAGAACCTCAAGTCTAAGGACTTCACTGGCACTCGGAATAAACCCAGGTTGTCCTCCTGGGAGAGGAATAGAATTGTCTTTAATTTCCTCTTTACCCCCTCTTCTCTTGCTTTCCCTCTTTCTCAGACCCATTGGATCTCCAGGTAAGAGGCTATCCTTCATTTATCTCCACAGAGGTACCCCGTCTCGTGTTGGGAACACCCTGAGTTCCTCGACGTTGGTCCGCAGACTCCAGGAGCTTCCCATGGAGTCCTTTCGTCCTCGACTTTTCTGATGCCTATGAACCAGAGGACATTGACTCCTAAATACAGGCACAATTTTGGTCAACCCTACCCAGAGGGATGTCCTGGGCAGAATATCTGACATTTATTCCTACATTTCTCCCAAACCCACCAAGTGATCTAAATTGGCCACTCCAAAGAACACATCTTTAGCCTGTCTCTGGGCTAATGTAAAAGATCCATCTGGGGGACCTCAGACTGGCCAAGCTCGTTTAGTTCTCAGTTCAAATCTGGCCTAAGTATACATTGGGTAATGACCACTGCTGGCCCAAATTTAAAAATGTTGATTTTAATATCTTAAATGACTTGACCAACTTTGTCAAACAAGATGGAGACAGATCTGAAGTTCTTCTGCAGCCTCTAGTATTGCCAGCTTTAAGCCTCTTTCCTATCTCGGCTCAGGCCCTTTACTTCATTTCTGCACTTTAGGTTCCACCAGCTCAAATTTACAAATGCAATCTCAAACCCTCTCACATGTTAATCTGGCTGATAAACCCCATTCCATCAAAGCAGGGTATGTTGTGTTATGTTAACAAATGTTCCTCTGCTAGTTAAGCCCATATACTGGCTCTGGATGAGACTCAGCCTTCCTTCCTTCCTTCAGGGTCACATTTGTTCTCCTATGCCTGGTCTTGGATCAGGCTGGCCCTTGATTCTACAACTCTGCTCTTTCCCTGTCCTGGAATTGAACTGGTGATGTTCCCTGGGAAGTTATTCTTCAATAGCTCTGAGACCTCATGCTGTGATTCCAGCTCTTCTGTTGGCTGCTTGTGGTCTCAGCTTCTGGAGCTGAGGCCCTGCAATTCTCTGTTTCTTCATTTTGTGATTTTGATCCTATCAGCCTAGGCCATAGGCACCGCCACGTTTTATATTCACACTAACCTACTTACCTAAAGAGTCTTTTAAAGGAAAAGGATGTAATGACACACATTTGATCTTGCAAGCAAAGGATTCTGCAGGGACTTGGAATGCCGTGGTGGGGGATGGGCTCACTTTATCATAGGGCTGAGTCCACCTTTAGCAGAAAACTAGGTGACCTCATCAAGATGGAAACAACCATGTTACTTGGCTACCATATTTGTTAATGATATCATGAAGAAGGCAAATGTCATGTGACTTCATCATCATATTGTTTAATGTCACCACATGGCACAAGACAAAATTCCAGCCCCCTTAAAAGTTCATGGTCCCACCAAATCCTCTGGGGAAATCACCACCCCCTCTTATACTAGAATAAGGGAGTAAGACCAAACTCCTAAAATATGTTTTTAATTGTAATGTTTTTGTACATTTACTCTGTTGCTGTGTATGGCAATCTCAGTGTGTGCCTGCAATCTCTGCACTCTGAAGACTGAGACGGGAGGTCCCAGAGCTCTGAGTCAGGTTGGGCTACACAGGGAGGCACTGACTTAAAAGACACAGCATTCCTATGCAATTTTCACTTTATGCCTTATTTTTATGTGCTGTGAAGAAAACAAAATAGGATGTTCAATAAAGGGAGAGTTAGAGACGTCAATCCCTGTAATTGAAAACGTAGAAACCTAAACTGAGCTCAGATACCTGCCTGAAGTACCTGCCTCCTCCAGTCACTGGGGAGGTGCATGGACTTTGTCTTTGTGATGTCCTGCTCAGCAATACTGATGAAAATAAACCAATGTTTAAATATTTGGTTTTTTAGGGGACATTACTGTTTTTAATAACATTTGATTTCCACTTAGGACAAACTATATAAAAATGAGACTAAGATATTGAAGTCTCCCACTATTGCTGAGTCTAAACCTGTCTGACTTTTGATGCCTTTTGTGTTGGTTTTATAAATTTGGGAGCCCCAACATTCAGTTCATAAACATTTACAGTTGCTACATCTTCTCAATCAGTTGTAAAGGCCTTCTTTATCTCTGCTGCTTGAGTTGAAGTTAGCCTGTTTGCAGCTTCCAATTGCTTGGTTCATTGATTTTTCTATTCTGTGACTGTCTGAGGCATGTTTCTTGGAGACCACATATAACTGAATATTGTATTTTAGTCTAGGCAGGTAGTCTGTGCTTTGTAATTGGTGAGTTGAGTTCATTTACATTTAATATTATTAGCAAAAGAGGTTTTGTATTCTATATGCTTTTGTTTATTGTTTTTCCATTTTGTCATACTTCTGGTAGTTTTTTCCTTCTTCTGTTGATATCAAGGGTTTTCTGGGATACTGTGTTAGCTCTCCTCTATTCAAATTCTTCATGAAATATATTCTTTCTTGTCCTCTTGTGGACAAGACTCTTTTTCTTCTTTTTCCTTGGACGGTATTTCTTTAAGTATTTCTGCAGTGCTGGCTTGGCTGTCAATTGCCTTCATATGAGCTTATCTTAGAAATGTTCATATTTCTTGGTCAATTTAGGAGATAACTTGGTTAGCTATTATAATTTTAGTTGATAGTTATTTACTCCCAGGGATTCAAAGATATCATCCCATACTTTCCTGGGCTTTACGATTATTGATAAGAGACCCAATATGATTCTCCTATATTTGGTATTATATATGAATTGACATTCAATTATAGTTTTTAATATTCCATCCTTTGTACTTTTGATATATTTGCTATTTTATGTTTCAGAGACCATCTTCTGTGCTCTGTCTGCATGGGGTTAGAAGTATTTCTTATGTTGGAATGTCCATTTTTTTCCCTCTATGTTTAGGACATCTGCTAATGATTTCAGTGAACACATTGCTCATGGCTATAGACTATTTTTGGCTCTTTCTCTGATCCTGTGGATTTTTAAACTTGGTCTCTTGAATGTATCCCTGAGATATTGGAAATAATGGTCATGTTTGTTAATTTTACTCTTTGTATATGTCTGTTTTTCTTTATATCAACTTTATCCCTGTTCCAAACGTCCACTTTCCTGCTTGGTTCTGTCTACTGCTGCTTTCCACTGGCTCTCTTCTTTGAGTGGTTGTTCATTCCAAATTTCCATTTCTTTCCTTTTCTAGGTTCAATTTCCTTCTTTCATGTTTTAAAATTCTTCCTTCAAGTGACTGAATTCTTTGTAGCTTTCCACTGTATTAACTTTCTTGTCTGGATCCTCCATTGGTTTCTATAGTGCATTCGTCTGCTTCTGTGAGCATTTTTGTGGCCATTGATACTTTTTAAGAATAGGAATCTAAAATCCTTTCCTGCCATTTCAGCTATTTTATCATCTTTATCTCAGGTATTAAAATGCTGTAGCTTTGGGATATTGCTAGAGTGTGCTGCTGTCTCTTGTTTTGTGGCTTTTATAGGTCTATTAGGACAGCTCTGTGCTCCAGGTTTATTTGCTAACCTTTTCTCTCTTTTTAACTCTTTTTGTTTACTTATTTTATTCTATTCCAGTCTTACTAGTGAGCTGTTTTCACTCAAGTCTGTTCTCCAGTGCTATTTAGGGAAGAACATGATTGCAGTTACAGATAAAATGCTTTGAAACAGTCTCAGTATTAACTTGCAGTAGACAACAACTGTTTTTGCTGTCGTGTGTCCCTGAGAAGTGCTGAGACAGTAACACTATGGTACTGGCTGTGATAAAGCTAGTTCATAGGTATTTTTTATTTAGAGGTAAAGGTATCAGTAATTAACAGCAAAACAAGAAAGTGATGACAAAAGTGGATGGAGCGGAGTATGGGTGAGAGGGGAGTAGACAGTTAAAGGTATAAGAAGTAGCGTTTCTGTCACTTATCTATTGATAAAACACCATGACAAAGGCAACTTATAGGAGGGCGGGCTTATTTTGAGATTGCAGCTCCAGAGAGTTAAGTCACCATCACCATCATATTTGGGAAGCATGGAAGCAAGCATCGGGCATGGTGGCAGAAAAAGCTGAAAGCACATATCTGGAACAGCCAACAGGAAGTGTGGAAAACACTAGAAATGGTGCGTGGCTTTTGAAACTTCAATGCCTACCCTTGGTGACATATTTTTTCTAGCAAGTCACACCTCCTAAAACCTACCTAAATGAAGTTACTAACTGGGGACCAAACATTCAGATACATGACAATATCAGGGAACATCTCATGGAAGCCACCAAATGTTGCAAAGAAAATATCATCAGTAGTTTTAGAGTCTGTCGTAACATCGCTGAAACACAGTGCTGTAACACAGAACCCAAAACTTGAATCATAAAATATGAAAAGAAAGAATACTACAGTCACAGAAGATAAAGAAATTGCTAAGTCAGAATTTCACAGCACTCCTCACCAGTCACTGGCTCACACACCCTTCTTCCCATTCAGGCTGATAGTCCCTGAGCCTTGGGTGGTGAGTGGTTGAGCCATGTACAGTGGAGGTCACTCAAGAGTTATTTATCATGGATACGCCGGCCATTTCTGTTCCGTGCATTAACCACTACCCTCAGCAAAAAGAAGCTTCTTTGGTCGACGTTGAAAACAGCGCAAATCTTTGGGTATGCATGTAAATATTTAGAAGGTAGGTTGACAACACAACCACTTAGCGAAGTAATGACATGAGGCTCCCAACCTGGAGCCTACGATCGCCTCAGCTATGGGGGACTTAAAGTTTACAGGCACCAATCCTGAAATCACTCCAAAATAAAGGCCACATCAAAGTCCTACGTAGAACTATGTAGAAAGCCATTATCTTCCAAGCAACGGGAAAAAAGTAATTAGCCGGTATACCGGAACACAGATGGCATGAAAGGAGAAGGGGAAAGGCTTGAGATCAAGTTTTATTTTTTCCTCCCTACTCTGAAAATGATTTATTCACAACTGTTGGTCAATAGTTTAAGAAGAGATGATCCATTCATGGAACTGGGTTTTTTTTATTTGCTAGCATGTAATAGTTGGGGCATTATCTCCCCTTCTATAGGGAAACATTTTTTCATTATATATATATATATATATGCATTTTAGGAAGTTCCTATAGCAGTAGGCTTCTACATGATTCTTTTCGAAAGACCGTTATCCCTCATCATAATCCTCCCCTACCCAGCCCTCCCATCCCATGCAATACGTCCTGTTCCATTCCTTCTCCACCCTACTGTATACCACCATATTGTATCTTCACTCCTTTATGAGAACGTCCCTTACTTGTTTTCCGATCCTGTGGAGATCACAAATGAAATATGTATCCCTAAATATTCAAAGTTAACATCCACATAGGACAGAGAACATGAGAGAGTTGTCTTTCTGGGTCTGGGCTGCCTCACCTAGTATGTTTCCAATAGAATCTGTTTTCCTGTGGATTTACATTATTCTTGACCAAATCAGCTTTATTTCTTGAACAAGTAATTAAAGATAAAGGGGAAGTAATTTTGTTATTCTCTTAAACTATAACTGTTTTCTTATTCTGTGTTGAAACCACAGCTACCTTATATTGATCGAACTAATTAGGATTGATTTGTTGGATGGGTTGGAGACTAAGGAAATGAGAGACATGTGTCCCGACTTCCCAAAGTGTGTCCCACAATAAGAAGACACGTGGCCACCAGCCCAGGCGTGGTACTTCTCACAGTGGGCTGGGTCCTCCCACATCAATCTCATCGGCTGAGAAAATGCCCCAGAGGCTTGCCCACAGCCCAGTTTGATAGGACATTTTCTCAACTCAGATTCCCTCTTCCCAAACGAATCTAGCTTGTGTCAAGTTGACACAAACTTGCCAGCACAATGTGAAAGAGAATGAGAGGAGCACAAAAAGCCTTTTCAAAGTACCATGTGACAACTTTGAATGAAAGCAGGGCAGGCTTTGTTAACTAGCCCTGGCTCTGCCGCATACTTGCTGGGATCCTGTTTAGCCACACAGGCTGTGGCTGTAGGGGCTTGTCTTTTCTAGCAAATGCTGAATCCTCAGCTTTAGGCTCATGTGCCTCACTTCTGCTTGTCTCCAGAGCTGACTCTACTGTGATCCTCACTCCATCCCAGTCTTGCCCAGCCTCTGCTTGCATTTCTGCAGCTTGCTGGTTCTCTAGCTGGCTCTCCCGGCCTGCGACCACAACAACCCCCATTTTGTCATATGCAGACCATTGTCCAATGTGATCTCAATTTGCTTTCTCCTAAGGATAAGACAATTCAGCATATATAATTTTTGGCCATTTGTATATCTTTTTTGGAGAAAAGTCTATTCAGGTTCTTTGGTTATTTTTATTTAGATTTTTAAAAATTACTTTCTTGCTATTAACTTACTTGCATTCTTTATATATTTTAGATAATCCTTTACAAATGTGGGGTTTATAAACATTTTCTCAAAATGCACAAAATGTCTCTGCACCCTAATTTAATAAGAATAAATACTTTAGTAAGAATAAAATATTTTGAACATACTTTGATTTAAAATTATTTGTTATTTTTTCTTCAATTCAAATTTAATAGTTTCCTATAGTTATTTGGCTGAATTTGGCGATTTTAATGTCCTATTTACTTCTCCAGGCTATTGTTATCTCTATTAGTTTAAATTTTAATCAAAATACAGATTATAAAATCATCTTAAAGAGGACAAAGTAAGTTCCCATTGCTTCTCCAGTATTGGCTGTCCTTCAGAGAGACCACATAGCACAGTGCCCGCACTCACAGAACTGCATTGCTCTCAAATGCTGGGTAGGAACACAAGGTTTATGTAATTTCTTTATAACAATCAAAATAATACCAATAGCTGGGCTGGCAAGGTGGCTCAGTGGGTAAAGGCACTTGCTGCCAAGCTCTGTTCCATTGACCTACCTTGAGTAGGTCACACACACACACACACACACACACACACACACACACACTACAATAAAGAGAGGGGACAGGGCAAACGTGGGACCAAATAAACTTATATATAGCACAGACACTGGTGATGATTTCACTGTGTGTGCATTTCTCCAAACTGAAGTTGTATACATTAATCATCACAGCTTTTGCATGCCATTCGATTTCCATGTAAAGATACTTATATAAAACTGCCTCTGTTTCTTTGTAACATCAAAGCCTTGCTTCTTTTCTTTGGAAGGACTTTTCTTGTTGCCCTTGCCATCACTAACCATGCCTGGAGTTTCATCCTTGCACGGCTTAGTGTGCTCCTGTGACATAGATCTCTAGAGAGGTGGACAGTAAGTAGACACAGAGGCAGAGCAATTCTCAGTGTCACTAAGCTAACATTAGACCTAACTATTTCAGAGCTGACTTCTGACTTCTGTGCATCCTTCACACAGCCTATTGCAATGTTGACTTTTTTTTTTAAAGTGAACTAAGTCACAAATGTCTCTATCCTGAGAACGAACTCAGAACTATCAAGGCAGGCCTCTTAACGATATTAAGCAAATCAAACCTAGCTATAAAAGGATTCTCTTTGCTACTTGCCTGTTATGAGGCGTTGAATGGCCTGGCTGTGTGGAATGTACCACACAATGAAAGTCGAGGTAGTGTGGGGATCCCACCTTCACATCTGTGGAGAGATCAGCCTCTGGATGTGTATAAAGAGAATGGTGCAGAAAGATAGGGCACGGAAGTTTTCTGTTAGCTTAACCCTCTTTAATACATATTGTAGAAACGACCTTACCTGTCTTCTTTCCTAGGCCTTTCTATCAGGTAACAGAGTAATCGTAAATGGGGTAGATGTGTTATACACACACACCTCAAAAGGTCTTTGTTAGCTGAAGCCATGCTGGCATGCACATGTGCGTGCAAGAAGTCAACTTTAAGGGTGAAACTTGACTCGTGGTCTCAGAGCTTCCAGCCCATGGTTACCTCTCCATTCAAGTCCTGTGTCAAGGCAAGAAAATGAAGCAAAGCTGTCTTCATGGAAACAGAAAAGCAGAGAAGGGGCTGAGTCAAGATACATCCTCACTTCCTCTACCAACACCCAATGATAAGCGATACAGCTGTGAACTCACATGCGGATAAACATACACAGTGGAAGCCTTCGTAACTGAGTTGCCTATCCGGGCTTCAACTCTGAGTTCAGCTGCTGGAGGATTCTTCAGGGTCCCTATCCAAATCACAACACGGACGCTCTAAAATTCAGATACTTGCCTAGGTTGTCATCCTGACTGAATTGTCTCAGTTACTGTTTTAATCTCTGCCTTCTAACCTAGCAAGTGACCTACTTAATAAGGACTTAGGTTTACCACATTTTTTTTTCTTTTGTAATTAAGTGTGGTCTTAGCAGAAACATAAGAATAGATAATTGCTGATTATATCAACAGAATACCCTGTTATGCCTCTGAACCTGGATACGTTGTGCAATGCTTCAATTAAGTGAAGCACACCTGTTTCACAAGAGAGTAGTCATTATTTATCTAGTGAACACAGTAACCATCCTATCTTAGTTGCTTGGAATGTGTACTACACACAACCCAAACTCTTACCCCTGCTTTACTATGGCTTGCTCCCTCTGGGGGGAGGACGATGGGGCATCAGCAGGCATATCTAGGTTATTCTGTTAAGACACTAGAAGGGTTCATTTTCTGAGGCTGAGATTTAATGCTTGTTTCAGTTGTATAATGTTGACCTCTCTGATGAGACAAGGAAAGCGGGGTGCAGAAGCCTAAAGATGGATCTTCATTCCTTGCTCTCAGTCACTTCCTCAGCCTGAGAGGAAGCCCGTGGAAATCACCCACTGTCTTATCCATTCCAGATTGTTGCTCAGCGATCTGCATGAGAACAGTTGACCTGTGTTGTCTTTTTAAATTCGGTTTCTTTTCTGAGAATAGCTCAAGATGATGCCCTGTTGTTTTATTTTGGCCATATTCCTGAAGCATTCTCTCTGACCTCTTTGCCAACATTTGACATTTGCTATAAATTGTCTTTCAAGATGGAAAAGGTCTCTGAAGTATCCTAGATTCTTTCATGGGACTTGTAAGGTTTTACAATTTTTAGTATTTTAAATTTTAAGATCTGTTTTTGGACCTGAACTTTACTTTTCCCAGGAATCCTGCCTGTGACATCAGGTGCAGAAGCCAGTCTCTTTTTTGTTTTATTTTTGATACTATAATGTAATTACAGAATTTCCCCTTCCCCCCCCCATACTCCTCCATGCTCTCTTTCACACTAATGGACTTTTTCATTAATAGTTGTTAGATGCATAAATGTAATATATATACCAATATATTCCTAAATATAACCTGCTGGGTGTGTAT
Organism: Rhynchomys soricoides; assembly: GCA_019843965.1. Lineage (NCBI taxonomy): Eukaryota > Metazoa > Chordata > Mammalia > Rodentia > Muridae > Rhynchomys > Rhynchomys soricoides. Next base: position 1,906,295 of record JADRCH010000126.1, read on the forward strand.
AATATTACCTGTATGCACATGCACATTTTTCCCCCAGGGAAGCTGTTCCTTTTGAAGGTTACTTAGGTCTGCATTTAGCAGCTCTCTGACCTGAGAAAGATGCTGTGATTCTCTCTGCAGGGTTGGTTCGTTCAAAAGATGAAAAGTTGTCCTTTAAAATCTTGGTGATTGGGCTTATGGATTTGGTGAGATTAAAATTGATCCTAAGGTTCTAATTCCTCATAAAAGATTCCTTAGTGCCCAGATGGTCCCATTAGACTGTCAGTAGACTGCCTCAGACACAAATTCTTCCTTGCCTGATCCAGTCAGCGTCTGCACAAGCTGCTTGAAGCTCTTCTGTTTAATTAAAGCCCCTCTGGGCTATGTCGCCTGAGACCGGTCCCTTGTTTTTCCTGTCTTATAGCCCCTAAGCTTCAGTGGGCACATCAAATTACCCTCATTTTCTACGTTGTTATTCATTTTCTTCAAATAACAGTAGGAGGTAGCTGAAGCAATGTGAAGGCATTTGGAGCTGGCTTCTAAGCACCCCAAATCTTCCATGGTAAGGTGATTTTGATTGTGTTCTTCAAAATAAATTGAGCCCTGGCTTGGTAAATGATTAGTGGATGCAGAACTTGAGTCTAGCTGTTTTGATTCATGTAAGAGATGCTGGTTTTCCCAAATTAAAAATGTTCACGAACCATCCTCAACCCCTGCCTTTCTGGGCAGTGAGATTTTCAAGTGCAATCAGTTCTATGTGCACACAAGGCTGTTCTCAAGGAGAAGGGCCATGCAAAATGTACATAGGTGCATACACGTGTTTGCATGCTCTCATTTTTTTTTTTTTTTTACTAAGAAGTTTTGTCATGTCCCCTAGTTCCAAAGCAATTCAGTATTAAAAGATATATTAAAATGATTGCAGGCTCTTTGGGAAGGATTTCCTGTTCTGACTGGACTGGCTCACAGGTCCATACAGCACATCTCATAGCTACAGGCAAGTCATCTTCCTCAGATACCTGTGACCTTTAGCTAGAACTGGAGCCTCGGACACTTTTTCTGCTAGGTAGTTCTGGAAGCTCTCAGAATATTCCAGAAGTCAAATTCATTTCCACTTCTTCTACTTGAATTGATTTTATTTGTATCAGATTAGTTTCTCTCACAAGCTCCCCTGGGGAATGTTGTCTTTCGGAATTCAATCACAGAGGCCATGTCTGCTTGTCATTTATGCCACAATAGTGAAATCTGGGAGCCTTTTCAAAACCGTGTCACTGAAGGTCAAGATACAGAAGGTGGAGAGCTTCCTTCCTTCCCTTTCCCCTCTGAGGTCACAGAAAGAAGTAAATGATGAAGCAATTGAGGCTTAGGACTTCCCAGTCTTGGTCACATTTCAGCCACTCCTGTACTGGGGCTTATTTTAAGTAAAATATTAATGCACCTTTAGACCAGTGAATGGGAACATTTTTGATTGCTTGGGTCAAAAGATGGAATCTTAGAATGTGGGTGTGTGGGGGTGCTGGCCTGAAGTGTGGGTGGTCACATAGGTACACTGGGATCGAGAATTCTATAAAGGAAAGCAGTGTCAGAAACACTGGCTTTCTGTAGAAAGCAGCAGAGGTTTGTAGGGGTTGGGAAGGGATATCTAGACAGCACTGCACACTGTCCTTGCAGCTTGTATTAGGTCTCTTGGGGAAGCAATGACCGAGATTTGTTGAAAATTTCTCCCCACACCAACTTTTACCTCTTGGTTCCTTTGTTCACCAGGTCTTTTAAAAATCTCTCAAATGCATACAGGTTCAGGGAAGGAAACTCAAGAATCCCACCTGCTCATCTATTTCTGCAGCTGAGCAATTTCCCCATGAGCCCCAGGGAAACTGCAGTCTTGCTTTTGACAGGATCCCCAGCATTCAATAGGGAGATAGAACAAATGTTAAGACTGATCCCTGGGAATGTCACCATGAACTCCTTGTAAATACATAGGAATTAATGTCTTGCAAATGAGGTACAAGGTGTTGAAGGGCTGTGGGTAATAGATTCATGAGTGTGCAGGAGGTTGCACTGCAGAATAAATCACTCTTCAGTAACTTGGCTGTAATTCCATGGACAACTCAGTTGCTTTTGAGCTTTCACACACACAGTTAGTGCGCGATGATTGATGTCTGTCTGAGCTGTTTTTAGGGATGGTTCAAAGAAGGTTATTGGACTTAAGATCACCGTGCTCGAAGATTGAAAACCTTTCCCTTGCCCACCTCATGCACACAGTTAGTGATTATAGGGAAACTGGGGTTCCCTCTTGGGTTTCTTAGCCTCATTAATAAAGGAATTTAAGATGCAACTGAAATGAAGCTCAAGGACAATTTTATTAGAGAGAGAGGAAAAAAAAGCCCAGGCAAGCAAGCTGTATACTTCAGCAGATACCTGGAAGAAGAGAGTGGGGGGAATGGAAGAGAATTCCTGGAGAGGGGAAGACCATGCCATGTGAATTAAGCAGGCACAGAGATCACATGGCATCAGGCAGCCGCATAGCAGGAGAGGTCTCTGGAGAAAAAGCAAAGAAATGGGCCGTTATGGTTGCCTAAGTAACCAAGAAAAGTAGATGGCCGTAAGAAGCAGCATGACTTCTTACATGATAAGTGACCCCCACTAGTTGAGGATTCTGGGAAGGAGCAGGAGTCGCAGTGACTCCTAACTATAAAATGATTTTGTTCATAACTAATTTTGCTAGTGTTGTGAATCATAATGATGTGTAGGATATCTGATATACAACCCCCATGAAGGTTGCAACCCATAGATTGAGAACCATTCTCTTAAGTGATGATTACGCAGGTGGCCTGACTCTGTGATACAAAATGTCATTGCTATGGCTTACTTTAAATCAAGGATGTGGGAGCAATGTTTCTTTAGGGTTACTATTATGAGTAGTTCTGAGCCTTGAAAACTGAGTTCTTCAAGGTCAGAGCCAATAGCAAATCTTTTATCTCTTAATATTTTAAAAGGACAAACCTGGGTAATGGCTACAAATTCGTTTGCAGTTTGCTTATGTGCATAGAAGAATAAAGCCCTTCCACTTGTATAAACCCACAGAGACTCCATGGACCTCTACCAAAAGAATTTTAACTGTATGTAGAGTGATGTCGTTAAATCTTAGTCATCTCCAGTGTTTGAATGATCTCTTTAGCATCAGCCGTAAGATTGTCCACATCAGTTCTTTTGTCAAGCTCACAACTTGACAATTCTTTCCTTCCTCCACGTTATTACTACATCCAGCCTTCTCAAGGAAACGCTTGTGTGCGCGTGCACAGTTGTGACTTACAGAACCTTCGGGTCAAGCTGGGGGAGGGGCGGGCTGTGCTCTCAGCACATCACAGCTGGAGGATCTCTGAGGCAGTCACACTGGCCTACTCATTTCCCGGCAGCATTTTAACCGATAGATGTACCCCTAGAGTGGGTTAGCTGATTTCTGAGCACGGACACAGCCTGTGATACATGGCAGGTTTGAACTACCCTAGTTCCTGGAGAGGCTCTGGACCCTATGACACTCTGACGCTGGCCACAGTCTATCCCTGCCGGAGTGAACTATCCAGTAGCTGCACCTATATCACTAGACAACCTCTTCAGGTATTCTCTGAATGGCTCCCAGCTAGATCTTGGGTATTTCTGGGTTCTCTATACCCTCCCAGGGGGAAAGACTAAGAAAGGGTACACTTTGGGGCCTCTTACCAGGCTGCTCATGGGACACCTCAAATGACGTTGATGTTGTTGTACTCAGGTTTGATATGGAGGTGCTCACGAGATGACAGTGAAGACCGGAGAGATTAATTTCACCTTTACAAACTCTGTACAGTTAACTCTGCATTGTCTGGTACCTGCTTCCTCTCACGGCCTGCTCCCATCACCCCAGGATACTGGGATATTTATTTTCTCGACACCATCTCCTCTCTATGTCTACATAGCATGTTTCATAGGAACACTTGCACTAAGCTGAGTTGGCCAGGCTTGGCTTTATTGATTGTGTAGAAGTGGATTTGGGATCCACTTTGGTATGATGATAGGAAAAAATAAAGAGACTCTGAAAAAGTCTCATTCTAGACAGATGTTCCCGTGGCCCCTTCATCATTTGACACTCAAATCATTAATATAAAAAGAACGATGATCATTTAATTCTTTCTGTTTCTTTAGCAATGAATTGTAATCTGCCTACTTGTACTCCTTTCTCTCAGTCTTGGTATATATTTGGGACAAAGAAGGAAAAACCAACATCGACAAAAAGTGAAAGAAAATTTTCAGAACAAATCCCTGTTGTGTCTGATACTTTGAGTTAGCCACTTTTCCCTTTTAACTGAGATGGAATTCGTATCACCTACCTGCCTGTTAGATTCATGTGTGCATGAGGATTTCACACAGTGGGATGAGTCATAATGGTAAATTTCTTTCCCAAACAAACCATATGACTTCAGTAGCTTAGAGAGACAGATCAACGTTTGTTGTCTGTCACTGCCAAGGGTCCAGATGTTGACAACCAAGGCTGGGAAGGCTCTGTTCCCTCTGTGATCTCTAAAGGTAAACTGGATTTTGCCTCTTTAAGCTTTGGGTGGTGCTTTATGCTCATGTGCCTTTGCCTCTCACAAGGACACTTGCCACTGGATTAGAACCCACCCTACTCTGGGATGACCATGTGTCCACATACCTGAGTCCCAGTTCCAAAAGTCCTATTTACTTCTGAGGTTACCTTCTGGAGTTCACAAAGGGCTTATCTTTGGGGAGTCACTACATCACTCACTGAATTTAGCATAGTAAACTCCTTTATTACTTTCTTATGCTTGTGATAATCTTGTCCATACATTATCTATCAATTGGTAGTTAGTAGGAGAGAAAATAGCATACCTTCCAAAACCTTATAAGACTGTTTTGTTGTTTGCTTTTATTTTCTTCTACAAATGTTCCCATTCCTTTTCCTTCCCAGCAATTCTGATGTATTTGACATGGAATCTCGGGAAATTCTTGTACTCCATACAAGCTATGTAATGCTGGTATCACAGGCAGTAGCAGCCAAACGTTCTACTTGAGGAATATTCTACCTGTTGCTTCAACTGCTGGATTGTCGTGCAGAGCGAAGCACAGATGTGGTAATTCTACTCAGAAGTTAGGAGCAGAGCTGGGTATGGTCAGAAATCAAGGCCTAGGACTTGTCACAGCTCAAAATGGCTGCAGGAAAAATGGTCTGTATTTCATTTTAGTTTAAGTGGTTAATGTTAGAGGATCCATCCATCTTGTATTGAGAAGATGTTTGCCATGCTGCTGCTGCTGCTGGTGAGTGTGTGTGTGTGTGTGTGTCTTCATCTTGGGTCAAAGAATCATAGAAATGGCAGTTTATTAGACAGTTTCCAGTTCCCATCCCATGAAACCCTTTCTAATTACCTAACCCTGCTCTTTGGTGGCTTCCGGGAAACTTAGAGCGACATATGTGGCTCACATTATATTGACTGGTAAGAGTCTATATGTTTATAAAGTATACTGTTAAGATGGAAGTACAAATTCCCAGAGTGAAGTACAGTGGACATGTGCCTGCTATGTGTGCTTTTAATCTGCATGTGCATATATGTAAAGATCTGTACACATGCATATGCATAAGGCGTCTTTTATAAAGATTGTTAGAGAGTCATGCTTCTCTGTCTTTGCTATTGCGTCATCAGCAGCGTCTTGCTTACAGTCTTTGACCTATAAAAATAAGGGCTTTGGGTACTGCAAATCATGAATCAATGTAGATTACCCTTTTCAGCACTTCATCTGTTTGGACGATGTGGTGTATATTGTTACATGTTATATGTTGGTAAAATCATAAGGAAATAATATGAAAAACATGAAATGATTTAGGTTAAGAAATGATGTCATAAATATAGGCACGAACATGCCCATACACGGTACGTGTAATAGCTGTGCCTGGGGCAAGTCATGCAGCTCTGGTCCTGTTTACTCAAGCACCTTTAGTGTACTGTGATACATGTGCTAAGTCACGAAACCTCCCCATGTTCCTTTCACTGTGAGTTCTAGTTGGTCTTGCTTTTCTATAGTTTTAATAACTCACCCTCTCCTATAGGTGTTTATTTGATCATAAAGGGTTTTTGTTGTTGTTGAGTATGCTAACTCATCCTAGTATAGGCAAACACTAGCATGAGCATACACTGAATTATAAATAAATTGGAGCCAGATTTTAGCCCATACTCACTCTTACTAATGCACCCAAGTGTTACTGAGCGTGGTCTCTACACACTCCAGCAGCTGCATGAAAACTAAGAGCAGGCCTCACACTGCGTGCATTGGAATCCCATGTTCCCTGTTACCTGGTTGTGAGGTTAGGTAAATAAATGAGCCTCTCTGAACTGCTTTCTTCTTCTCTGAAGTGGAGCTGAGGATAGTTTTATATTCCCTATAGGAAATATGTGAAGCTTATTGAAGCTAATTCACTTAATGGCATTAATCCTCAGTCTGGCAAGGAGAATGTTCCCCAATAATGTGAGCTCTTGTTTTCTAATTATGGATGTACCTATGAAAGACAGAACAGGCATTTTAAGGGCAAATAAAGTCCCTTGAATCCTCTGTAACAGGTGGCATATGCTTCTCTTCGAAGCCTGGAGAAAAGCTTCAGGGGAGAGTGAAATGTGATCCATACCAGAGAGAATCTGATAAATTCTTGTGAAGGTTGGACCGATGTTGACAGTAAGCTTTCTCAGAGGAGATGGCAGGAACCAGGGCTGAGATAGAAGGACAGGGAGAGACGCTCAAGTGAGCATCACAGTGTGTCTGCGCATGCTCGTATGTAGACACAGTTTCCATTTCATTGTGTGTTATAGGTCTGCATATTTAGGTTGGAGGTGGGAGTCGTGTGCAGTATTGAGGTATGGTGGCTTTTTTAAGTGGTTCGTCTTTGGAGTCACTGATGTATTTATAAAAAAATAAATAGATATAGGAATATATTCTATGGGGGTGTGGTGATATATGGGGGAAGGGGGTGCCTTGGTGGACCCATGCCAAGGCATCCCTTCCCTCTGAGGGACCAGCCACACGAAGGTATAGAATAGAGTTGATTCAGGGCATGGGGATGGGGGTTAAGAGGGTAGTAGAGGCAGAGGAAGGCAGAGAGAGGGAGAGAGTAGAGAAGTAGAAGCTGGCCATGAGCACTTGGAGAGAGGAGGGAAGGGAATGGGAGAGAGGGGGCAAGAGGGCAAGAGGCAAGAGAGAGAGGAGGGGGCAAGCAGCCCCTTTTATAGGGGGTCAGGCCCACCTGGCTATTGCCAGGTAACTGTGGGGTGGAGCCTAGAGAGAATGCTAACAGCCATGGTCAGCTTTGTAGGACCAAAGCAGTGTTGGCATCCTCCTCATTTATGACAACCCGTGATTCCACTTTTGTTCTCCCACTCAGGATTAAGATTTTGAGGCTCCATCTAATTTCTACTCTTGGATCCACTTGTTCCCTCCAGCAATCCCTCCTATTCTCCTCTTCTATCCAAGACTTATGTCTAGACCACAGCTTTCTATATTTGAAATAGTTTCTTAATTCCAAAACAATAACCATTCTCCATGCGGTCTATTGAAATATACTTTACTATTATTGTGCTTGTATGGTATATGTATGTATGTGAGTCCATGTGCCTACAGTGGAGGTCACATGACAGCTTTGGGAGTCTGTTATCTCCTTCTTCTGTGGGTTCTGTTGGTAAGGTCAGCTCACCAGGCTTATAGATCAAGAGCCTTTGCCTCTGGCACAGTCTCACTGGCCTTTCATATAGTCTTCTCTAAGATGAGAGAGTGGACGCCAACAATTCCTATCATTTATTTGCAGTGAAACATTGTGTCATATATACTTCCTAAGACTGTCCTGCAGTCTAAGTGAAATAGGGTACCTTAAAGGACTCACAGCGAGTCTTAAATGTTAGTCAGTCTTAATGCCTTCAGTCCTTTGATCTGATTCAACCTTTGCCTCTCTTCATTTGGCGTTTATATTTAGCCTAGATCTCAGTGTGTTCCTTGTTTTCAATATCTCTCTTGTTGGTTCCCCTAGGGTCACGCCTTCTTGATTATACTCTGTTAGACTAGCTAGTAGCTGTGCTTTGTTTGGGCTTTATCTTTTCCTCCCGCCTCTTCCAACACCCACTCTCTTTGTAAGGAACTCCTAGTTTCTTATCTCTTCTGGTGTCTTTCTCTGTGACCTAATGAGCTTCCTTAGGGCTGCTAATGAGAAGAAGTCTCTACCACTTTTCTTTCCAGTGACCACACCACTGAAGAAAACTGCCCTGCCCCCTCCCCCAACAAACAATCCTTAACTGGGGATGAGTCCTAAGGGAGGGTGGAGCCTTGGGAGCTACCCTCTCTTCTACAACAAGCTATTCAGAGTTTCCACTACATATCTTGCTCTAATAGCTGCCCTGAGTCCAGGATTTCAGCGCTGCATCCAGTGTCATGTCCCACCCCGAAGCAAGGCAGTCTTCAGACCACTCCTTCCATAGTCCAGCTCTTAGATTTTTTTCTTGCCCTTTCTTGTATGATGTTTCCTGAACTTGGAGGAGATACAGATGTCCAGTTTATGGTTGAGACTTGACCTTTCACTCATTCTCATCACGTTGACCAGTGATGAGCCTCTGCAGTCGCCACACCCTGACTGATGTTCCTATAATCACAATGTTACACTACAATGTTACAGGCTACCTCAACCCAGGCCTGGAAGTATTAACAGACTCCTTCTTGAACTTATAGCTGTGTGTCTCCGGGTAACATTTTGCCCATTTCCGGTGAGCTGAGTTTGAGGATCCTCTGTAGCCTCACCCTAAACTGCCTCAAGTTCCCTTTCAGTGAGTGACTTCAGCTCCTTCTATAGACTTTCAAGAAGTTAACCGCATAGGTTCCTGCCTTCTCTGTCTCTGCCTGACCCTCTTCCTCTCTGAGTTCTGTAAGAAATAGGGCCAACTCAATTACAAAGCCTTATTAACACACACATTTGCTGAACAAAGGCAGGAGTCACTGCTATATAAGGAAAAAGCATACTTCTGCTTCCTGTGGATAATGTCTCAATAAGCAAGTAAAAAGAATTCAAATGTGAAAATTATCTAAGAAATACTTAATCACATAGCTATAAAATGCTTTAATTATGTTCCTGATTACACATAATTGAATTTTTTAAATGACAGAAAAAAATGATTTGTTCAGAAAGTTGATTTATAATATTATTACATAATGATATTACTTATGGATTTTAGAAAGCTTTTTTCTAACCTCTGAGATGATATTTCCTCTGTGTTCTCCTGTATATATGCATGCATGTGTATACATACATTTTTTTAATTGTCTAGCTTGCCACCTGTTTATCTAAGCATTCAACCCTACAGCCTGACTCTTCGGCAGATAGATCTGATTCTGAGATATTCTGATTATGTAACACGGTGGCACAGCCTGAACGTGCTTAATGTCCTTGAAAACTGCAGAGTCTCTAATAGAGCATTCCTTGGCAGTGTTCTTACAATGAAGGCAAATCTCATATTCTCAAGGCTAAACAAAATTGTGTGTATCCTGACCATTAGCTGTTTGGGTATTGATTGGCACAGTCATTTGTCGGATCTCTGCTAGATCGGGCACAGCTAAGTAAAGAAAGGAGCATGAAAAGGGGTTGCTCACAGAGAGATGTTGTGAACAGTGATTTGAGGGGAGCAGGAAAGGAGCGGGCTCTGGAGTTGGGGCATCAGGACAGTATAATCCAAAAACTCACTGTCCTATGCTTTTACCCACTGTCTTAGTCAGGGTTTCTATTCCTGCACAAACATCATGACCATGAAGCAAGTTGGGGAGGAAAGGGTTTATTCAGCTTACACTTCCACACTGCTGTTCTGTTCATCACCAGAGGAAGTCAGGACTGGAACTCAAGCAGGTCAGGAAACAGAAGCTAATGCAGAGGCCATGGAGGGATGTTCCTTACTAGCTTGCTTGCTTGCTTCTCCTGGCTTGCTCAGCCTGCTTTCTTATCGAACCCAAGACTACCAGCCCACAGATGGTACCACCCACAAGGGGCCCTCCCCCCTTGATCACTAATTGAGAAAATGCCTTACAGCTGGATCTCACGGAGGCATTTCCTCCACTGAAGCTCCTTTCTCTCTGATATCTCCAGCTTGTGTCAAGTTGACACAGAACCAGCCAGTCCACACACATTGCAAGATCGATACAGCACCTTGTTTCTGTACTGCGGCCGTAAAGGATGCTCTCCAGCATCTTTATGTGCATCCTCAGCATCTTTATGTGAATCCTTTCATCTCCTAGCTGAGCCTCTGCATCCACAGCTCACAGTGCTTTGCTTCTCTGTGTGCTCTGAACACGGCCTTGTTCCTTCAGTCCCAGAAGCTTATCTCCCACCAGTGGATGAAGAAATAAAATAATGTCCTTTTAAAAGATGTTCTGAGTGCAAAAAAGAAGGATTTCGAGGAGCCCTTTTCTCAGCTTGCTTGGCTGAGTCTCACACATGTCCCATGCAGTCTCCCAACGCACAGTGCCATATGTGGTTCACAGTATATTTATATTGAGTGGTGAGATTCTACGTCTTTATAAAACATACTGTTGTATTTGATTTTAAAAAGAAGTAAGGGATATGATTGGTATTGGTAGCGTGTGGTGCGGGAGAGGAAGTGCCTCTGAGGGCCCATGCTGAGGCATCCCCTCCCCTGAGGTACCAGCCACATGACAGGTATAGTATGGAATAGAGTTTATTTAGGGCATGGGGAGGGGAGTTGAGGAGGTAGTAGAGACAGAGAAGGGCAGAGAGAGAGAATGAGAGAGAGAAAGAGAAAAAGAGAGAAAGAAAGAGAGAGAGAGAGGAGAGGAGTAGAGGCTGGCCATTAACATGTGGAGAGAGGGGGAGGGGAATGGGGCAAGCAGGGACAGAGAGAAAAGAGAGGAAGAGAGCGAGGAGAGGGCAAGCAGCCCCTTTTATAGTGAGTTTGGCACACCTGGCTGTCTCCAGGTAACTGTGGGGCGGAGCCTAAGAAATGCTAACCCATACTGTTAAGATGGAATTACAAATCCCCAGAGTTAGTTACCGTGGACATGTGCATGCTATGTGTGCTTTTAATCTACATGTGCATCCTCGCCAGTTCTCCCTGATCCCCCCATCACTGCTCATGGCTTGGCAGCAGCTGACACAAGGGCTTGCAGGTATTGTATTGGCTAGGAGACTGTTTTGGTCATGTGTCTAGCTAAACTATAGGTTAGAGGAATTGTTTTTCCCTTACCACATGTGAGGATGAGATGTAACTTCTCCTCTGGTGCTGCTCTTTCTGCATAGCAGCTGGGGTTTTTCAGTTCCATCAGTGTATGCCTCCTGTTTTTCTCCTGGCTTCTGGGATCCCGCGCCTTCATGCTCCCCTCCCCCATCTGCCCATTCCGAACCTCCTTGGCTGGATTCCTCTCTTCACCTGATTATAGATATTGGTGTGCCCGAGGCTTTGATCTCTGCTGAAGATCCTTCATCTCCTAAAGATAAATGATGCAGAGTGACTGGGGATAGCCCTTTACAGCTACAGCATAGGAGCGCCATGGTTTATGGAGCATTGAAAGGGTAAAATGGGGAGCTTTGGGATTACACACTGTGCATATAGCCTGACTGCAAAGGCCTGTTCTCCTACCCTGTTGGACTGTTTCCTGATTCCTTCCCCACACTCATGCTCATCACTGTCACATTTTCCCCTTACCTCTGAACTCCAGACTGTGCTACCTCTCTAGTTGCTCTGTGCCTGCCCTCAATGTCTAATCAATGTGCCAGCCTTGGCATCACTCAAGCAGAACCAATGATTTATTCACCCCTTCCCACTTCATTCCATAAAATATCAGTGCTTGTGACATACAAGGACAAAGGACAACCAGTAGTGGAGGGTGTCTCCCATTGGAACCCGACATGTCTGTCCTGTGGTTGCTTGGAGGGGCAGGGGAAAGGATTTCTATGAAGGAACAAGGGCAGTTCTTCCATTGGAAGACCCTGTACTGGACGGTTTTGTGTCAACTTGACACAAGCTGGAGTTATCACAGAGAAAGGAGCTTCAGGTGAGGAAATGCCTCCATGAGATCCAGCGGTAAGACATTTTCTCAATTAGTGATCGAGGAATGAGGGCCCAGGCTATTGTGAATGGTGCTATCCCTGGGCTGGTAGTCCTGGGTTTTATAAGAAAGCAGGCTGAGCAAGCCAGTAAGCAGCACCTTTCTATGGCCTTTGCACCAGATCCTGCCTCTAGGTACCAGCTTTGCTTGAATTCCTGCCCTGATTTCTTCCAACGATGGACTGTGATGTGGAAGTGTAAGCCAAAGAAACCCTTTCCTCCTCAACTTGCTTTTTTAGTCATGGTGTTTCATCGCAGTAATAGAAACCCTGACAGATCCATATCACTTAGGAAGGATCTCTGGTTTTTAAGATGCTCTTGTGTTTTGGTTGCTACTAGAATCTTTGGTATAGGCTTCATGTCCATTATAATCTCTGACAGTTACAGGATTCCTTCTAACAAGCCTAAATATGGCTCTATTCTTTTTTTTTTTTTTCATGTAATTTGGATATTAGTGAAAATGAATGTACTTAATACACTGGACCAGAGTACATTAGACTAGCCCTGTTTTCCATCTTTACTGTGTTTCCCACTTTAATCCTCCTTTATCCTTGCACAGAAAATAGCATAGGAGTATTTTTGCAGACCAAGGGAGGCTGGGGTGGTGACTGTATTTGCATAGAGTGAGCTCTGAAGCCTGCTTTCTTCACTCTGCCTCTCTTTCCACTCCCCTCACAAAACCTAACATACAGAGAATAGGGAGGACTCTAATCCCCCTGTGCCACTGTGGCTCTTCCTCTCTTCTCACAACATCTTTGCTTGTATTCCCAGTTTGCATGACATGCTCTTCAGGGGTGTAGAGTGTCCTTGGCAAACCCTCAGTTAGGCAGACAACTCCTCCTGGAGCTGGGATGCCAAGTGCCCTCCAAGTCTCCATGGGAGGCAGTGGGAAGGGCTTTAGGTCATTAAGAAGTTTCCCTGGGTGGGTATCTGAGGATCCTGACTCTCTCTGATCTCTGTGATGTCCTGGCTGATAGGGTGAGCTGTTTTCTCTGCCTACCCTCCATCCATCCCACCACAGACCCAGAACTCTAGGGGTGTCTGATTATAGATGGGCTCTCCCAAACTCTGAGCCAAGGTAACTCCCTTCCTTCTTTATCTTTCTCTGTCTTGAGTGCACGTGCAAGGGATTGATCCTAGACTCATCCTGTTTAAACAGCTACCACTCAACCTCTAAGTTAGAGCTCTAGCTCAAGCTGTCTCTATGTCTATAAGGTGGTTGTCTCCATTATAGAGTGATATGACGCTAACACACTCCCTAGGACCTTGGATATTGGGGTTTTTTGACCCCAATTGGGGTCATGATGTCACCAACCCCATCATAGAGTCTGACTGACATGTAGAAAGAAGGCAATGGAAGTTTCGCTGAAGGAGGTGTTGATGTTCTACAGTTTCCCACAGCCATGGCGCTCAAACTAGCTTTTCCTCTCCTTCAGAAAGGAGGCACCCAATCAGAGGAAAGAAAGGGTCTGTGCAACTTCTCCAGGTTTGATGGCACTGTTCAAAACTAGGTTCCTCCTCCACCATCCTAGCTCACTCATGCCTGATTCTGGGAAATGTAAAAGCTCAGGTTGGAGGGCGAAGGTTTTGGTCATTTTCTGGGGTGAGAACTCAGTGCTCAGGTCTAGGGTTCTTCCCTTCATCCTTAGAACATGAGCCACATGTACCGCTTTTCCCTGAATGTCTGAAGCAACGATTTGTTTCCTCTGTATTTAATATATTTAAACTATAAACCATAACAATTAGTGAGCGAAAAAGAATTAATCAGGCCATTTAATGATTACAAACACCCTTGAATTTTCTGCTGTTTCAGACATTGGTGATGAGCAGTTTAAGCCTATTAAACAATTGAGGCAATTGCAGTGGAGCTTATCATAATGGTTCTTCTAGTGATTTTATTAAAACCGTGCAAAAGGCTCAATATTTGCAGTGCCTTTCAAATAAGTTCCTAAACCCTGTTACCAGTGCTAGCCTTTGACATTGCCAACATAGGAATTCCCTGGGGTGAGCTTTATCAAAATATGATTGAATTTGCCTTGAAGAATTCATAGATTATCTCAAGGAAGCATTATAATAATTACATCTTAGACCTTGGGTGGCTCTAAAAGACCAGTTCACATTACTCATTGTAGAAAAAAGAAAACCAAAGGGAGCTTTCTTCATTTGCCTCCCTCTAGGTCCTGAGCTGAGTGACACAAGCTGCTGAGGGTCCAAGACTTCCACTTATAAAAGGTGGTCCTTGGTGTGTGCAGGGCAGGGTGGAGGAGCTGTGCCTGTGTCTTAATAATGTCAAGTCGAAGTACTATCAGCCTTGTCCCACTGATTCGTATTTTGGTACATTAAATTTGCAACCCTGTTTGCTGCCATGGTTCTGTTCTCTTTGCCTTTACTTTTGCTCATTATCAGCCCTGTTTCTGGGTCCACATTTCTTTGCAGAGTGCTGGCAGCTCAGACCTGATCATTTAGACTAACTTGAAGCACAGCTGAATCAAATCCAGTTTCTAGTTATTTCTTTCCATATGTGAGTGCTAGATTAGGTAGCACCTTTAGTCCCTTGTCTCTGTATTCATCCTTAAATGAGCCAAGCTTTGGCCTTGCCAAGTACATGAAATAGTCTCCTCTCCCCATATATTTGATTTTCCTGAGCAGGTCCTGGGATGTACTTAAGTAGCCTCACATGCACAAGATCTGTGTTTAGTACCTGCCAACACCCCGAAAGTCCCTAGGTCCTCACTGGTATCACTGAGGCTATAAGGACACTGTCCAGTGTCTGTCCCAACCTATACTAAATAAAAGGGCAGAGATGAGACAAGAATGTTGTTGATTCTCTAACAATACAACTCAGTAGTGAAATACAGGCTTCAGTGGTGGAAGAGAGCATCACTAGTGGTGCTGCAGATGGCCCGTTGAAGATGAGGGCACAGCTACAGGATGAAGGCACAGCTGGGAAGGTTGAAGGCACATCTGGGCTGGATGCTGCTGCTGAAACCCACACACAGCACAGGAGTCTTGGGGTGGGAACTAGGAAGCATGCTTGCAAATACTACTGATGCACAAAGGTCTTCTACAGCATTTCCAGTCTAGTTCAGGCAGATTGGGTACACAGTGAGTGTAATTGCACAGAGCGTACCAGGGCTGTGTGTTATAGGACACCTCAAACAGAAACGATAGGAAACCAATAACATGATCAAAACAGGTTAATAACATCTGCAAAGCAAGAGACACAAACCAGGAATAATATGCCATGCATTTCACATGGAGAATGGGTCAAATGGTGGAAGCGATCTCTGCCATCTAGACAAGTCTTACCTTGCTGCTAAGTAGTTTTCTGTGTCTTATTGAAAGTTCCCTAAGAGTTTAATTTTGGGTCTTAGTGTCCTCAAGCAGTATGTTGGGGAACTTGGTACTAAGGCTGGTAATTTTATGGGAATAATTCAGCTTTTAGAAGGTGGGGTCCCGTGGGAAACCTGTAAGCTGCCAGAAGAACATCCTTGAAATGAACTTGGCCACAGGTAATAGGTTATATCAAGTCTGAATCCCATAGGGTAACCCACAAGTAAGAGGCAAGTACTTTGTTGGTGGTGTTTTTTTTTTGGGGGGGGGGGGGTAGTCACACAAAGTCTCTTCCCTTGCTGCCTAGATCTGTTATTTTTTCAGAGGAGGGCAGAAATGCCCTCCATCCTTGGTGCCTGCATTAGCTTTCTATTTATAAAAAAAATACCTTAGATAATCAGCTTTAAAAGAGACACATTTATTTTGGCTCACAACTTTGGAGGTTTCAGCCATGGTCATTAGACTCACTGCTTCTGGGCTTGAACTTATACAGTATGAGGGAGCATAGTTATTTACTTCATGGATGGGGGCGGGGAGGAATAAAGGAAAAGAAAGAACACTCTAGTTACCTGAGGACCCCTCAATAGGCTCTACTCCTAAGACAGGTGTGTCCACCCACCTGTAGCACCAAGCTGGGGACCAGGTCTTTAGCACGTGGATCTTTGGTGGCATTTCAGATCTGAACTATAGCATTGTCTGTGGTTTAACTGTCACCAGTATATTAGAAAGGAGATGGATGAAATACAGCTGAGATTCAGGAATCATTAAATGCTGTCAGGTATTTCCTAGAGTCTTGTTTTGTTCTTTGTCCCTTTCTGTTTCCCAGCATCTAAGACATTTCTACCGTAGCTCTTCTCTACTTGCCACAGTGTAATGTGGCATTGTCATCTTCACAGATGTAACTTCATCACCATCAACAGTGCCTGAGGGACCATCTATGGTCTCCCAACCCAAGTGCGGCTTGAATTCCATCAGTAACATGCCACACTTGTTAAGGGTGATAGGCATACTCAACCTGTGTACAGAATTGCAAGACATTTGGCTCTACTATTTTCTTTAAACTTGTTTCTCTCCAAGGCATCATTCTTGGGCTAGAACAAGTACAGAGTTTGGAAGATGCACTTTAAAAGTAGCAAGACCATTTGAAGACGGCTCCACTGGTACATTGCCTATGACCCCCATCCACACACCAACTTGATGTCACATGTTTACCACTGACCTTTGTTTATCTGCAGGTTTCTTCTGGTCACCAGAGCACATTATGCTATTCTTTTGGCAGCCAGTAGCATCAGACAATGAGTGCTCCTTTCCTTCCTTGCCACCATTCTATCAATGAGTAACAGAGATGATATAAGAAATCCTAACTCCTCACCTCCTTCGTGGTGTCACTGGGAGTCCCCAACGGGGGACTTAACCTTACTCACAGAGCTAACTTCCTGGACACAAACCTTTTCCTGGCCACTTATGCCTGCTTGTCTTATCTCATGTTCCCTTGTTGGTAGTTGGTAGCTGATTGTCTCAACAATCATTCTGTATCTAGTTCTTTGAGTGAGTCTATCCTGGTGAAACTGAGTCACCATCATGGTACCAGATTGGGGTTTCAGGCTAGACTCTGCCTGAGCAGGCCATTCTCTGACTTCTCCTGTGGTTCCCCTCTGACTTCTGACAGTAGGCATCTGCTTTCTCCTGTAGATGCTGGGTTACATGTAGATGCACAGTTAAAAATGACCCTATATAGTTCCAAACATAAGGAAATGAAAGGAGTTGGATTTAGAAGCATCACTGAATGCTTCAGAGCTTTGAGATGAGCAGTTCAGAGTTTCTATTAATACAAAGTACAGCCTCTTAAAGGACTTGTCAGCCTTCATTCCGTATTGGCCATCTGGAACACCAGTCAGAAATGCTGACGTATGCCTAGTACCAACGGGCATTGTTTGTGCTTGCTTTCTCTATCCCCTGTCCAGTCTCCAGAGCTCCTCTGGGACTCTTTGCTAGTAGAAATCTCCACCTCCTACTGCCTTTGTTTTGCATGCCCCAGGCATAACATTTTTGTTTTTATTGTAATGAGGGGGGATATTTTCAAGTATCTAAATGTTGAACATGGAAAGTCCTAGTAAGAAGATCTGCCTTAGAATGCAGTAGACTTGTGGAAGAACATGTGCCAGTGGCAGAAACTGAGCATCAACAGTTATGGAAAGCAGTGGGGAGTTCGTTTCTGAGCATCCAGCCTGTCTCAGTGAGCCCTACTAATGTAGGGAGAGGGGTAAACGTTGGGGACGCACCCCCATGATTAGCTTGTTCCTGGCACCCTTATTGTTTTCTTTCCTATTTCATACCACTTGTCTGAGACAAAGCAATGTGAAAAAGGATAGCTTTTGCTTAGAGGTGCATAGCATAGGGTTGGAGATTTAGCTAAGTTGATAGGGTGTCTGCCAAGCATGGGCAAGGCCCTGAGTTTCATTCCCAGCATCATATAAACTAGGTATGGTAATCCTGTAATCCCAGCATTTGGGTGGTGGGGGCAGGAGGATTACTGGTACAAGATAATCCTCTGCTACAAAGCAAGTTTCAGATAGACTGGGTTGCATGAGACCCTGTCTAATAAATGAATAATTTTTTTAAACAAGCAAAGAATTTCAGTGATCTTGGACCTGTTTGGTAAATGTATACTAAATACTCAGTTTGCATCTGTGAACAGTCTAGTGATACATCCTTTTACTCGGTGGCTTTTCCTCTGAAGTATGCAGGGGAGTGGTGCTTCCACTTTTGACTATCTCATATCTACGTGTCCTTTTCCTTTACAGTGGCCATTGCAACCTCAGAGTGTGCTCACAGATGCTTGTTGAAAGTATGTTCAGCTACTCCGTAACTTTCTATCTCATTTTACCTTAGGTTTATATACATCTTGTAAGCCCCACAATAGAATGTACAATGCTATTATGTAGTGACCCAGCTTTCTGTGGTAATATTTAGAATCTTCCATAGAACTAACTTCTGCTATTCAAATTGTAACAACTTTGAAGATAACCTTTAGTTTGAAGTGTTAAAAATGGCCTATATTCAAACTTTGGTGGTCATATACTTAAAACATTTCACAAAAATCCTGCCCCCATCCCAGCTTCAGGGATCAGATGTGTGAGTCTAGAAAGTGCTTGTATTTCTAGGAAACTTTGTGTTCATCAGCATTGTGAAGCTTGTGTGTGTGTGTGTGTGTGTGTGTGTGTGTGTGTTTAAACTTTTGTTAAAAAAAAGTGCATGATGTAAGGGATGTGTCGTTGTATATTTCTCTAATAGTGTAAGTAGAGATCAGGATAAATTCTTCTCAAAGCCAGGACTCAGGCATAGCTTTTGGTGGAACACATGCTTGCACAGTATACATAGGGAATTCTACATACTATAAAGTAAATGACTGAAATAAACTCTACCCCAATCTCAGGGCCTAGTAACAGTTCACACTTTTTTTTCCCTTGATGAATTTATTACTAATCATTCTTTGCTTGTGAGTCCGGTCCTTTCTTCTTTACACTGGCTGCTGGAAAACCCAAAGCCAAAGTTTGTAAAATCCTGAAGCTTTCCTCAAACATACTTTTAAAGTACAAAGATTTTGTAGTTTTTTTTTATACTTAATCCAGAACTAGGGAAGTGAGCCAAGGGCTCTTAGCTTATTGTAAAGAGGCTTCAATGTAAAGCTGCATCAGCTCCATTTTAGAGGTATACTTATTCCTGGATTCCCTAGAAAATAGAGCCGGAGGCAAGAATTAGAAAGATTATATTTAGTTTGTCCAAACCCAGGACAGGAGAAATGAAGGGGAAGGTGGATGAGGTGGGAAAGATGGGACATCATAAGAAGTGATATGTGTGGCCTCCAGCTGCTGAGGAGCTGGAGGACAACACAAGCATCCTAGCAAGGATGCCGCTCAGTATGTGCATCATCCAGTGGTCCAGGAAAGAGGAAAAAGTAACAACCTCTTTATCTAGGTCTATTCTGTTTCCGATATTCATTGGAGGCAAATCAGCCTTGAAGCTTAGCAGGCTCATGCTTCCAGGTTACGTCCTCCATGCCTATTGGTGGTTGTCTAGAATGCTAGATTTCCTAACCTCAACAAAGTTTGTTCAGCAGGAGCAGCAGAAAGTACAAGCAACTCACTGTGTGTAGTCCTAAGGTAAGCATCTTAATGACTCATAGTGTGTGGGCATCAAGTCCAGAAAAATGTCTAGTTTAGGAAATCCAAGAGGATTTGCATAAAGTAAACAAAGTGGGTAGAAGGCAGAGAAAAGGCATGGGTAAGCAGAAGGGGAGGGGAGGGCCAAACTTTAATTAGCTCATTTAAACTGGCAGATGAGGGACTGACTTAAGAGAATGATGGGTAGAAATACCACTAATTAGAGCCTGGGATGGGAGCAGCTATACAGAAGTATGGTGATGGGAGGGGGCAGAAAGGACACTATTAGAGACATTGAGTTGGAGGTCCCTCCAACAAGGAGGGCATCTGTCCACTAGACATGCTAATCTGGAGCTTGGAGCAAGCCCAAGTCTAGCTGGGTGGACATTAGATCACACACACGAAGCTCTAGCTCAAATCCACCAGCGGGTCAGCCTGGGCAATAAGGCCATGGTAGAGAAAGGCTGGAGAGTGGCTAGAAGAACGCTAGCCTGTGAGGCAAGCCTATTGCTTGCACATGGTAAGGGATGGCCAGATGAAAATAAAGACCCGATAAAGGCACAGAGCAGAGATTTTCAGTTGCCATAAATAACTTGTCTAGGTAGAGCCTGCTTCACTGCCCATCATTTGTGTTATCACGTGACTGGTCCTTGCTTCTGTAATGTGACCACAAAGCAATTATGTTGCTGCTCAGCGCAAGCAAGAATGAGAACGTGAACAAGGATAGTGAGTATGTGTGGCCTATCAGGACTGTGCTTGGAATGTTACATCAGCCACATTGCTCCTGCATTCACAATAACCCGATGATGGGACCAGAAGCAACTTCATCCTTGCAATGCAAGAAAATGGGTCTCAGTGGAGGCCCAGGTCAGGTGTGTCATCCCCTATGCTAGACCATGCTGCCTTGCCCTTGGTTGTGGGTCAGTTCATAAAACTTCTTGCTGAGGAATAAGCTTTCTCATATCCAGGGGTGATTCCAGGACCTGCTTCTTTTGGTTCAGCACTGCAGTTAAGCTGATTGTCTGTAAAACCTGAAATAGATGATAGTAAAGTTTTATTGTTAATCTATCTTGAGAAACCAGTTTTTTGAACAATCTAAACTTTTACTTTGCACCTTTGCTGGCCTCTTTTACTAATCCTCAGAATAATAAGGCAGCACAACTATTTTCTCTTGAAGGGTCCTGCATATATATATGCAGAATGATGTTTTTTTCTAAATGTCACTACACACATCAAACATTGAATTGTACATTTCAGAGATCGGAAGCATCCCGTAGATAATGTGTACATTTCCCAGGCAGATACAATTAATGATGACACACTGATGTAGTTTAAATGGACCACAACCTAAATAATGCTGTAGCTGACATGCCGGGCCTCTATTTCTGCCTTGAATAGATTTCCAACATTTGAGTGGACTATTTATGCACTTATGCTAAATGAAAGAGCACAGTCACGTAAGCTATTACATGGTCCATTAAAGCCACTTTCAAGTGACTCCACATCAGAATTTTCTACATCTTTTGCATTTGAAAAAGAAACCTTTCAATTAAACACCGACCCCTGTTCCCAGAGCTCACAAAAAAAGGGGGGCCTTTGGGTCTTTCTGAAATGGTAAATGTGTTGAAAAGAAATCTGTTCATTGGTGTTCATAGACACCATATACCAACATTGAGAAAGACTTGGGGAAGGCATGGGGCCCAAGTGTCACAAAGCTGGATGTTTCTAGTGTCCATCTCTTGTCATCTTCCATTCTTTCTGTTTATAGAGCTTATAAATTTGAACCAAAGATAGGTTCAAAGATTCAGAATCCCATGTAGCAGCATCTGATCTTATATTTGGTTGAGATTCAGGCATTTGCCAGGCTGGACAAAACCTGAGTTAAATTGTATTTGTGCTCTCGATGAAGGACATCATGCCCATAGATTCCAAATGATGCAGGTCATGCAACCCCACTTAAGTTGGCTCACTGGCCATCAAGAGTCTCTGACAGCTGTATTGAAAGCATGTGCATGACTTGGTGGGTCACCCATTTGATGAGGACATATTGGTATGACTGTTTCGGTGTGTCCTCTTGTGGAAGAAATGTGACCCTACACAGCTCCCTCCTGGAACTAACTTTGGTGTTTTAATGGGGTATCTATCTAAGGTATGATGTTCTCAGAAAGGTTTATTAGTTTGATCTAAAATGAAGGATAGGTAATCTCTTTGTGCAAACATGGAAAACTTTGTTCTGGTAGTCTTTACATTTATTCATGTGCTTACTGTTGAATAATTTCTCAGTTTTCTGAAACTATTATATAAAATGGAAGTTTTCTGAATTCTAGACTCCATGTACAGTGGGCATTTATTTTTACAGTCCTTGTAATTTCATTTTTAAAGATAGACAAAAAAGTGTTCAGCACTTGGAACCTATTACAGTGATGTGCATTCATCAGTAACATCTAATAAAAACCTGAGATGTCCTTACCTTGGAACTAGTTAAATTGAGATGATTGGCACTACATTCTAAATCTGCAGCCATGTGTGCCTAGGTGTATGGTAAATCCCATGATTTATGTCTGCCATGAATCTGGGCTCTGTGGGCTTAGTGGACATAAGAGATGGTTGGCACTACATTCTAAATCTGCAGTCATGTGTGCCTAGGTGTATGGTAAATCCCATGACTTATGTCTGCCATGAATCTGGGCTCTGTGGGCTTAGTGGACATAATAGGTATATGTCACCCCTCCCCCCCAAACATAGTTTGAGGAGCTGCCAGGATGGGAGACTGCAGGAAGCCAGAGGAGAGGTAGATCCTTCAACAGAACCAGGACATGAGGGCAAGAAAGGAAAACTAGGTTAGCACAGAAAAGAAGTCTCCACTGTGTGTTTGTCCTCCTCAGCCATGTTTGCCTGTGGTTTGGTCAGGCATAAATGTCTGGTGACAGGCCAGGCTGATAAATAGTCCATGTAAGGTAAGTCTGGCTGAAAGGAGAATGTGATTGGCAGCCCTTGGGTTGTACCAATTGCACTTGGTCCAGAGGAGCCTAGGTGAAGGACCAGTGCACCCACGAGCATGTGAACAGGTGAAGTGATGTCACACATCTGTAGGGAAGCCTGGGGGAAGGGCCAGAGCACTGGTGGGCAGGTGAGCCTGTGAGATGATGTTGTTCCTCTACACACAAGCATGTACCTGCACAGAGGTTGAGCATTCAGAAGTCCTGCGTCTTTTAGAAGTCTTTGAATTTTTTTTCATACTTTATTTACATTTCAAATGTTTCCCCTTTCCAGATCTCCCCTTTGGAACCTCCCCCTTCCCCCTGCCACTATGGGGGTATTCTCCCACCCACTCACTCACCCACTCTCGTCTTCCCTCCTTGGCATTTTCCTATACTGGGGGATCTAACACTCTCAGGCCCAAGGGCCTCTGCTCCCCCTGATGTCTAACAAGACCCTCCTCTGCTGCATATGTGGCCAGAACCGTGGGTCTCTCCATTGCTGGTGGGAATGCAAGCTGATACAACCTCTCTGGAAATCAGTTAAGTGGACCCTCAGAAAAATGAACATAATACTACCTGAGGACCCAGCTATTCCACTCCTGGGCATATACCCAGAAGATGCTCCAACATGTAATAAAGACACATGTTCCACTATGTTCATAGCAGACATATTTATAATAGCCAGAAATTGGAAACAACCCAGATGTCCCTCCACAGAGGAATGGATACAGAAAATGTGGTACATTTACACAATGGAATACTACTTAACTATTAAAAACAATGACTTTGAGAAATTCACAGACAAATAGATGGAAGTCTTTGAATTTTATGAGAAAACTTTCAGCTAGGATTTTATGTCTTTGCTTTCATTTTATTTATTTATTTATTTATTTATTTATTTTGCAATAGTTAAATTTCTGTTGAATTTTCTAACATCATGGTCTGCAACATCATGAGAATTAAAAGTCAGTAAGTTCTTTCCTACAAGATACCTTGAGACAAATCCTTAAGTGATTTCTCAGAAAATTGTTCCTCTTCTGGGAGTAGTTGGTACCCTTGTTGAAGGTTTTAGTAAAGGTTCTTGTTCATTGGTTTGGTTTGGTTTTTTAAAGCTGCTGAATTCAAAACCAAAGATCTTTACCTTTTCTCTGTCTCATACAACCCCAGCCCTGTATCCATTGTGAGTTACGGTCTCCAGCCTTCCTTAGCACCAGCAGCCCCAAGAGGCTTACGATCCATTGCATCGTTTTGTTTGGAACATGAAGTACCTACCCAATAATTCACAGTGAAAATGAGATCCATTTTCAGGCTGCTTTTTCCTAGAACTTGGTACAGCTTGCTGATCCCTTCATAGAGATGGATATGAGAAAATAAACACACTCCAGAACTCAAGCAGAAGATGCCAAGGGACATCCTCTGAACTTGGAGAGGAGCTGGGGTCCTACAGTTTTCCATTTGAGCCCTACAGAGGCTCAGTAATCAAATAAGAGCCCAAGAGCAAGATGGGGACATTGTTGTAGTTACTACACCAAGTTAGTGAGATCAGAGCTCTTCAGTCTCTTCCTGAGGGTGGGAGACTGCCAAGGACAAGCTGGACCCAACAGTGAAATGTAGGATATCTGCACTAGTCAGGGCCCAGCTGGGACCTCATTTACATCCCATACAGTGATATGATGCTATTGTTAGTCTGTATTTTCTTGCAGAAGCCAGTAGAGAGAAAGCCAGAGTGGAAGTTAGAGCAGCAGAATACCTGAACACAGAGACATATGAACTCTCTTGTATCTGCTGACTCTTGTCCTAAGGGGAATTATAGTTACTGGGAAAGTTGCAGAATAAGCTATCCAGGTTTATTTTTAATGGTGGGAAAAAAAGGTTTTCCTGTCATCTCATTCATGACATTCCCCCATGCATGTACATACACACGCGTTTAGGGACTGTGGGTAACTGTTTGGAGATGGTCCTATTATTTAGGGGGTGGCATCTAGCATCAGTGGGGAGGGATAAAGTAGGAAGGATAAAATCTAATAATCTGAATCGATCAGGACCAAGAGAAGCTCCACATTCTCCATGATCAGCGGAGGCAGCATCCAAGCCTTTGGAGAGGAAACCTCAGCCCTCATGATGAGGAATCATGGGTTAAAAGGACTCTGGTACTGGAATGAAAGATTGGGAATGTATGTCTTCAACCCAGTCTCCAAGTACTTATAGGCACAGCCCTGGGAAGGAAAGCTGCAAGGACACCATTGCAGCACATCTGAAGGCAATTCTTCATATACTTCAATTCTAAGTTCAAAGCAAGATGACCTTTCCTATATCATTATTATTTAGCTTGTCTTCTTGCATTTGCATTGGTTTTTGTATTTTTCAATCTGCTAGACAGAAGTATTGATATGGTGTCCCTATATAGTTTTACTGAGCACATATTTTGCGAAGAATATCTAAATGTTGGGAAGCTCCTTCTTTGGTGAAATTTTCCAATTTAATCCTGGAAATTTGCTCTTCTATTTCTTAAAAGTCACATTATATCTGTATTATAAATATGGATGTACAAGTATATGTTTATATATGCATGTATTTGTATACAAGTATATGTATCAGACAATGTAGTTCTACTAGTTAGTCTTAAGTATAGATCTCAATGAAATGCCTACTATGTGTCAGGGCTTATGCTGGAAATACATGAATGAAACAACTAATTCTTCTTTTCCAGTGTTTTATACCCAAGTAGCTCTTGAGGCTAGATTGCTAGATAATTAAAATAACATTGAGAGAAAAATGAACAAAAGTTATTATCAGAGGATCTGGAACCAGAAAATTTTATAAGATCCACTCAATAAGCAAACCACACATCAAAATGCAGAGTTGTGGATCCAAGTCTCAGTGGCCATGTATACTAACATTCCTACACGTAAGGCTCAGGGAACAGTGTAGAAGAGGAGGCAGAAAGATTGTATGGGTTAGAGAATCAGACTTTTTTGTGAGATTCTGTCTTCTAGTAATATCATAAATTACACCCATAAAGTCTCACTAATATGCCTTCCCAAACTTTAGATAGACAAAGATTACACCAATGAACAAGACAAACTAGACAAGGAAAAGCCCAGGAGTCTGTAACCCTACACAAAGAACTATGGGTAACTTAGGCAAGCTAGGAGTGGGACAGGTGTTCTTTGGAACAGAACAGCACAGAAGTTGGTTTTCCTGTGCCAAATGGTCAGTGCAGAAGACATATAGCCTGTAATATTCTATAGGCTGAACAGGCTATGTATAGGAATACATATGTATGTACATCTTTGTGTGCAATAACAATGTGTGAATAAAGAGGCCATGAATTTGAAGGAGAGAGAGAAGGTATGTAAGAGAATTCTGAGGGAGGAAAGGGAAGGGAGATATGTAATTGCTATCTCAACAAAACCAAAAAGAATGGTTCAGACTGGAGGTTAACGGCAAATACCTATAATTCAAGAACTCTCATATTCAAAATCTCTGACTGATTTAAGTGTGCCTACCTATCTTATTAAATTATTGTTGTCAACTCCCCTCCTTAGCAAATTGTGACTTTTCACCAAATACCAGTCATTTTTAATTGCCGGGTTAGCTTGATAATACATGATAATACAGACACTTCGTGAAAGCTCTCTGTTGGTTTGGGCATCAGGGGAAAACTTTCAGAGTCAGTGGAAAGCTTCCAGAAACTGGGGAAGGCTTCTGGATCTCAGCATGCTAGGACTGATGTTTTATTTATTGTTCTACGCATGTTTACACAGAATCCAAAAATAATCCATTGTGTCCTTGAATAATGCATTCTGTGCTACCTGGCTTTCATAATATGCACACCACTCATATATGGGCATGCAAAAAGCAAAACAGAATGTTTTCTGTTTTCAAAACCATGCTATAATAAAATAAGAATCATGCGTTAGTAAGATTCAGGAAGGTTTAAAAATATACACAGTTGTGGTTTGAATAGGTATAGCCCCCAAAGACTTGGCCAGTAGGGAGTGACACTATTAGGAGGTGTGGCCTTGTTGGAATAGGTGTGGCCTTGCTGGAGGAAGTGGGCCATTAGGGTGGTGGGTTTTGAAGCCTCCTGTGCTCAATCTAAGCGTAGTGTGGCACACCATTTCTTTCTGCTGCCTGGGAAACTGCATGGAGAACTCTCAGCTCCTTCTTCAGCATCATGTCTGCTTACACACTGCCAGCTGCCATGTCTCCTACCAAGCAGATAATAGACTGAACCTCTGAAACTGTAAGCCAGCCCCAATTAAATGCTAGGATTTCTATTGCTGTGAAGAGACACCATGACCATGGCAACTCTTGTAAAAGAAAGCATTTAATTGGGCATCGGATCCCATTACAGATGGTTGTGAGCCACCATGTGATTGTTGGGAATTGAACTTGGGATCTCTGGAAGTACAGTCAGTGCTCTTAACCACTAAGCTATTTCTTCAGCCCCTGATAGAGTATTTTAATGGTGACTTTCACATGCAGAAAGCCACAAGAGTAAAACAGAGAAACTTGCACAAATTCCCTACAAATCAAGCAGATTGACTGGCTCACTATTGTGTTATGAAAAAGGTAATCACCTGCCCACTTTTCCTTGACTAATCTTCATCTGAAATTTTTATTTGGGTGGAGGATTCTGGTTTTTTTTTGGAGACATTGTAGAAGCCATACTTGGATTTAAAAACACAATAATAGGCAAGAGAGTATCAGTAGCTTTACTATGAAAAGTAATAAGAAAGTAAAAGGCAAGCTTTGGACCCTCTGCTTCTCAGGCTGATGCAGAAGGAAGTCTTCATTTTTGTTCAAAGCATAAGATCATCATAAGTAAAAACAGCCATAGTCTGTCGTTATGTATATAAATGAAGGATTAGAAGAATGGCTGCAGATTATGAACCCTTATGGGACAGGAACAAGAGTGCCCAGAAATGCAGGGAAGGCAAAGGATCACATAATATATGACCGTAGAAAGGAGCCTTGAGGGTGGAAGAGCTCAAGGGACGAAGGAGGAGAAGGCGTGTGGAGAAAAATATGAAAAAACGAATTTGTTTGAAAACTGCTATAATGAAGCCCAGTTCTTTGTAAGCTAAGAAAAAAAATAATTTTAATAAAATGCAACAATTCATCGTCATTTACATTCATTGAGTTGCTTGTTTCTCCTGTGCTGCATTATTTATATTAATTTATTTAACTCTGAGCTCTGAACAGTGGTAATTTCACCTCTGTTTTGTAGGTTAGGGAACAAAGACACATCACAATTAAACAGTAAGTGTAGAAAAGCAAGGGATCTATCCGTTTCTTTCTCTAAAATTGATAGTACATGTCTTGTCGTGTCCTCCTCTTTCCCAGTTCTGAGGCCTGGTGGTTCTCAGTATTGATGAAACCCTCATTTTCCAGTCTTTAGCCAGGATATTTGGTTTCTATAAACAGTAGGTTCCCTGTTCAGCCTGTGCATCCTGCTTCTTTCTGTTAGGTTGTATATGAGGTAATGGGGTGTGAAAGTATAAATAGGTGAGACTTTTGGGGTAGCTTTTTTTTTTGAATTGGGAGGCTCCTGTCAAATGTCCATAAGGAAAGTCACAATGGGGCATTGGCTGTCACTTGTTGGCATGAAATTGTCAGAAGTATAGAGCCAGGTGGGCTTGGGATTGGTGATCTGAGGTCCACAGTCTCAATACCCTTTCTCTAAATCAAATAATCAAAGCTGCAGCGCCACTTTTAAAGGGGGTTTGTTGTTGAAGACTTTAACTTTGGAGCGGCTCTGTCAGGAGCTCAGTTGTGTAGGAGACAGCACGTATCTGGGACTTGACGTACTTGAGAGAATTTGAGAACTATGGCTCAGAAGATCAACTATAAGGACAACAAAGATAGTTGGACACCTAGACAGTCTGTATGAGTGACAGGGGGAAGAGACAGAGAGGACAGCATGATGTGTCCAATCTGAGTGGTTGTAAAGAATCGTTGGCAATTAGGATGGTTTGCTCTTGTCTTTTTACCTCTGGCTCTTATTGGGCCATATATTTTGCCCATATTTTGCAAGCCTTTTCAAGTGTAGCCCAAAGCCCTTGGACATGAACAGCTCTGAAGCACTAATGGATGAAGGTGTGTTAAGACTCTTCACTGGCATCTCAGGTAATAGAGCTAAGGCATACATCACTGTTCATTGACAGTTGTGGGGTATCACTACTTTCAGTGCATTTTGTGGAAGTCGTAGGAGCCACTAGGAAGAAATGAGCCACCTTGAAGAGCGATAGCAAAGTGAGGGAGAAGAGCCATGCATATGGGCTGGTGTCGAACTCATAGAGCAGCGGCAGAAGAGAAAGGCCACACATGCTGACTTGATCATGGATACCGTAAAGCAGAAGGAAAATGGACATGACATGTGTGCTGACTTTGTTGTAAATGCTGTAGAGCAGAAGGAGAAGAAAAGGAACATGATGACTGACTCCTATACAGTGGCACATCCCACGTCCTAGCCAGTTCCACTTAGACCACATCAACATCAGACAGAAGAGAAAGCATTTCCCAAATTTATTATTTAACACGTGGCTAAAAATCATTTGAGTGCAATTCAAATGGGTAGATTAAGACAGCCTATCTATATGTGCCTTGGATGCAATCAGATCCCCAAAACAAAAGCAAAACGGTTCAATTCTTTGGTTTTCATGTAAATTGCAAAGAGTAATGTAAGAGTAATGATGGATCACCTTTACAACTGAATTAAGGTTGTACTGAGGTGGAAGTCTTCAAATCATCCAAGCTTATTACTGACCTTTGCCCTATTGAATATCTACAGTATCCTCTAGGGGCTAGTGTTTAGGACGACTGCCTGAAACTGTTCTGCCGCTTCTGAATTTTCACTGATGACAACTTACTTCCCAGCCCCTGCGTGGGCCAGGCATCCAACATAGCTCAAATTGCCTTTTTATATATATATATATTTTTTTATTTACATTTCAAATGTTTCCCCCTTTCCAGATCTCCCCTTTGGAACCTCCCCATTCCCTCCACCCTCCCCCTGCCTCTATGGGGATATTCTCTAACCTACCTCCCCACCCCACCCCCCACCCACTCTTGTCTTCCCTCCTTGACATTCTCCTATACTGGGGGATATAACACCCTCAGGCCCAAGGGCCTCTCCTCCCCCTGACGGGTAACAAGACCCTCCTCTGCAGTCTTTGTAGCCAGCACTATGGGTCCCTCCATGTGTATTCTTTAGTTGGTGGATCAGTCTCCAGAAGTATGGGGGGTCAGGCCAGTTGCCAGTGTTGCTACCTCCCTGGGGCTGCACACTCCCTCAGCAACTTCAATCCATTCTCCAAGCCCTCCATCTGGGACGTCGTACTCAGTACTACTGTTCCTGCGAAGTGACCCTTGGGTATTTCAAACTTTTAGGCTAATAACCACTTAACAGTGAGTACGTACCATGTTCATTCTTTTGTGACTGCGTTACTTGGCTCAGAATGATGTTTTCAAGATCCATCCATTTGTCTATGAATTTCATGAAGTCATTGTTTTTAATAGCTGAGTAGTATTCCATTGTGTAAATGTACCACGTTTTCTGTATCCATTCCTCTGT
>JADRCH010000126.1:1960502-1985167 GCA_019843965.1 Rhynchomys soricoides
TCCCTGTTCACACTCCTTCCCTCTTCACACTTCATCCCTCTTCACACTCTGTCCCTGTTTCCACCCCTTCTTTTTTTATTTCCACTATTTCTGTTCCCACTCTTTCTCTGTTCCCACTCTTGGGTCCTTCCTGTGGACTTGTTTTTTCAAGATCATTAAACCCAGACCTGTTATCTATCTCCAAAATGGCAGACTGATGTACATTTTATCTTCTTATCTCCAAAGTCTCCTTGACCTTTACGCAGCTTGAGCCTTCAAACTGTGCCTAGCATTACTAGAAGAACAGCTGCTTCTCCCATTCCAGCACAAGTAATAGAATTATTTTCAAAAGTAATTCAGCATGCTTTATGACCTTGAGGAAACTTTTTAGAACTCTATTTTGTTTTTGAGTAACTGACATGATCCCTGTTTGTAGGCTTTACTAAAAGCTTCTGTGTAATGCAGTCAAACTCTGTGAATATCTATCATGTTCCCTGCTGGGTATATGTTGTCAACTATTATAAAAATGTAACTTATCCCCTGGTATATTTAATTCAGATTTAATTCACACACACACACACACACACATATATACATATATGTGTATATATATATGTATATGTGTGTGTCACATATGTGTGTATTTGTGTGTGTATACATACATATATTTATATATAAATATATACATATATTTAAGTCATACATACATATTTGATACATATGTATTAAATCTTGGCAATATGTCTGTACGTGTATATATATGTATGTATGCACACACACACAGACACACACACACACACAGAAACAAGCATGTATTGGCAATCAAGTAAAAGCCTGCTCTGATTTAGTCCCTCCAAAGATTCTCAGATTTTTAAACTGGAGCAGGCTGCAGGCATGCTTTCACCTACATTACTCTATGCTTTCAGAATCACCAGTACTGTGGCCAGCAGTGCAAAGGCAGCTACTGAGGCTGTTAATAGAATACTCAGAGAGTAGGGTATAGGGCATACGGTATGAAGAATGTCTCAAAAGGATGGAATCTAACTAGATACAATTGTTTTCATTTCTAAAAAATTCATGACGAGAATCATTTAACAGATCTGACTGTACTAACGTCCTGTGAATAATTAATGTCACCCAGCAAACTTTTATTGAGTTCCACTGTCATCCCTGTACCTTGGGGGGAGGGGGGAGTAGATGTAGATCTTTCTCTTATGGAAGTCCAACTAGCTGGGGAGACATTCTCTAACACTGTGCACCACACCAACCAGAGCCATAAGAACAGGGGAGGGCACAGCATCTGGGACATTGGTACAGATGATACATGCACACACACACACACACACACACACACACGAGAAATAGTTTATTGCTGGTGTTCAGCATGGATCTCCATACATGTCCAGAGGTGGGTGTCCTTGCCAGATTTTTAACTTGGCACAAACTGGAATTATCTGAGTCAAGGAAACCACAATTGAGAACATGCCTCCATAAGATTAGCTTTAAGGTAGACATGGGGTCATGTTTTCTTAATTAATGATTGATGTGGGAGAGTCCAGCTCACTGTGTATGGTTTAAGCCCTGGGCAGGAGGTCCTGGGTGGTATAAGAAAGCAGGTTGTGCAAACCATGAGGAGCAAGCCAGTAACTAGTGTCCCTCCATGGCCTCTGCTTCAGTTCCTGTCCCCAGGTTCCTGCCCTGCTTGGATTGCTGCCTTGAGGTCTCTCAGTGATGGGCCATTAGCTGGAAGTGTAAGTGAAGTAAACCCTTTCCTTACAGGTTGCTTTTGGTCATGGTGTTTCAGAAACCCTACCAAAGACAGGAGGCTTTGGTGGGATGAATATGTAACGTTAAAGGATGAGTAATAATTTCCCAGGCTGGATTGCGAGTAGGAAGATCCTAGACACTAGATGTGTAAGTTATAGGAGGTCAGCCTCGGGGGATGAAGTTTAGAGCTAGAATCAGCTTGAGTCTTCCTTCCACTGTCTTGAGAGTCCAGTCTTACTTTGCTGGACTCTACCCCAGAGAAGGTCTACATCAAAAGAAATCTTAAAATGTTAACAGAGAAAATTTCTCAGCTCTTTGTGGAATACCCTGCAGCTTCTGCATTGATTGATAACATTGACTATTTCATGCTGTCCCCAAGTAATCTCTTTTGCTCATCTCCCTAATTAATAATGGATAAGAGGCACTCTATATATTTTAGTTAATCAGTGTCCAGTGTGCAGGATGACATGAAAGCATCTGCACTTGTGTAAGTATTTATAATCTTTTAAGAGCATGCATTAATTCTTCTTAATAAATAAAAAAGGAACAATAGTGACTTTAAGTGGCATGTGTTCTACGGACAGTCATTCAGACATCATCTCTAGCTCCAGGAGTTTGTCTGTCCATCTGTCTATCTGTACCCATAAAACTTAGTGATATTTTCACATTTATTGTGGCATTTCATTTCTGTAAGTGTTATTATCCTCCAAGGAAAGTGGACTTCAGAGAGGTTAGGTAACTTCCCCAGCATCAAGTTGCCTGTACCTAGCAGAACAAGGACCAATCCCAGCAGGGTCCGTCTTTACCTTTAAAGACTGCTCAACACCCAGTTTCACAAACATTCACCTTCCACAGAGATGTGCTGGTAAAGGGAGCTGTGGTGCACTTTTGAAATGGAAGGGCTACTTTGCACATATGATTCAGGAGATACATATGACATCAGAACCGTCTACTCTCTTATATATCTGTCTTCTCGTACAAGCAGAACTCTGCTCCTCTCTTGAGTGAAATGAGGGGAAATGAACAAAGGAATTTCAGTGGTCCTGTTCTCAATGTCTGTTCTCTTTCCCCTTACACTTAATCCTTTGTATGCATGCTGTGTGTGTGTTTCTGGTGTGTGTGTGTGCATATCCTTTGTATGCATGCTGTGTGTGTGTGTTTCTGGTGTGTGTATGTGTACATCCTTTGTATGCATGCTTCTGTGGTATATGTGTCTGTGTCTCTGTGTGGGCATCCTTTGAATGCATGTCTCTCTGTCTGTCTCTGTCTGTCTCTGTCTCTTTGTCTGTCTGTCTCTCTCTCTCTCTCTCTCTCTCTCTCTCTATATATATATATATATATATATATGTGTGTGTGTGTGTGTGTATAAGTGCATGACACAAGTATGCAGGTACCCACAGAAGTCAGGTGAGAATGTCAGATCCCCCAGAGCTATAGTTGCAGGCAGTTATGAGCTGCCAGATGTAGGTGCTGGGACTGAACTCAGGTCCTGTGGAAGAGCAGCATGTGCTCTTAACTGCTTAGTCATCTCTCCGAATCATATTCCATTTTAATATCCTCATCAGCTTCCTGTTTCTCCTTTCCTGCCTGTCTTGTTCTGGATATCAACCCCAGGGTCTCACACATACAGAAAAGCACTTCAACCAATCAATTCCCTGCACCCTTATTTTCTTCACAAGCTATAGAATTTTCTAATTTTTAATAAAAGTCCAGCTCTCAGTCCTTTATAGCTTAAGTTATATGAGTAGGATTTGAGATTTGTCTGCTCATCCCAAGGTTATCAAGATAAATTTCCATGTTGCTATGTACATGTTACATTGTCTGTCCTTAAGAATATAGGTGTCAATTTTTTTGGCGTAGTCTGATGGAAGGGTCAATCTTCAAATATTTCCTATATGAATACTAGTAGATCCAGTGTCATTCATTTAAAAGAGAATCTAAATTATCCTGATTGTAAACCAGGTAGTTTGTAGGCATGACTGTATGTTGTAAGCCAGGTGGTTTGCAGGCATGTCTGAATGTTGTAAACCAGGTGGTTTAGAGACATGTCTGTATATTGTAAACCAGGTAGCTTACAGGTATGCCTGTATGTCTTAAACCATGTGGCTTACAGGCATTCCTATATGTGGTAAACCAGGTGGTTTATAGGCATGTCTGTATATTGTAAACCAGGTAGTTTACAGACATGTCTGTATGTTATAAACCAGGTGGTTTACTGGCATGTCTGTATGTTGTAAACCAGGTGGTTTGCAGGCAGGCCTGTGTTCCTGCCTGGATTCTGGACTCCCTACCCTAGTGCCCATCTTCCCTTACTCCATTGCACAGTGCCTCCTATGGCTTTATGGTAAGTCTTGGTATCTAAGAGTGTAAATTGTCTGCCTTTGCATTTCATTTCAAAACCATTTTTATTATTCTTGATCCTTTCTGTTTCTACATAAATTTTTAGAATCAATCTGTCAATTTACTTGAAAACATTTAACATCTGCCCCATTGTTGCCTACAGCATCCTTTGGCAGAGCCTCTGACTCTTTCTGTAAGGGTTCATAGGTCTGTCTGTGGGAATCTCACACGTATCTGTTTAAGTTTCTTTCTAATGACTTGCTGTTTGGAGACTGTTAGATCATCAAAAAAGAAAAAAAAGGCAAATGACTTATGCCATATTAAGAGATCAGAATATAAACAAGATCACTTTTTTAAAAAAAAAAAAAAGTAAAACTCAGTTATAAACAGTAATGTTCCTGAGCCTATATCCAATTGCTTTGTTAAATTTACTTAACAGTCCAATTCCATCAGCAAATAATTGGGGATTTTCTGTGTGAGAACCACATCATCAGCAAACATAGGGAGTTCATCTGCTCCTCTCAACTTTGGCAACCTGCCTGGTCACAGTGGAGATCCATCTCTGCAATGCAGGTTCAGGTAGCTCCATAGTCACTCACATCTCTCAGACCTTTGGGTTAACTGTGGAAGTCCAAGTAAGACACTTCTTGTCTCTCACAATCTGCTAACCTTCTTCTTATGATCAGACAATGAGTCTCATCAAGTGCTTTTACTTTACTGGCTTGATCATAACATCTCCATTTTAATTGATAAACTATTGAACTGTAGCCAGTGATATTTTCAAATATCAACCCAACAGTTCACCGAAACATCAGTTTTCTTGGAATATTTTATTTTTATGTATTCATGGAATGAATGTCTGAAAATATTTTAATATTTCTCTCTCTCCCTCCCCACCTCTGTGTGTGTGAGTGAGAGAGAGAGAATCTTTATGTGTGTGTGTTCTTCATAAAATATTACAGAAAAGTTTGTGTTTCAATAAAAAGACCATCATTTTAGAACAGGCAGCTAAGGGCAACTGTGCAGTTAACGGGTTCTTGTGAATAAATTTTAAGAGACTATTGCCTGTCCTTAAATTCCTTTTTCTTTTTATAAAAAAAAAAAGAACTATTAAAAATGATTGACAAATTTTGAGTTAAAAAACTGTTAAAACATTCTCTGTGTTTAATTTCAACTTTATAATAGATTACAGGAAGATGCTTATGAAACAAATACAGCATTTGTCTCAGTGTATGTCTTTAATGATAGACTTATAAGTATGTAAACAACTATTTAATAAAAAGTTTCCAAATGTAGCCTGTAAGCAATCAGGCAAATTTACCATAAGCAAACTTTCTAGACAATTCCCATAGCTACAGCATGGCGGTAAACTTCTTCCAAACAAAAACAAAACAATCAAACAAGAAAATCTACTTCGCAATTTGTTGCTGCAATAGAGACAAGGTGTACAGATGTGATGGAGTCACGACAGTCAGTATAATTTAAGGGTGATTGTCATAATAAGACGCATGGCGCTTAATGTTCAACAAGTAGAGCTCTGCTGTTGCCTGGTTCTTTGGACACTGCATGATTTAACAAATGGAAAAGCTCATCCTAAAGCCTTGCTGTCCACCACCTGGGTGCTGGACATTGGAGGCAGGGCAGCACTTTGTCTTTATGTGTGTTCTTAATGACATAGTTTTGGACCTTAATTTTTCTTGTAATGGTCTTAGTTTCATTATAAAATACGTTCAAATTTTTTCCCTCTACTTTTGATCCTTGAATATGTGAGTGGTAAGCTAGTCTTACTTAGGAGTAATTCATTAGTAAAATCATCTGGTTCTAGAGCCTCATACTTTTAAAAGATTCATTTTTCAAAGAGTTTTTTCATCTCACCTATTTTATAGAAATACACCGCTGTAACATGGCCTAGGAGAGTCTCCAACTTCATCCTTCCTGCTGTCACATATTTCTTACTCTTTTTTAATGTCTTTATTAGCATACATTAATTATATGTGATAATAGGTGTATACTCTATAGAAGAAATGTCCTCAGTGACCCCAAGCCTTTGAGTAAGTGCTCCCCAGTAAATGGCACTGTTTGGGGAGGTTAGGTGCTGCAGCCTTGCTAGAGAAGAACTTGCCTGGAGGTAGGCTTCGAAAGTAAAGACATTGCCTACTTGCAGGCCACCCTCTGTTCCATGCTTGTGTTGGAGACCTGAGCTCTCATCCTTCTGCCTCAGCTGCTGCTCAAGAACCTGCATGCTGTCCCAACCACTATGTGTAACCAGAACCCACACCAAACTCTTTCCTCTATAAGTTGTCCTGGTCATGGTGTTTTCTCATAGTCATGGAAAAGCACCTAATACAATAGCTTCCATTATAAAAATTTCAAGCATGTCTTTGAAACCCTGGAGTTGAGTTTTACATGTGATAAGAGATAAATATCAATGTTCTTCTACATGGTGGTGTCCAGCTGTTTTTGGCATCCTTTGTTAAAGATGCTGTCTTTGTGGATGGTGGAGAGTCGTGGTCCGCATTGCTTTTGACAACTGCTGATTACTGGGGGAGGAACAGGAAGTTTTCTTTGGGAGTTTGCTCAGGATTGCTTTGACTATGTAGGGGCATTTTTGTTTCCATGATAATTTTAGCATTTTCTTCTATATTTCTATGAAGTATGGTGTTGGACTTCGGTTGGAGAATGCACTGGATCTATAGATTGACTTTTGGCACAATGGCCATTTTCCCAATATTAAGCTTCCTGTCTGTGAGCATCAGAGGCCTTTCCATATCCTTGTGTCGTCCTCATGGCCCTTGCTAATATTTTCAATGCTTCATGGCAGAGATCTTTCACTTGTTTGTTATGTTTATTCCAATTTTTATTTGTTTGTGTTTTGTTGTTGTTGTTGTTGTTGTTACTGAGTCAACTGTTAATGGAATTGTTTCCCTGATTCTCATTCAATATATCTGTTATTGATATAGAGGAAAACTGCTGACTTTATCAGTTAACCTTGTCTCCTTCAGCTTTGATGGAATTGTTTATCAGCTCCATGAGTTTCCTGGTGGAGTATTTAGGGGCTCTTTTGTAAAGATGCATATCGTATGCTCCTGGTTTGAATATGTTTTATTTTCCTGTCTTATCTTATTGCTTATTGACTAAGATGTCAAATATTATATACCAAGCAGGAGTAGAGAGAAAAGGCTCTCTTGTATTCTTCCTGCTCTTAAAGAAAATGCCTTAGAAATTTTTTTATTTATTATCATTATGTTGCTTTGATTCATTGTATATATACAGGCTCTATTGCGTTGAGATGTGGTTTCTTCATTCCTAGTCTCTTGAAAGTTGCAATCATGAAGAGATGTTGAACTTTCGTCAAAGCCTTTTGCTGCGTGTATTGAAATGATTAAGTGATTTCTGTTCTCACGTCCATTTATGAGATATGCTAGTTATTGATTCATTTATATTGAACCATCCGTGCCTTTCTGCAACAAAGCTAACATCATCATGATGAATGACCTTTCCTATATTCTTTAATTCCATTTCTATTTATTATATTGATAATTCTTACAAAGATGTTTATCCTAGAGATTTGTCTGTAGTTTTCTATTTTTGAACTTTCTTTCTGGTTGAGTAGCAGAGTAATGATGACTTTCAATGAATTTGGATGTATTCTTTTCTTTTCCATTTTATGGAATAGTTTGAGAAAGATTCAAGTTATCTCTTCTTTATGGCCTAGTTCGATGACTCCTTCTGGAACAAGACATTATTATTGCTTATCTCATTTGTTTTATCTTTGGTGGGTCATTTGGGCCTAGCAAATCACTAAGTAATCTTTATATTTTCAGATTTAATGGAACATACATTTTTAAAAAGTATGCCTTCATGAGTCTCTGAATTTCATTTATATCTATTATAAATTCTCACTTTTCATCTCTGGTGTTACTAATCTGTGTCTTTTCTCTTTCTTTTGGTTGATCTTACTATGATTACCAATCTTGTTTATCATTTTTTAAAAAACAGCTCTGTATTTCATTAATTCCTGTAATTTTTTAATTTCATTAACTTCTGCCTAATCGTAAGCATCTTCTTAGCTTTATTGCTTTGAGGTTTGGTTTGTTCTTATTTTTCCAAGGGACTGGGTACATCATTTAATTATTTATTTGAGACATTTTGGTGTTTAATGTGGGCACTTGTAGCTATGAACTTAGAGTTTCTTTCATTGTATACCATTAGTATGTTGTATCTTCATTTTTAAAATTTATTCCCTTTGGTTTTTAGAGATTAGTATAATTCTAATACCCCCTTTCCCTTCCCTTTCTCCAAGCCCTCCCATACACCCCCTCTTATTCTCTTTTGAGTTTATGGTCTCCGTTTTCATTAATTATTGTTACATACATTCGGGTATGTATATTCATAAACATACATATTCTAAGTACATAAGCATAACCTTCTCAGTCCCTATAGTTCTCAGTCCCTATAGTATTTTTTTCAGGGGTGACTATTTGGTATTGGATAAAAAGGGGGTATGCTGTTCCCTGGGGGAAAGTAGTTCTCTTGCTCTAAGCATTCTTTAGTTGTTTGAACTTCTTTGTATAAGGTTGAAGTGTTGTGGGCTTTGGGCATGTCTATTGGTGTCATACTGGTTCAGCTCATGTCAGGAAGTCATGCCTGTATGAATTTATGACTGTAGCTTCTGACATCACTAGGAGACAGGACCTCATAGCAAACTCTCTGATCTTCTCTCTCTTACAATCTTTCCACCC
The DNA here is from genome assembly GCA_019843965.1 of Rhynchomys soricoides. Classification (NCBI taxonomy): domain Eukaryota; kingdom Metazoa; phylum Chordata; class Mammalia; order Rodentia; family Muridae; genus Rhynchomys; species Rhynchomys soricoides. Next base: position 1,969,331 of record JADRCH010000126.1, read on the forward strand.
ACCTCTTATAAAATGTTCTCTGAGCCTTAGGTGTGTGAGTTGAATTGTGTGTATTAATTTTTAATCAGTTCCAGATAGTTTTGTTTGTTTTCTTGTTTGTTTTTTTTTAATTCAATTCTTCAGTGGTACATGCATTATTTGGTAATGTGCTGTTTAATATCTATGATTTTTGAGAAATTCCTGTTCTTTCTCTTGCTGTTGATCTCTAGCTTTATTCCATAGTCAGACAGAATATAAGTAATTATTTGAATTCTCCTGTATTTATCTGAGATTTGCTTTGTGTCTTAAGAAACGATTTTTTTTTTAAAGAGGAAGCTCCATGGGCTGTTGAGCAGAATGTGTATTCTGTGGTATTTGAATAGCATATTTTGTAGATGCCTGCTAAGTAATTTTGATTTATGAAGAAATTTAGCTCCTATTAATGTGGGTTTGTTAGTATGATTGTCTCATTGGTGAGAGTAAGGTAGTAAAGTCACCCATTATTACCAGATAATAGTTAATCTCTAACACTATAGTAACCTTAACTTTACAAAGTTGGGTATATCTAAACTTGATGCCTACATGTACATAACTGTAGTAGTCTTATAATGAATATGCTATGTTTCAGATTTGAGGCATATTTTGTCAGATATTAAAGTAATGATATCTGCTCATTTCCTAGTTTGATTTGAGTGAGGTTACCTTAGTAAGCTGGGTTACTTCCTGACACTATGATTCCTAGCAGATGTCTTCTCAAAGTCTGTGGTGTTCTCATGGGGACAATCTTAGTTACATTTTTATTGCTGTGATAAGATACCATGACCGGGACAATTTATAGAGGAAGACTTTATTTGAGCTTACAGTATCAGAGGGCGAGTCCATAACCATCAGAGTGGGAACCACAGTAGCAGGCAGGGAGGCATGGTGCGGTTGCAGAAGCTAAAAACTTACTTCTGGACTACAAATAGGAAACAGAGAGGAAAAAGTTAACTGGGAACAGAGTGAACTTTGGAAACATCAAAGCCCATTGCCAGTGACATACCTCCTTCAACAAGGCCATACCTCCTAATCCTTCCCAAACAGTTCCACCAACTGGGGACCAAGTAGTCAGATATGAGAGCCATTTTCATTCAGACTACCACAGTGAGAGTCCATTTTTGCTGCTTTAAGCCACCCAGCTTGTAATAATTTTTAATGGTGGATTTCAAACTAATACAGTACAAGGTCCATGCAACCCTCTGGTTGCCTTTTGTTATATAAATACCTGCTTTGCTTGTGCTGTCAAGGACAGTGATGCGGGTGGTGGTGCCATGACTGATAACTAGACAGAATTTGAGTGTAGAGTGGAATGTTTTAAAGGCATTGCACATGGAAAGCCCTGTGTCCTGTTGCCAACCAGATGGCTACATCTCTATTTCATAGGTTAGGAAGCTGAATCTCAGTAAAGTTAGGTGACATATTCAGGCCCTTATAATAATTACTTGGCATAGACAAGGAGCAGAAGTCAGGGTTTCTGCCCATCATTTCAGTGAGCATATTTCTTAGTGAAACTGCTGTCTGCATTTAACAATGTTCGTGACTTAGAAATAGCCGTTTCCATTTTTTTGGAAAATATCATAAATAGCCCATTAGTAGTCAATTTTCTCTCCATTGTTAAACAACCAGAGAAATATCAGCCATCTAATGAGACTAAAGACTCAGAAATGCAAATGCCTACACTGAGAGTCGATTCTTCAGTGCTTCCAGGGGAGCTAGTCTGTCAATTAGTACAAATGAGTAAAATGAAATTTAGAAGCCTTGAGCATATACCATACACTAATGAATAATTCCCCTTTAATGTACTTAAATTTGAGCTCAGGGATCACTCTGGGCCTCTGAACATTGCATTACCTAAAAGTAAAGGACATAAAAGTTGTCATCACTTACTTTGATACTTCAGCTGATTAAAAATGAGATACAAGTATCAACCCAATCAGAAAGGAGAAGTAATTTCCAAATCCATCTGTTCTTTGAAGAAGTGGTGATATCCATTGTTCTTCCTGGAGTTTTCCCTCAGTGGTACGAATTCTCAACGCAAAGGTTCATGTTACTCATTTCTGCTATATTCATCCACTTAGGAAACGCTTGAATGGCTGCTCAAACTAATTTTGGGGCATGGAATATATTTGTTTTAAGCACTTTACAATGCAGAATAGCAGCGAGTTGTTTAAGTACTGCACTACAGTAAGTAAAAATATTTTTGAAAGTAATTCCAACCATAAAGAATTTTTTTATATTTAATCCAAACTAAAAGCAACTTAGAAGCCCTTGAATTGCTACTCTCTGGGGTGGGGGTAGGGTAAAAAGCAAACAACCAACAAGCATGCATATACTTCTTTGAAAACTAAAATTATAAATATTATCTATGGACTTTTCGATGTAGTTTACCATTATTAGCCAAGAATCCTACTATTTAAGGAGCTCGGGACTTTGGTATTCTATTTTATTTAAGACATTCATTGACACACAGTAAATTCTGGCAGCAGTTTTCTTGTTTCATTTACATGATTTTTACTATATATTTCTTACCCAAGGACACTTTATATAAAGCTTATGTCTTCTGTAGGCTTGAAAATGAAAACACACGGGGCACATGTTCATTTGTGTGTGTGTGTGTTTTAGAATTACCAAGGACTCCTGTTGTTCTTCAGTTCATTCATCTCCTTCCTGTTTCCTTCTTTGTAGGACTTATAATCATTTTTTTGTATTCCTTGAAGTTGGTATGAATTGTGACTACTTTGTGGTGATGCTGAGCTAGCTGATGACTTAATGTCTTAGAATCACTTCTAGACTCTACCAAATCTCACCTTCTTTGTGATATGTGTGGGCATTCAGTATCAGCTACCATGGATGAAGAGCCACTCACTACCTGACTTGATTCAGAAGTGTGTCAGTTCTTCTTCTCACTCCTTATGTAACCTTGAACAAACTTAAATACTATTATTAAGCAAGCCTATTGAGACACAAGTTAACAGATATAAAAAGAGTATATTTTATGTGCACAGCTTGATGGGTTTGATATGCCTGGATACCATGGGACCACCAGTTCAGTTAACAGCCAAAATACATTCAGAAACACCAGTGGCTTTTTCCCGGCAATACCCTTATTTAAGCCTAGCTGTCATTGCTTAGTTTGTTGTCTGGAATAAAATGGAATAGTATGTGTTTTTTGTTTTGTTTAGTTTTTTTGTTTTGGGCTTTTTTTGTTTGTTTGTTTTGTTTTCTGCCTGGCTTCTTTTGCTCAACCTAATGCTTTTGAGAGTCATTCAAATGGTTGCATGTATTGGCAGCTCCTTCCTTGCCTGTGGTTTTTGAACAAAGCATGCTTCTGTTGAGCATCATCATCCTTATTGGAAATGTGCTGAGCTATAACATGCAGGCAAACTTCCCATCAGGTCCGGTAGTCTTCACTTGTTTGATTTGAAGTTTTCATGATTTAACTTTTATTGTTTTATTTTATCAAGAAAATGGCTATAAAATAGTTCTTTCATTTTTGATTTCTCTACTCCTGGATAGTCTGACAGCTAACCAAACCCCTGAATGAATCCAGTTGACCACAAATATATAAGATGGAGTCTTCCCATTGGCTTTAACTGAAGACAGCAGGATAGAGTTTGTGTTTAGGTAGAGAGTAAAGGATAGAGCTCATAATAACTTCATTCTATGTCATGCTATGGCAACCAGAGTCCAATAGCTACTCAAAGAAAATGGTTTGAGTAAGACCGACTCAAGATGGCTCTGAAGGAGACTCTGACTGTGTGCTTGAACACTAAACTATTAGACTTTCATGTATTCTGTGCCTTCTGAAAAAAATATCATAACTTTTTCTGATCTATTTCCTAATATATATTAATATTATTAATATTATATAATATATTATTATATATTAATATCATTAATATATATTAATGCATATTAATCAATTTTTAATGTTTAAAGACATTAAAATTTTAACTACCCACAATGAGACCATTACTTAGATATTAAAGTATCTCTTAATCTCCATATATCCATATAGTTAAAATAAATAGTCATTTTGAAAAGAAATAGCATGTGTGTTTATAGATGATTTGTTGCAATTGACATTATAAAACTATTTTAAGGACTTCAGATTGGCCAACATTTGTCACTCATGAACCATCATGATCTGTAAATTAATTAAATCAATGAGAGATGTCAGCTTACCAGTCAGACTCCACTGGAAATACAGGAGAGGAGGAGAACAGGATGGGTCACGTCCCTGTTGAAGGGTTGAAAGCGTTCACTCCTCTGCCTTTGGAGTATGGAGGAGACAACATTTTGTTCTTTTGGACTGATATTTTCATGATGTATATAGGGTGAGGGCGTGAGTGATCAGATGAACCAGCCCTTTACTTCAGTTCTGTCCCAGGACCAAAATCTACTGAGCACTGACCAAGTGGTTTGGACAGTAGAGCAGGTACTAAGAGAAGCACATGGCCATACAGCTAACAATGCCTCACCCCTTAGCTATCATCAAGCTAAGAACTTACAAACAAGAATCTGAGTAACAGCATAAGTGAGTATAATATCACACAAGCACATGAGAAACACAGTGCTGATGGGATCTGGATGAAGGAGTAGCTGCTTGGGTTGGAGCTTTTAGCTAAGTTTGTGGTGGGGTGACTCAGCAAAGAGCTGTGGGAATGAGACCAGCTAGGGTAGCTTTGACTCTGCCATCCAACAACTGTGTGCCTCTGAACATGTAACTGAGCACCTCCCTCGAGTTTAGTTCCCACATCTGTGAAATGCAACAGATTAGTGATAAACAGAAATGTTTATCAATACTGAAAGGGGGAAGCTGGAGGGAAAATCAGGAGTTCAAAGTCATTAGCCTCAGCTACATAGTGAACTTGAGTACCCTGCCTTAAAATGCACTACATACCATAGACCCACATAGATACACACAGACACACAGACACAACACATACATACTACACACACACACACACACACACATACACACACAGACACATCACATCATGTCCTGACTATGTTCAAAATTAAGTTTTAAGATCATAACCAACAGTAATAAATATTTTGACAGGAATTGTCATGGGATATTTTTTCCTCAAAAAAGAAGTGATTATTAATATTGTTTTCTAAAGATAATCCAAAGTGAGTCATGAGGAATGGGTGGATGGATGTTGGGGTAATCTGAGGTTATCTTGAGATTTGTGGCTTCTACAGTTCCCTTCCACATATTGATTTGTCTGTTCATTCTCTCGCCCAAGGATGGGGCTCTAGGTTCTCATGAAGGACATATAGTCTACACAGGGTAAAGAACCTCAACTAGCCTTATCAGGCAGCAGGGCAGCAGGACTTACCTGGGCCAGCACCAAAGTGGCCCATTCTGAACTTCTTGTCGTCTTGGACTTTATTTTATAAAATAGTTTCTAAATTTGAACTTTATTCTGCACCGTGCTAAGGAGTATTTCCTGTGACCAGTGGCGAGGCTCGGGGCAGATGCTTGCCTAGTATTTGGGATGACTTGTAGGTAATTCTCAGAACTGCCAAAAGGAAGAAATGCTTTCAGAGTGTTCTCACTGTGGTCTTTGTAACCGGTTTCTTCTTCTCTTGACCTTTGACCTTACTCAACAACTTGATTGTCATACTTACAGGTCTGTGAGATGGCTCAGAGGGTGAGTGCTGGCAGCACCAGCCTGATCGGGGTGTACTTCCTTGATGTCATCCGTCTAAAGCTGGTAGAAGAAAAGGCCACATGTTGTCTCTGACATCTACACAGGCGCTGTGGGATGAGCACTCACGCACTCACAGACACACACACACACACACACACACACATATTGATTTATTTTAAAATCTTATTCAGTCAGTTATCCACAATTAGCAAGTTACCCTACAGACACTATAGATTACAGCTGCGGAACTTAAGAAGATGGGGTTGAGCCTGTCCCTGGCTAAATAGTGTTCTTTCATTAGTCTGGGAGATTCTTGATGGAGCTTCTTTATCATTCTGATTCCATGCAGCTTCCTTTCCTCATTTTCAATGTTTATTCTACCATTAACGCTATATTCCCGTCTACTTGGGAATTTTAAAGGCAAGATTGCTATTAGATTTTGGATCATATTGACTGGTTAAATTTAACTGACTGCTTACGTTTGGAAATGCTGTGTTTTTTCAGATTGGAAGAGATTTGATATTTGTTTGTTTTTGTTTGTTGTTTCAAAACAAAAGGCAAAAAAAAAAAAAAAAAATCCCAGAGGGTGATGCCTCTGATGTTAACTCTTGTTATTCATTGTGGCTTAGAAATAGGCTCTGTGAAGTGAAGGGTTTGTTCTTCTCTGAGCTAATATCTAGCACATTATCCATTCTGGTATGGAAAGTCAGATACAGTTAGAATCTATCCCTCAGTCAGAATCAACTTATAGAAGTGTCTTACTTATATGTGCCTGTCTCACCCCCAACTGTCTTTAATAGGAAGGAGGAAACATGCATTTTTTTCCTAAAGCTTTTTGAGTTACAGAAAAATCTCAGTCTACTTCATGTTGAGTAGTCAAATCAAAATCAAAATCTATAAGGTTAGCTTTCAGAAATGTTGGTGAATTTTCAAGTGCCAGGACACAGTTCATTCAGCTTTGTAGCCACAGCCTCTGGTGCTATTGTATTCTCCGGAGCTTGTCTTTTCCCTTCCTTCCGTAATCATTCTTTCTCCAAAAGCTGCCCAGCACGATGGCATGTGACTTTATTCTTTTATTTGCAAAATCATCACCATTGAACTTATTTATGTCCTAACAGCAAGATCTTAGGAATGCCTTAGATAGATAACTTAAAAACTCTGATTTTATTTCCTTGATAATGGATGAAGTTCAAATAATAGATCCAGTGTTCTGATTTTTTTCTGGGGTAAAAGAAAAATATGCCCAGGAGAAAGCTCAGATTTTTATAAGCAGCTGGCTTAGTAAATTAGGATCCAGTTGTCCTTGAGTGCCTATGAGCACTTTATGCCTTTGTGGAGATGGCTCTCATTTGAAATCTAGTTTTTGGTCAGCATAGCTTGTGTTCCAGGAAGCTGAGTATGGGTGTTTAAGATTTTCCAGGAGCTTCCATAAAAGGTTTCAAAACCAACCATACAACTTTCTATTAGTCTTAGAACTGGGTGCCCTAAACTTGGTATCCCATGCCATATAGGAATCCATGGAGCAGAGATGAGCTGTCCTTGGAAGGGAGACAAGAGAGCATAATCTGAGGCAGAAAGCCACCTTAGCCATGGAGTCCCCTCTAAGGTGAAACAAGAAGCAGGCAAATTCATCTACCAGCTGTAGGAAAACATCAACACAGGCTTCTCACGTTTTACTCCCAATTTCTCTTGTATGTACATTGGAGAAAGCTGCTTTCAAAGAAAACTTAATTCAGTATTGAGGACCTTATTGGTCATCCTATGGACACAAATTTAGAGACTTGTTTCTGTAGCCAAATGATCTTGAGATTTTGAGTGAGACAGCATTATGTAAAGAACTTCAGAACATCCATTGGCTGCTACTTTGCACATTAAATGACCTACTTACTACACACTGAATTCTAAGTCAAATCAAAGAATCAAAGATCCAGTCCATAAGCTGTGTTTGCTGTCCTCAGGAGCCTGATATGACTGTCTCCTGAGAAGCTCTGCCAGAGCCTGACAAATACAGATGTGGATGCTCACAGCCAACCATTAGACTGAGCATGGGGTCCCCAATGGAGGAGTTAGAGAAAGGACTGAAGGAGCTGAAGAGGTTTACAACCCCATAGGAAGAATGACAATATCAACCAACCAGACCCCCCAGAGTTCCCAGGATCTAATCCACCAACCAAAGAGTACACATGGAGGGACCCATGGCTCCAGCCGCATATGTTGCAGAGGATGGCCTTGTTGGACATCAATGGGAGGAGAGTCCCTTGTTCCTGTGAAGGTTCGATGCCCCAGTGTAGGGGAATGCCAGGATGGGAAGAGAGAGTGGGTGGATGGGTGGGGGAACACCCTCATAGAAGCAGGGGGGATGGGATAGGGGGTTTTTGGAGGGGAAACCAGGAATGCAGATAACATTTGAAATGTAAATAAAGAAAATATCTAATAAAAAAATTTTTTTTAAAAAAATTTCCAAGCACTAAAGTGTTAACAATATCAAAAGGAAGCCTTCCAGTTCTTGGGAACACTGGAACTGCAGCAGAGTGTGCTGGTGGCCTCACTGGGAGAGCAATTGATTGCTGAGCTGTCTGAGCTGTTGCTATGGAAGAGTCACTGAACTGACTGAGAATCATTATGTACCTACTGTGTAAAAAAATATGACATTATCCCTACAAAGATAGGTTCTAGATGAGGGATCTCCCGGAGTCTGGGATCAGAGACAAGCAGGGGAGGGAAGCAGGCTCAGGGTAGAAAGTGGTGTTAGCTGTGGACCAGATATTGGCACCAAGACAATGCTGTAGTTTTGTTTCTAGAAAATCACTGAAGTCTGACTTCAAAACCTTCTCCAAAAGCCATTACTTCCTTCACTCGTCAATTCCTATTTTCTGTGGTAGCCTTTGAAAACTTCCCATTGTTTATGCATGAGGACTTAAATTGCAGCATCTGATAGGATACTTCAAGCTTAAGAAACCTGCCCAACCGATTCCATTAAGGATAGGTGACATTTGTGATATAAGAATGATGATCAGAGACGTTGATCTGTTGGTTTCCTGTTGAAAAATCGATTTAATTATTTGTTCTCCTTTATGCTAATAACACTTTCTCTAGCTTCATTTAAGGGACTGGTAAATGATCACATGAGATAGTTTACAGACAAAGGAGTAGAACTGGCCAGCGCCCGACATTCTAACTAGAGCTGTTTCATGGTTCTAAAGTGAGTCCTTTGCTCCCAGGGTGGGTTTTTTTTATTTTTTGTTTTTTCATTAAAGAACAATTTATTCTCGATCTTTTCATTAAAATATCTCATCCTGTGCCCACCATGGATGTTCTATAATTATCAGTCTTCTCTCCTTAACTGTTTAATTAGGGTAGAGGCCAGCAGTCTATTTGATTATTAAAGTCAGTGAACGTCATGGATGGCATTCCTCAATGGTACTGTGATTTTGACATCGTTATTGGAGGATTTAACTCACTGTAGCCCCGAGTTTGCCTCTGATGCAATTTCTGCGGATTGCTTTCTTCTCTCCAAGTGATAGCCTTGTCCCCATATATACCTGCTGGGTAATTGTCAAAATTATATCCACAGAAGGAAACCTGTGCCTTTGTCTACTTTCTCCCAGAAATCCCAGCCAGGGATAAGTTGCACTGTGACTTATGCAAATGACAAATACTCGAAGATTGGGAGAGGCGAAGATGGGAGGGGTTGAAGACAGAGATCTAAGTCTGTCCGTAGATACGGCAGATGCTGGGAAGAAGAGGCTGAGCTCTAAGCTCCTTCTCACCACCTTAGCTGGTGTGTTAGATGCCTTCAAGTTGGGTATCCATGGAAAGTTCAAGGCATCGGTGGATGAACTGAACTCATGAGCACCCCTGTGGCAGTCTCAGAGAGGAGAAAGAGAAGACTCGTGTGCTGGTTAGCATTTTATGACACCTTTGTCGCGCGCTAGCCTCATCTGCGAAGAGAGACATCAACAAGAAAGTACAAGCCTGTGGGGCATTTTCTTGGTGAATGATTGACTTGCGAGGGCCTGGCTTACGATGAGTCATGCCATACCTTGACAGCCATCCTGAGTTGTACAAGAAAGTGGACCAAGCAAGCCATGTGTAGCAAGCTAATAAGCAGAACTCCTCCATGGGATCTGTATCAGCTCCTTCTGCCAGGTTTCTGCCCTATCTGGGTTCCTGCCCTGCCCTCCCTCAGTAATGGACTAAGATGTAGAACTGTAAGCTGAATTAAATCCTTTCCTCCCAAGTTATTTTTGGCCTTTTTTTTTTTTTTTAAGCACAGCAATAGAAGTCCAAGACAAGGTAATTTTGTAGAGATTGGCATGTGGCCTCTGAGTTTGAGTGAACCTGAGATAAACCAGTGGAGAGGACCCATCCACTGGCAGCTAGGATGAAGGTCGGATAGCTGCCCCCTCAGGCATTTGAATATGGAAGGCACAGTAAAAGCTGGGAGGTGTCCGAAACTCTTCTGTCCAGAATCTTTCACACTCCAGCACCCTGAGTTCTAGACTTCTTGACCTCATGGAACAGCTTCCTGAAAGGAAAAAGCGAACACAGTATAATAAACCACGTGCTTATTCTCTGTCCTCAAATGGACTGCTCTAAAAAGAGACTTGGAGGTAGACAGAAATAAATTACCTCATGCAGAGTCATGCACAAGGGGTAGAATCCTGAGGCATAGTGCCAACTCGGGTTCTAAAGCCCAATTTAGACTATTTGCTTTTTATTTTATTTTTATTACTATTTTTTATTTTTTGAGATTATAATGTAATTTTATCATCCCCTGCTTCCATTCCTTTCCTTCAAACCTTTTTGTGTACTGCTCCTTGCACTCTAGAAAACTCACGGTTTTATTTTCCATTGTTGTTGCATACATATACATGTATGTACATACAGATATATGTATCTATGTATAGTCAAGTATATATATATATATATATATATATATATATATATATATAAAGTAGAAAGATCATTGTCCACTAAGCATGGCTACTCATTTGGCCAGGGAGGCACTATGACATTGAGACCATATGGGTCATGCTGTGATGGTTACAACAGTGGGAATGAATATATATAAATATGCATATGTATATGTGTATGTGTATATATATATACACACACATATATATGCAAAACAGTTAAAAATATAAACATATATATGCACATATATGCATATATAAACTATCTGCTCAGTCTATATAATGTTACTCATAGTTACATCTTCACCATTATATACTGGATAATCAATTGGCATGCTCTTCTCTGGGGAAGACTCTTTCTCCTGCTCTTAGCTTTCCTCAGTTGCCTGTAGTTCTTTGTGTAGTATTGAGCCCTTTTGGTCTTTCCCCATTCACATTAGGAAGTCTATCATTGTTGTCCTTGTTCACTTCATGTTTAGGTAATCATGTTAGTGAGACTTTGTAGGTATCACTTTTGAAACTCCTAGAAGAGAGTCTCATTGCAAACTCCCCAATCTTCTGGCTCCTAGAATCTTTCCACTCCCATTTATGCAATGCTCCCTTAGCTCCCTTGGTATTATAGAAGTATCAGTTGGGACGGAGATCCACATCTACGCATTTTCTTACTAGTACTACTAAACCATGAGTTACCACCATTGCTCTTGGATTTAGACAGCAGGTATAGTTGGGTTTCCAAGCATTTTCCTTCTCTGTCACTTTAATGCTTGAGAACGAATCAACTCAAGCCTGCTCATTTATAGCTGCTTATAATTATAGATTTTTGTCAGAGTTTAGCAAAATTAAAGAAGATTCATGCTTTCAAGAAAAACCTTATAGATAAGTGAGGAGAACAAATTAATGGTATAATAATTGAAGATTGTTTAAATGTTGATACACAAAAGTTGTTTACAGAAGAATTAAGGAACCTTGAGCGGGGAGAAAGTACAGTTGGGGACAAGGAGAAAGATGCTGAAATAACATCAACCTAAGCTAGGGACCAAGAAGGAACTGGGCTTGGGAAATGTGCACTTCAGGAGTCTATGAATTGTTAAGAAGCAGTCTTGTTTTGATTTTCAAAGACATTTTGTAGAGTTTTTTCATGAACATGAATCTGATTTTATCTATTCAATTCTGTAGAGATTAAGTAAGTATGTATATGAAAAAGAAGAAGTCTAGGAGTACACAGAGAAGATGCTGGGGCAGGTAGGATTCTGAGTCTGGACTTCAGGGGAAATGGGAGGCAGAGATGCAGACTTGGGAGTCACCGTGTCCTAGAAGTTGCTGAGATGGATGAGCAGGGAGCAGACGAGACAGCACAGGGAGAGAATAGCATGTGCATCTGAGGGCTATGTGTACTCACCAGCATGTTGTTCACCAGCATGTGTGCACCTGAAGAATATGCATGTTCACCAGCAGATGTTGTTTATCAGCATATGTATGTGACAAAGGAAGAGAAGTGTAGTGACCTATTTTGAAATTCTCTTCTCAGTAAGAAAACATATTAAGGTTTTAGAAATAAGGACTAAAGACCATTCAGGGAAGGTACAGAAACTAGACATAAAATCCCAAAAGAGCCAAGTTGGAAGATCATTGCCTTTTAAGGGTGGTCATCCATTTTGGCCAGGGAGGCACTGTGACAATTGAGACCATATGGATCATGTTGTGATGGTCACAATAGCTGGGATAGACAAGAAGGCTAAGTGATGCTTAGCAGTGGTACCCTTCATGCCGCCAGATGGTGCTGATAAAATAAATGACATGGCAGAGGTGATGCACTCAGGCATCTACACAGGCAGAGACTGAGTGTGAGCACACCCTTAGGTAATGTGCTGGATGCCTTGCACAGCCAGAGACTGTGTCTGAACAAACTCCAAAACAGCAGTGTGTGGAATTCATAAAAGTAGAACTCTTTCTTGTGGAAGTGAGCATTAGGTGCAAACTGCCACTGAGGGCTCTTCCCTGGCCCATGCCAATCTCTCCATTGTGAGGAACCACTGGGAATCATGACTGTGAAGGTGACCAAACGGAGGCTCACGGGGTCTGAGTGTCTAGCCTGAGATGTGGGAGGAACAGTGATGGTGATTGGCAGACATGAGAGTCTGTTAAACAGTATGCCAAGTTTACACATTTTACCTCAGAATTATGATCCAAATGGAATATTCTATAGTAGTTGAAAAAGAAACCTGTTTGCCCCTGCCTGGCTGTCTGTTTTCTGACTCATGTCTCCTTTTGGAAATACCATGGATTTACATTGGTGCAAATATTCTATAGGTTTTTGTTTTCTCCTGTCACCCTAGTACTTAAAAGGGGCTGGCATCCAGAAGACATACTCTGTGAAGCAGTATTGTAGTCAGAAATGGGCAACAGTAAAGTCAGGCAGATAATCAAATAATGTCATGTTGGAAAAGCACTAAAGCACACCATGGGGGCCCAGCCTGCTCTGTAGGAAGCTTGGCTTAAAGGGAAGGTGCTATTTGAGGTTTTGAAGCTCTGTTCTATTGATTAAGACTGACTTATATTTTTTAAAAGGAACTCTGAAAGATACCTTTAAGTAGTGACAAATATTTCAAACAATCCAGAAAACATCTTCGGGTGCAGACAGGAGAGAAATAGGCTTGAGCTATGAGAAGTGGTGGAAGCTAGTGAAGTGAGCACTCGGTGTCAGTCATGTCTACAGAGGTGATGGGGTAACAGAGAAGTTGGTCTTGAGAAGGAAAAGTCAAGTCCAGAGTTGGACTAAATGGTAGGTTACTTACCTCGTATGCGCAAGACCCCAGGTTTCATATCCTGTAACACCTCCTATATATACACATATTTACAGAACAAGAAACAAATAATTAAAGAAAATACTGAACAGTCCAGGCAGGTGTCCTGCTTCTGAATGGGTGGGTTGTGGAACTGGAAGCAGTAAAGGAGGAGTGTTAGCTAAGACACTGACAACACTGTGAGGGGAAGCAAGGAAGGAGTGAGTCATGAGACAAGTGCAGACTTCGAGGGTGGTGGCATTGCTTGAGGAAAGAAGGAAGCTAGTTGGACAGAGAGAAGAAAGTCATCTCTCCCTTTTATTCATATGAAGTTTGAGGAGTCTGTGGCTCATAAGGGAAGTTTTTTGTTTGTTTGTTTGTTTGTTTGCTTTTTATGAAAGCACAAGAACTGGAAGGGAATATGGATGAGAACGGGCATATGGATTTCGAGAGCCCATAGGCAGCAGTAGTTAATAATAGCACAGGTGATGGTGAATCATAAGACACATTGTGAGAAGAGAAGCAGGCAAGAATGACATCCCAGAAAACTCACAGAATTCAGGTGTGGGATGAAAAGATGGAATGGCAATATTAAGAGCAGTCATCTGACTGTGTTGTCAGAATCCTGGACAGACTGAAAAGAGGGGGGTATCAAGGAGAAATCTGATGAGATAATGTACCTTCAAAATATGGGCGTGGGCTCCGTTGATCAGCAAATGCAGTTTGTGGAGTAGTCTGAAGAACAGGCAGATGGGGTAGGTAGGGAGAAATGAATGGGACATGGTAAGGGGAGGCAGGGGAGAAGGGCTAGAGCTCACAGGAGTGTTCCCCACTGGGCTGAGGGAGGGAAGCAGAGGATGTGCACATAGATCATGTTGTCAGTGAAGGAATGATGAAAGCCTGCAGAAGAAGCATCATAGCTTTATTTTTTTTTTAAGTTTTCTTTTTTTCATACTTTATTTACATTTCAAATGTTTCCCCCTTTCCAGATCTCCCCTTTGGAACCTCCCCATTCCTTCCCCCCTCCCTCTGCCACTAAGGGGGTATTCCCCCACCCACTCACCCACTCTCATCATCCCTCCTTGGCATTCTCCTATACTGGGGGATCTAACACCCTCAGGCCTAAGGGCCTCTGCTCCCCCTAATGTCTAACAAGACCCCCCTCTGCCGCATATGTAGCTAGCACCATGGGTCCCTCCATGTGTATTCTTTGGTTGGTGGATCAGTCTACAGGAGTATCCAGAGGTCAGGCCAGTTACCACTGTTGCTGTCTTCTTGGGGCTGTAAACTCTCTCAGCTCCTTCAGTCCCTTCTCCAAGTCCTCCATCTGGGACCTCACACTCAGCCCTACGGTTGCTGTGATATGACTCTTGGGTATTTCGAACTTTTGAGCTAATAACCACTTATCAGTGAATATATACCATGTTCATTCTTTTGTGACTGCATTAACTCACTCAGGATGATATTTTCAAGTTCCATCCATTTGCCTGTGAATTTCATCAAGTCATTGTTTTTAATAGCTGAGTAGTATTCCATTGTGTAAATGTAGCACATTTTCTGTATCCATTCCTCTGTTGAGGGACATCTGGGTTGTTTCCAGCTTCTGGCTATTATAAATATGGCTGCTATGAACATAGTGGAACATGTGTCTATATTACATATTGGAGCGTCTTCTGGGTATGTGCCCAGGAGTGGTATAGCTGGGTACTCAGGTAGTATTATATTCATTTTTCTGAGGGTCTGCCAAACTGATTTCCAGAGAGGTAGTATCAGCTCAGCATAGCTTTCTTAATGTCAGACATGGATGTTGATATTGTAGCATATCCCAACATCATCTCCATGGCTTTGGAAAATCAGCTTAGCCCCTCTCCATCCATATCTTTATCTGTGAAATGAGGATTTCTGTACCTGTTGCATTGTGTGATAAGAAAAGTCCTATTAATATGAGGACAGTACTCACTACAGCAAGTACATAACTGATTCTTGATGCTGTTTCTGCTATAGATGGTAAAGATGGTGGACGAGATCTGGTTTGATTAAGAAGCATCTGAAAGGAGGCAGATAGAAAACAAGCAGGATGCACAGCTACTGTTGAAGACAGTGATGTCTGCAGCAGAGTGTCTATTATGGAGATGTTAGTGATTATTCAACATTTCAGGAAAGCCCCATGAGGATAGTGTTTACCTGTTTCAATACTGTTTGAGGCTCAGTATAAATGATATTTTTTAAGCCAATATTTGTTTCTCAGGAGAGGAACTCTGGTATAGTTCAGAAGGCACTGATAGGTTGGTCACTACTAAAAGCATAGGCAGAAGTCAGTGGTGACATTGAAGTTGGTGCTCTGATTGAAAGTTGAGATGAGGCTTTCTCTACCCCTGCCTTTTGCATGTCTTGTAGTGAAAGAGATAACGGGTTATTATTATTATTATTATTATTATTATTATTATTATTATTATTATT
>JADRCH010000126.1:1985177-2011060 GCA_019843965.1 Rhynchomys soricoides
TTATTATTATTATTATTATTATTATTATTATTATTATTATTATTATTTATTATTACCTAATGTGTTTGACTTTGCTATAACAAAGTATCTGACAAATGCAACTTAAGGGAGGAAGGGTTTATTTTGGCTCACAGTTCAAGGGTTCACAGTCCATTCTTGGCTCACAGCTCAAGGGCACAGTTCATCATGATGGAGAAGCAAGAGCTTGCAGCAGCTTGCCATATTGTTTCTGCAGTCAGGAAACAGAATGATGAATACCAGTGATCAGCTTGCCCTCTCCCTTTTAATTCAGTCTGGGATTCTGCCTTTGCGGAATAGTTCAACCCATAGTTAAAATAGGTCTTTTCACTTCAAGTAACCTACTCTGGATAATCCCTCAGAGGCATTCCCAGGGACTTCTCTCTGTGGTGATGTAGATCCTGTCTTTCTCTTGACAGTCTGGGCTTGGAAGATCCCACCAGAATGGAGCATTAAACTCTACTTACACCTGGCACATGAAGACTTACAAACAACACACGTCTGATTGCTGTGGTAAAATACCCAACAAAAGCAATTAAGAAAGAAAGGGTTTAGTTTGGTTCACAGTCTGAGGATACAGTCCATCATAGTAAGCAAGTGATGGCAGTGTGAAGCTGAGACAGCTGGTCACATTACAAAAACAAAAAAAACATCAATGAAAGCCAGTACATAGCTTGCTATTTCCTTTTTATTTAATCCAGGACTCCAGCCTGTGGAATGGTGCCAACCATAATTAAGATGGCTCTGTTCACCTCAGCTAATCTAATCTGGATAATCTAGATAACAGGTCTTCCCAGAAGCTTGTCTTATAGGTGATTCTCAATCCTGTCAAGTTGGTAATTTTAACCATCACAGAAGGGATTCATGTACAGACAACAACATAGATGGTACCATGTAGTTCATGAGGTCCATAAGCCACAGAATTTCCTGACATCCACATCTTTCGTTGTCTATAAATCATTAATAGGCTATGGTTCACTTAATATGGCTGTGACATGGACAGTAGCGATTTCCCTGTATCTTCAGTGGAGCTACTGTGAAGACTATTTAACCTCAGGCACGGATTCCCATATGAATGTACTCACGTTTACTTTAGTGCTCAGAGACATCCGCAGCCAACACAAATACCTCTTTGACTGAGGAGAGTCAGAGATGGCTTCCAGTTTTCTTTTTCAAATCACTTTCAAGTCCTAAAGCTGTCAGCTCAAGAGTCCCAGAGGCTTAAAGCACAAGATTTGCTTATTATGGCTAACAAACTTCAAAGTCCTGGCATATTCAAGCATGGTCTTTATTAGCTACCTAGTGCCATATAACAAATTACCCCAAATATGATCAACTCAAAGCAACAGATAACCTGTTACTGGATCAGGAAGAGTATTGTGATGTGATCTAGGGTTATAGTCAAAGCCTATTTGGTCTGGTGCCTTGGCAACTCAAGTGGCTACCAGCAGAATCTCTGCCATGATAGCAGCTCATCTCTTCCCAAGTATAAAGCCCAAGACAAAAAACGAAGAGTCATACACAATTCCTTTTATGACCAAATCTCCAACATCACATACCACCACTTCAACTTTCTTCTATTGGTCAGAAATACATTAAATCTTGCAGATGTAAAGCAATAGAAACCCTCCTTGTAGTGGTTTAAATAAAAATGGCCCCCATAGTCTTAGAGGTAGCAGCACTATTAGGAGGTATGGGCCTGTTGGAGTCGGTTTGGCTTTGTTGGGGGAAGAGTGTCACTGGGGGGTGGACTTTTGAGGTCTCAGATGCTCAAGCCAGATCCACTGTCCAACTCTCTTCCTGCTGTCGACTGATCCACATCGAGACTCATCTCTTTCTCTAGCATTATGTCTGCTTGTGTGCTGCCATGCTTCCTGCCATGATGACAGTGGACTAAAGCTCTGAACTGTCAGCCAAAATGCTTTCCTTTATAAGACACATAGTCATGGTGTTTTTTCACAGCACCCTCTTGAAGAGAGGAGTGTGGTGGTGGTGGGGAAATAGGTAAGAGCATGACTTCCACATCACCATACTTCTCTACAAGTCAGGGAGGGGTCATCTGTATTTTTGCCTGGACATCAGTAGATTGAGTCTGCCAGTATTGTAGGCACAACTAGCATAGGAAGATTTATCTAATTATTAGGGGTTCATGGAGCACTGGGTTGCTTCCTGTAAAGTGGCCACAGTAGATTGACTGGTGGCAGGAGAGTGGGAAGCACATTGGGTAAGTTTCTCAGACCCTGTTATACCAGAGTTGGGAATGCCAAGAAATAGTAAGCGAGATAGGCCAGCTGCAGTGCAAGGATTATTGTGAGAATCTCTGCGGGTAGTCAGTTCCTCTTAGACATTTGAAATGTCTTACTGACTTCCTCATGAACTTTGATCGTGTGACAGATGCCGTTTGTATAATATCTATGTATCTTAGTTAGAGTCTCTATTGCTGTGAAGAGACACCATAACCAAGGCAATGCTTATAAAGGACAACGTTTGTTTGGAGCTGGCTTACAGGTTCAGAGGTGGAGGAGGATCTGAAAGGTCTGCATCTTGATTGGCAGGCAGCAAGAGACTGTGTCACTGGTTATAACTTGAGCACAGGAGACCTCACAGCATGCCTCCATAGTGACACACTTCCTCCAACAAGACCACACCTACTCCAACAAGGCCACACCTCCTGATAGAGACACTTCCTATAGGCCAAGGATCCAAACACGTGAATCTGTCAGGGCCAAACCTTTTCAAACCACCACACAATGTATGCCTTCCTGCGTCCTCACAAATACTGGAGGGAGGTTAATATTCTCCTTTGGGGTAGGAAATAAATGCTCTGAAAGATTCCAGTCATTTCAAAGTCACACATCTAGAAAAGAATACAAGATTTGACTTCCAGTTTGTAAATATTACATCACAGCCTCTGCTTTGAACATAGAACAATTGTAATTACAGATTCCATCATGGATTACATTGTAGTTCTTAAAATGTAGCATGCACCTAACAAGACCCGTGCATGGTAACCTAGGAGATTGCATCATTCTGTGGAAATCCTTTTCCCCTTGACAACCTGGTTTTTACTATCCTGACATTTAAAGTGGGGGTTTTGTTTTTGTTTTGCTTGTTTGTTTGAGTCTCCTCTCCAGATTCCAATCTGTCCAGTCTTATAAGTGCAGTTGTAGGTTCCTTGCTACAAGCCACACACTTTCTTCTAATGCATAAAAATACATAATCACACAACTTGTGAAATAAGCAGTAATGTTACCAAACTTTGATGCTTAATTATCATTATACTTTCAATGTGAATCTCAACTGACCCATTTGGAATCTTTCTCAGTCATTCCTTGCCGGTTAGTATTGTTTTTCTTTTCCTTTTCCATGTTTGTTATAGCCTTTGATTTCTGTCCCTGCCCTCGGAGCTTCTGTAAGTCATTCACATGTATATTCATTGAGTCAATCAAGAGACATTTGTTTATTGATCCTCAACATGTGTTTATCAAGAATTTACTATGTAATAAGCAGTTGTTTAGTTGGTAGTGAACTGCTGATATGGATCTAGAGATATATAAGACATCATCATTATAATAAAGACATGAGGTCATTGTATTAGACTTTGACTGGCTCCTTTGAGAAGTAAATTCCAGGAAATTAGATATGCAAGTATTTTATTAGAGAAAGTACATGTGAAATCAAATGAGGGTTCTACAGGGAACAAGCAGTGCTGCCAGACCTCAAGGCTAACACAAAGCAAAGGGAGAGGGAGAGAGCAGGTATACCACTGCTATTCTAGACCACTGTACTTAAAAAGCAGGACTGCTTGATAAAGAGTTTCTCCAACACACAACTCCTGTCTTCCAGGAAAGGGCCTATCATCTCTGTTCAACTGGGTTACGGTCTGGAAATAAGCTGGGCAAAGCAGGCAAGCTCAGCACTGGGGCCTGTCATTTACTGTTCTCACTTGAGCTGCAGGTCTACACTCTCAGGGCCACCTCTGACCCAGGAAGCCACACAATTCCTGGCTGAGCAGGAGAACTGAAAAAGGGTACCTACAAGCCTTTTCTATTGGAGGAGAGCCTTGAGCTCACTGTGGCTGGAACATTTGGCAGGAGGAATGGGATGCTCAGTAGCCAATTGACATAGCATGTAAATCAGAACCTTTAAACCAGGGAGGCAGAGGAGACTGAAATGCTCCAAGTAGGGAAGAGTCCCGGTGAGAATTGCTCTCCTCCCAACCAATCAATGGTTGCTTTGAGGATGTGGTAACGAGCAAGGATAGGTTTAGACTGATGTGCAGGTAAGTGTCCTTCTGGAGAATGGCATTAACAGTGAATGTGCAGAAGCTGGGAGAGGGCTTGAAATGCCAGAATGGTGTCACAAGACCACCAGTGTCATTGTTAGAGTCTCTGGTTCCCAGATTCCTGGCTGAGGTCCTCGAAAGGAGCCATTCTCAAAGGAGTATTATATAAAGAAACAGACTTGGTGAAAATTCACATGAACACTAAGGTATTTTTTATCTCTCTGGCATAATTTTGTATAGCTATCAGTAGACAATACAAATGTTGAAGTTATGAGCTTGTCTTTCTTCCTCCAGAGTCATTATAATCCCCTCCCCCAGTCAATCAACAACCTTATATAGGAATGGACTTTCTCATTTAGCATCTGTGTATCTCATGATATCTACTTGGAAGAAGCCAGAAATAAAAATGGACAAACAAACAAGCACAGCTATACAGTCATAGAATGGTTATAAGCAAGCGTGTTATTAAGTGGCCAGGGGCCCAGCCAACCTCATCCTGCCTTGATCTTCCTCTGTGTCTTCTGGGAGAAATCTCTTTTATACTATCTTAAAGCTATGTAGGATGTACTAGGCTTGGCGCTACTAATATACTAGCATACTGATATACACTAGTCAAGAGCACCCTTATGTTGCGACCTATGCCAGGTAATATGGCATTACCTGCAGCCCTTGAACCATCTATGTAGGAACCATGTACAAAAACACGTAGCAGAGCAGCATGAATTGGTTACGGACTTTATTTCTGCTGCTTTAGATATTTAGTGAATACAAAAATTTCCCATCAGAATTTTACATGTCACTCACAGAGTCTCTTGAGAAGGATGAGATGGCTGTGCAAAGATTTGAAAACAACATATTATAAAATCTCTTTCTCAGGAAGACACGCCTAGGTTCTGGGTAGCATTCTTCCTCCTCACCCCCAACCCCAACCCCGGTTAATCTCGTTCTTTCAATTCACTGTGTCCTTAGTGATTGAGCTACCACCTGGTTGCCAACCCACTGGAACAGTGTTCTATTCTGTTCACATAAAAATCTGGGCATGCATGAAAGCCTACAGGGCTACATGCACCTGACATTCCTTCCTCCCGGCATGTCTTTGTCCCCTTGCCAGCTTCTCGCCTGCCTCTTTTCCTCAGCTCCAGCTGCACAGACTCTTTTGTTCCCTCTGAAGAGCTCATTAGTAAGGTCTTGTCCCTTTGCCTTATCTCTTGCTGGACCTGCTTGCTGTTTTCCTTGCAACCAAGACAACCCAGTTATTGAGGAGTAAATGGCTGGTCCCCTCCTTCCCATGACCTCTGTCCTTGGTGGATCTCTGCCTTTCATTGTCTTTAACCGTGTCTGAAGCGACATATCTTGTACCTATTCCAATGGTCACCATTCTGCATACAAACTATAAGATACCAGCTTCTGCCATTTTGCTTTTCTGCTATATCTTTACCACAAGAAAACAGTCTGTGGCTCTCAGTCAGAAAGGGCAAATATCAGGATGGCTGCATTTGATATATGAGAGGACAGGGCTGAAAAAGCAAAAAGCTTTCCCCTGTCACGTGATTGGGAGATGGTAAAACTCATGTTCCTGTTCTAGTCTGGACCTGCCTGGCCCCCAGGCCCACGTCTTTTCCAACAGTTTATGATTTCCTTTATTCCCAATAGCCAGTAAAGAGTTTTCATGGTACCAGCATAGAGCTGCAGATTAATGGTTTCTGAATTTTAGGTCAGGGATCCAGGCTGTGAGAGACTAAGAGGAGCTGAAAATAGGGAAGAGACATCAAGAAAGGAGCAAGCAGAGGGGGGTGTACCCCCTGTGGTTTATGAGATCACCCAGGCTGGATGGCACACACAGATGGGGAAACAGGGACATTCATGAGCCAGCCAAGTGTTCCATTTAGATGTCACACACAGATGTCTAATTGGTGCTTGCTGTTTATTAACAGAAGCTGCTTCGCCATCTAGAAATGAGAGTCCATCCACACAGTGCAAAAAATGCACCTGAAGAAATGTCACTGACTCCTCGTTACTACCGCAGCAGCATATCTTCTGCCCGATAGCCCATTGTGTGCTATAGATGCCTGAAAGCAGTGTCCTTTGTCAGACCAGCCACTGCAGGCAGAATGTGTCTGTCCAGAGGCTCTGTGGAAATGGCAGGGAGCTATATTCCTGGCCACTCCCGTGTGCTACAGATAACCTATACTTCCTGTAGCAATTGGTTAGGTGCAGACCATTGCCTGGCATCTGCAGCCCTCACAGAGTTTCCCAGAGCCCTTCTGCTCTCCACTCATCTAGTCACTAGCAAGGAAAGGGCATGGGCTGGAAGCAGATAATTATGCTGTCTCTGGAATTGAGGGTTTCCTCTGAGGACCACAGGAATGTGACTCATTTCCTCAGTCTTTCTTCCTTAGCAGTAACAAAGTCAACAACAACAACAACAACAACAAATTTTCTTCCCCATCAGGACTCTCCAGTGCTAGAGGGAAACCATCAGCGTGAATTTTAATCAGAGCGTCTTATTTTTCAGCCCCTGAATTTTTCCCTAATCAATTTCTTTTTGTCTATTACTAAAAGCAAATAGTTATAGAGCATGAGAACTGATCGATCCTAACACCTAGAATTCGATTGCTCATGCTTCGAGCTAAAGTACTGTTTCTACAGAAGCCGAATTTATGCAAAAAGTGTAGCCCAGGAGGATTATTTATCCTTGTGAACCTGTCTCACTCTCAGGCCTCTTTAAAGGGATGAGCTGGTACTGCGGACGTGTTTCCACCAAATGCACTCCAATCTCCTTTTCTGTCCTTTCCCAGGGACAGATCTTCCGTGAGGGTGAGGTCCCTGAGGGTCCTTGCCTTTTCATTTTCCCTGTGCCCAGCAATTTTACTCTGCTGCAAGTGTCCCTGCAAGGGCCTTGCTCCTCGGACCACTGGGAGGTGTGAGGCAGAGGCTCCCATGTAAGGTGGGATGCACCTGGGTTAATCAGCGCCTTGTTCTCTAGCTAGAGCAGGCCATAGAGATGGAGTGTGAAGACGAACAGATTCATTGACTATTTCTGCTGGGTTTTGTGAGGAAATGGCAGCATCTCAGAGAACTACTGAATCCACATACAGTATTTCTCAACCTCATCTGCAGCAGTAGGCTCTATGTCAGCACACTTTACTCTTGACCTTAATGACTGTGGCTATCCCAGGGGCAATAGCCACAGAAATGTACTACTGAAGCCCTCAGGAGGCTGGGAAGTCACCAGGTGTCAGCCGACAGTGTCCCACTGACATACACATGAAAAAGGCCTGTGCCTTCCTCCAGCTCTTAGTTAGTAGCAGCAGTAGAATCCAAATCTTGAAGTGGCATTTTCTCTCTCTTTTTTCCTATCTTTATGACCAAAACCTTTTCAAAATAATCAAGACTTAATTCCTATATTAGTTATTTTGGCATCTGTATGACTAAATACCTCAGAAAAACATCCAAGAGGAGGAATGATTTCTTCTGCCTCAGGGTTTCAGGGTATCTAGGCCACCGGTGGGAAAGCAGGGTGGGGCAGTTCTCTCCAGGGCAACAGATACATGAGAAGGAGCCGCTGTTCACAGCCTTCAAAGGCCCACACTTTGTGACCCACTTACATCAGCCAGCCAACTTCCGTTAAGTTTCACATCTCCAACTTAGCACACGCCTGAGAACAAGGTTCCCAACAGCATCTGTTGGGAGGTTTCAGACTCAACCCATAGCTTTTGTTTAACATCGTGTCCCTCTGGTAACTTACCAGGAACATGGAAGTCAGATGGTACACTCTAGACTTGGCTTGGTGCAAGCCTTTAATCCTAGCCCTTGGGAGGCAGAGGCAGGCAGATCTCTGAGGTTGAGGCCAGGCTGGTGTACAAAGTGAGTTCCAGGACAGCCAGGAATACACAGAAAAACTTATATTGAAAAATCAAAATCAAACAAAAAATATAAAATAAAATAAACAAATGTCTTACCATTTGTCAAAACAGTCTTGAGACAGAAGACATCTCCTTCCTTTGGTGCGTCCTGCTTTTCCATGTTTTATGCTAAGTCTGTGGCTCCATTGCCCCTTGCAATTCCAGACTGTCTCCTCAAGAGGCTCTGACACCGCTTCGTGGAAGAGAATCTTGCTTTTTGTACCTGAGATGAGATTCCTTTGATGTTTGAAAGTCTGTTGTGACAGAATGATCATGTAAGGAAAAATGACTGATGATACTTTCCTTAGCTAGCAAGTGTGTGGATCCCATTATCCGCTCTTAATTAAAATGTGGAAGAACATCTTACTTGGTGAATTGTAACGATCGTCTGATAACATGAAGTTCAAGCATAGCAGTTTCCACATCAGGAGCTGTTTTCACTGTGAATTAATTACTTGTAAAGGTCTCTCATTATTTTGTTTATTCATCATTAATGTCTTATACACATGTTGCATACCCATTTTAGAGATTGTGGAACTGCGACTCAGAGAGCTGAAATAATTTACTGTTGGCCATCTGATGTAGAAAGTGTCAGGTGACGTTCTATGTCCAGCATGTCTTCCTGAGACAGTAGGAAGGATAGTCATTTGAAAGGCTAAGTTCACCTTACCAGAGACACTATAAACCTTGCCCTCTGTAAGATGCACTTTCTTTTGTTCTGGCCATATCTAGTTGACCTAGAGAATGTCACAGCAGACCACAGGCTCTCAGACATGCTCTGTGATCACACTGTCTTCCTCTAGCTTCCCTGTGCATGGATAAGAGAGTTTGGCCCTTTTTATCAAACATTCTGGCAGCTTTGGGTGGTGGCTAGAAGGATATACATGTCAGTGAAGGTTACTGTGTTGTACCTGCTGCTGATTGGCATGTGAGCCATGATGGCAGAAGGAAAGGAAGTCGGTGCAAATTCACGCCATGGATTTGCAGTTTTGGTATATGTGGCCATTTTTTGATGAGACTTGCTGAAAATTGGTGGGCTCGGAAGCAAACAGCAGACAGGGTTGGGTTTGTCTCTATTGTACTTACTGAAAGCCACAGGATGTCAGTACATGGGGAGAAAAGGGAGCTCTGAAGTGGTTCATCTTCCTAGTCACTGACCAGATAACGAGGCTGAGGCTCAGGTAGATGCAATGCCATTGTGGAACAGCCATTTTGTGGTACATTCTTCTGTGGTCAGCCTTCCTCTCTCTGCGTTGCAGAAAGCGAATGCATACCAGGTTTGAGGGGTCCAACCTAATTATTGCCCAAATGTGTCCAAACAATCTACATCATCATGCTTCTGCTATTGCTAGCACCAGCCAGGCAGCTGGGATACTAGAGTTCATCCCAGAGTCTCCTACAAGCGTCTAGAGTCTCAGCTTCTCTTTTACCTCCCTGCTGCCTCTCTCTGCATCCCATCTTGGCATTGTGTCTCTGCCAGCAGGATGGCACAGGCCCTGCTCTTCTCTCAGATATAACCCACCCACACTTTCTTCTAAAGGACAGTTACCACTGTCCTTCCATCAGACCTTTGCTACCCAAACTCATTCCTACCAGCTCAGTCCTGGGCTTCTGCTGCTCTGCCTTTGCAGCTTTAATGCACTCTGTCCCAGGCCAGTGTTGGGCATAGCTTCCCTCAGTCTGTCACAGACCATTGCTGTCCTGAGCACAGCAGGGATCAGTTGGTGTTGCCAAGCCTCCGGGTTTTCAGAAGCCATGCTCTGCAGGAGGTTTGACAGTGAGCTGAACCGGGGACCCACTATTTCAGAAGATGTGTCAACTTCTCTTGGTCTATTTCAGAAGATGTGTCAACTTCTCTTGGTCTATTTCAGAAGATTTGTCAACTTCTCTTGGTCTCCTGAAGACTAAAGCACTTGAGCAAGGTAGAGGCCAGGTGGGCAGGTCATCTATACAAAAATCACCCACCATTTCTTCATTTCCTTTTCTATATGTAAGAAAAAAGTGAATGTTTCAAATTGTGTTTTATAAAAAAGAAAAAGAAGGCCAGAGATGTGTTTGGTGGAGACATGGTATGGTGTGGGGGAAGGGGGTGCCTCCGAGAGCCCGTGCTGAGGCATCCCTTCCCCCTGACGTACCAGCCACAGGACGGTATAGTATAGAATAGAGTTTATTCAGGGCATGGGGAGGGGAGTTGAGGGGGTAGGAGAGAGAGAGAGAGAGAGGAGGGCAGCCATGAACACATGGAGAGACAGTAGGAAGGGGAATGGGGAGAGAAGGGACAGAGAGGGAAGAGAAAAAGAGAACAAGAGAGGAAGAGCAAGAGAGTGACAAGGGGTCAAGTAGCCCTTTTTATAGTGAGTCAGGCACACCTGGCTGTTGCCGGGTAACTGTGAGGTGGATCTTAGAAGAAATGCTAACACACATAGCTGCAGAAACTAAGAAAGACAGCATTGTGGTTTAGGTTGCGAAGCATATCTAATTGAAGAGACATTTGGTGGCCCCAGCCCAGCTCTGTCCTTGGAAAATTCTGTAGTGCTATGAAGGGTTTGTGTCTACAACACGGTACCAGAACTGTGTGCGGCTGTAGACATTTGCAGTGCAGCGGATGTCGGGGGTGACTACCATTTGATGGTATTTAACTTACGTTGGTTTATACTTCAGTAGCCATACATGGCTGTGGGTACCGTAGTGGGGGTGAAGCCTTCCTTAGCAGGAGTACCACAGCTGTCAATCAGTCAGCACCCTTCCATCTACCATCTTCCTGCCATTTTCTTCACGCCCCATAGGACAGGCAGAACCACATCTGTCTTTGGTCTCAAGGGGTTAGCTCTGCTTCAAGCCCCTGAGCCTGTACCTGCCGGTCACCTCAGACTCACGGTCGACTCAGCCTAAAACTGAGGCCCATGTGGACGATGAATATAAAAAGTAATGGTTGCAAGGGACAAGGTGTTATTTCTCTGGTACCAGCTATGTAGGCCTTCTGTTTAGTAGCTCAGCCTGGTGAAGTCTACGCATCACTATGGTATACCCATTTTATGGGCAGGGAAACTGAGGCCAGGCCACAGAGGTAGCTTGTGCTGAGGTTTTGAGTTTTGACATTTGAAAATGAAGCCTTCTCTCTGACAGCTACTGAAGCGTTTCTGTCAGGATACCCTGCAGAGAAGTTCCTGATCAAGCACCCTGAACCTTCTCAGTGGTTGTGCTACATGATGATGGGCTCTAAAGTAAAATTTATTATTATTATTACTATTATTAATAGTAGTAGTAGTAATAATAATAATTCCAAGAATGGCATAAGCTTGTGCCAGCCATTCTTCAGTGGGTAGTGATTCTACCACTGCCCAGGGTTGGTGCACACTTTACAGTGTTCAGCAGACTGGCACATCCAACACGAGCTGTAAGCCCTAAGGCTCCTCTTCCTTGTATTTCTCATTAGCAATGCATCTATGAGTTCCCCCTGTTGCCTCTAGTTCAACGATTTACTGGGATTTACTGGAAGGAATCTCAGCATCCAGGAAAGAGTTAGGCTTTTGATTAGTTTTATTTGGATACAAATGGGAACCAGTCAAATGAGAAGGCATTGAAGACAAGGTCTGGGGTTGACCCTTCCCTGAGCTTCTGTGCCCCGTCCTTGTGAAATGGAGACATATATTGAGGCACTTGCTCAGGAAGGCCGGCTGAGCCCTGGGGTCAGCAGAGGGGACAGCAGCCTTGTTGTGTGGTGGCTGTGACTGTGCTCTGGCTCCAAGACTCTACACTCCCTGAGGTGGGCAGGCACGCTTTGGGCTTTACCCTCTAATGGAGCAGTTGCTATTTGCAAGCATGGCTAAGTTCTGATCTGGAACTAGCTCAGGACTCCACAACATTGCCATTTCCCCACCACAAACTATCACGTCCCATTGCCAATAGGGCAGATTCCTCTTAGTGCTGAAGATCTCCACCCCAAGAACCTGGAGAAAAAGCCAAACTCTTCTGTAAGAATCTTCTTAAATTGGCCTACATTAAATAAATAAAACCCTGGCACCATGGTGATGTCACACATGTATATAAAGAAACTCCACGCACGTTCTGTGAAGACTATAGCGCGCACACACACACACACACACACACACACACACACACACGGCAGTGCAGTCCATGAACATCCACTGATATCTACTGGTGTGAGGTTGACTTTATGTTTTTAAGTGTGTGTACACGCATGCGTGCATGCGTGCGTGCCTATG
Organism: Rhynchomys soricoides; assembly: GCA_019843965.1. Lineage (NCBI taxonomy): Eukaryota > Metazoa > Chordata > Mammalia > Rodentia > Muridae > Rhynchomys > Rhynchomys soricoides. The sequence goes on from JADRCH010000126.1 coordinate 1,997,612, forward strand.
TGTGACCTTGGAAGCCAGAAGAAGGTATCAGATCCTCAGAGCTGGAGTTACAGGTGGCTATGAACCACCTGATGTAGGTTCTGGAACCAAACTCAGGTCCCCTGGAATAGTACTCACTCTTAGCTACAGAATCTCCTCTCTAGTGCATGGTATGAGGTTTCAAAACAAGTTTCCTAACTGTTGATCATAAATCCCTTGACTATATAAGAATAGTAAATAACAGGGATGGGATGCTCTAAGTCTCCCTGAAAATAAGGGCTGGGAGAGGGCTTCTGCAGAACGGGGAGTGGATGCGCAGTGTGTACACCTTCCAGGTGTGCCATTTGAGTTTTTTCATATTTCTCTTATGTGTTATAACGGCTACATGTGATGCCTTTTCGAGGGGAAGTTATGGACCGGCTCTGTCAGGCCTTATAAAAACATAGACAATATGGAGTTAGAAGTAGACAGCCCCAGCCTTGGCACTGGGCTCAGATCATCAACAAAGGGTTACATCATGAAATCAGGAAGTCATTGAGGGAATCCAGGAGAGCGGCTAGGACAAGACTCCAAGTCAAGAGACATGGTGAGGGAAGAGGAGACGCCAGCAGGTTGGAGGAGAGACTATGGTTGCTGAGACTTAGAAATGAACAGAAACTTAACAGGTGGAAAGGGGAACAGTTCTCTGTCCACTCCGCCAGTCCAGCTGCTCAGGCTCAATGGTGCCTCAAACCTTAGGGTTTTATGAACTTCTTGCTCTGTTTACATTTGTCTGTGAAGCTAAAACCTCTAGAAAGGAGAGTGACCCACAAGGAGGAGCTTGGCTTTGAGGGTCTCAGGAATAGCAAGCATGACTGTCCCTGTGTGTTAGGGGCTCTGTCAGGCTCTGCATTTGTAAAGCACTGGTACTGGGTTTCCTTAGATAATCCCTGGGGTCACCCTGGCTCTAACATTTCATTATTTTGAGATTTTGTGGGGAAAAAAATGTTTTGCAAAGCAAATGAATAGTGTAAACAAGATTATAAAGCGAATGTTTACCTTCTTAAGGGAATAAACTATTCTAAAACAAACCAGGAACATTCATTTGCATATAAGCAATGCAAATTTTATATACGCAAAGGAGGCTTGTTTTTTAGGTGCTTTGGTAAGTTAATTACGAATTCCCTTTTTTTGTCAGTTGTGCAAGTCCATGAGCTTTAGGAAGCAGCATATCTTGATTCCTTGTAAATAGCTTATGCTTTAGACTGCTCATGATTTCTGTTCATGATAACCGAATTTTCTGAAATTACTTCCCAGTCCCATGGGCTATAAATGTATGGGATTTGTTTTCCCAGGCTAGATTTGAATACATTCATCTTTGCCCTTATCTGATGCTGACTGAGCCCTGTCTGCCCTCAGGCCTTCTGAGTCAGCAGGGTCTTGACCCCGCAGCTTCCCAAGCCCGGCTGCACTTGTAACTCACACTGTCTTGTGTTTGTCTGCATCTTTCTTTCTCCCTCGTATATTTGAGTCCTTCTTTCCTCCGCTCCCTCTGTCAACCAGACTGCACAGAATGCCACTAAAATTGAGCACTGCAAATAGTTTGTTCATTTAGACAATCACATTTAAGATTTGAGCATTATTCAGAGATAACCAAGTAAAAGCACAGAATCGTCTTTCTCTCCCCACTTTTTCCGTGGTCTCCTTCTCCACTCTCCACTATTTTCTGAGCCCTTCATTCTCCAGACAGCAACCCTTCTCAGAAACAGGGTGTCCTTTGAAATCGTCAGGAACCTCCTGGAGCTTGGCTGTTTCCCTAAGGCTTTCTTCTCTACTCCAGGTGGCTATTGAAAAGAGCCAGTTATATTTGGTTGTGTCAGGTTGGATTCAGGCAAGAATTATCTGGGGGAAGCAACTGGACCGGTCAAGAGGGCAGGTCAGTTCCCAGGCAGAAAGAACAACCTGTGCAAACAGGCACTGCAGAAGAGAGGGTGACAGGGGTAGGGACCTCAAGCAATCTCTAGAATCAGAATGGGAAGGAGTTACCCCAGGGCGTGATTGGCATTGGGAGGTCCAGAGTCAGAAGGTAACCGCCAGTGCTACCGTGTCCTTTCTGTTCCACAGGACTACACTTTGCCATTCTGGAGCAGGCCGTGATCCTGTGATGCTGAGGTAATAGCAGATGTGAAGTGAAGTAGGAAGCCAACAGATCTGTAATTGATTAGTGGCCGAAAAGGAAAAGGAACCACAGGGACAAAGCCCGGAATCCCATCTTGACATTAGGGGATGCAAGAAAGAAGGAATAGGCATGCTGTACCCTCGAGAAACACAATATCGCTTTGTTTTTTACTGTGCCTTCTGAGAAAGTTGAGCAAAGGTGATCAGTCTTTGGCCACCATGTACTTTAAGGAACTTAGTTGAATGGTTTGGGGTTTGGGGTTGAAACCTAGGCATGACATATGTTAGGCAAGTGTTGAAGCACTGAGCTACATCGGTAGCCCTCTGTTGGCTCTCTGACTTTTTATCTTGAGATAGCAGCACCTCACTGAGTTACTCTGGCTGACCTTGAACTCACACTGTACAGGACCTTAAACTTGCAATTCTCTGGTCTCAGCCTCCTGGACAGCTTGACAGTCAAGTAAGTTAAAATCATGACTGCTCAGTGGAGGAATCTAAGAACAAGACTCCTCTTTGCCTGGTGCTTCTGCCTGTGTCATTTCGTAGGAACCATGACCCGCAGAGGCACTTGATCACTGTTTACTGTCAGAAACTCAGCTGCATGAAACCAGGCAGTAGTGGTGTTCTGCTTTGGGTTTTAGCTTATTTATGGGACAGTTGAAATTTAGTGTGATGAAAAATGGGTCATTCTGTTTTCCTCCAATAACTCCATTCAAGTAGGCATGGTTATCTAATCACAGGAAGACTACATGCATATATTTCTGGTCATTTTCAAAGGCTGGGATCATTTCTCAGTGGTTCTTATGATGCCACATGGAGATGACTGTCTGGGATCCGGGTGAGGGCACAACCTACTTTTTGAATCTTTTGGAGCTAATGTGCGGCACGAGGCAGGAGTAGAAAGAGCTGATATGCTTGTGTTTACCTGATCCGGAGGCATGGTTCTCATCTGGCTTCTTTCAAAGACCATCATGGCCCCTGCATGACTGCGGCTCCCATAGAAGCTACAATTCACAGGAGTTATGTGTAACTTCTTGGTTCTCTAGCATGGAGAATTCTTTGTGGAAGATGTACAAATGCAACCGTTGTTGATGATTCCATTTCATTCTAATTGTAGTCCAAGATCCCAAGAAAAGTATTCCTTAATGTCTAATATTGTCCTAAAGCGAATGTGAAAAGGGGTCATAAGAATGCTTATCCTGTTTGTTATGTGCGTGAAAAGGGGTCGAATGCTTATCCTGTTTGTTATGTGCGTGAAAAGGGGTCGAATGCTTATCCTGTTTGTTATGTGCGTGAAAAGGGGTCGAGTGCTTATCCTGTTTGTTATGTGTGTTGATGGTAAGGAAAGTAAACCATGTGCTTGACATGTGCAGGGTGAGACTGAATTCTCTCTTCCAATTTGATCAAATGGAAGATGGGCCTTGAGACTACTGTGATGACTAGTCTTGGTTGCTAACCTGACTTGCTAACATACCTGGGAAGAGAGATCTTCAGTTGAAGCACTGCCTCAGTTGGCCTGGCCTATGATCATGAATTTTCTTGGTTAGTCATTGATGGAGGAGGGCCAGATCCTGTGGGCAGTTCCACTCCTAAGCAGGCAGCCCTAGGTTGTATAGGTAGCTTAATGTGACCCTGGAAGCAGCCATTCCTCCGTGGTTGCTACTTCAGTCTCTGCTCCAGGCTCCTGCAGTAGCTTCCCTTGACGATGGATTATAACTTAGATGATTAAATAAACCCTTTGCTTTTCATCATGGTGCTTATCATAGTGACAGACAGCAAGCTAGAACACCAGCCCTCCACATAAATAGAAACAATGGAATGGATTCTCCTTCCTACGCTTTTCTTCAATTTTCTATTTTAAGAAATTTCTGAAAAACATATGAATTACGCAGCTTATCTCTCAGATGAAAAAGAATTTTCTGCTTGGATTGGATGGCTCCATATTTATTAATAGCAGTAAAAATTTCCATGTTCTTTGTATCAGATGGGATGCTGCGTAAAATATGAAGGAGCCATTTCAGCAAGGGTAGCAGCAGCCAGAGAATAACTAGAAAAGCTGCATGGAACTGAATGATGGTTTAATTCCTCATTACCTCTCTGTGCTCAGAAAGGACCTGAATAATTATTCTGACTACAGAGGGAACAGAATGATATTTTTCCTCCTTGTGAAATTAAATCCTTAGTATACCATTCTCACCATAAATTAAAACAAAACCCCTCCTCATCGACACTCCCAGAGCGAAGCATTCAGGCCTGAGGACTTCTCAGCTACCCATGTGCATGCTCTCCTCATTGGTACCTATGGGTGTGTGATCCAGACCCATCTCTATCTGAAAAGTGCTCATTTCCATGGTTTACGGAGATGGAATTATACTTGTTTGCTCAGGATGAACTTTTGGCCTTTATGTCACATTAATTCATGTAGTTGACGGGGTCGCTACAGTTCCCTTAGGTCATGAACTGGCTGTGGCAGAAACCAAATGCAAGGTTTTTAAAACAGGGCTTTCTCTTTTCAGAACCAGCTATTTGAAAAATAACTGTGGTTTCCAGGTCACTTCAAGGCAGAATTTCAAAGCCATTAAAAAGAAGAAAAGAAGTGTAGAGTCTCTAGTTTTGTGTGGTTTGCACTATGCTAACAGTGCTCAAATCCGCCAGGCAGTGGTGGCGCACGCCTTTAATCCCAGCACTTGGGAGGCAGAGGCAGGCGGATTTCTGAGTTCCAGGCCAGCCTGGTCTACAGAGTGAGTTCCAGGACAGCCAGGGCTACACAGAGAAACCCTGTCTCGAAAGAAAAAAAAAAAAAGTTTGGAAACCAGTGCTCAAATCCTTACTAAGAGACTAAGACTATTCTACACCAGCATTGTTCTTGGAAAATCTGGTTTCCCAGATGAGTGATAGTGTTTTACTTTGTAGCTCTTGAACATTCACTCACTAGATTGCCACCAAGGCATTTGGTTGTCAGTACTGTAAGATGCTTGTCCAGGCTGCTATGGCGCAACCCAAAAAGTATCACCTTCCTGTGAACCCTGATTACTGCAATAAGAACTAGTATGAGAAGCTGTGTCCATAGGTGCAATAGTTGCACAGATATTAAAGAGGTAACCTCCTGCTTTCTATTAAGTTGCAAGGCCCAGGCTGCAGTAGGAAACTCATGCAAAGTTGGTCAAGAAACCATGACTGGTGAGATCGCAGGCCCTAGTAAAACCTAAATGATCACTGTATCTAACTAAATTCATGGATCTTTATTTATAGTGTAATACAGTCCTCATATCTTCTTTGTGCAACAGACCTTGGTTAGTGCAAAAGCTCACAATTGGCCAAAGTATAAGGAATAAGTGATGGTGAAGTGGCCACTGATAAGACATTAGTCACACCTCCTCCCCAAAGCTCAAGGACCATCATGGAAAAATGGGGCAGAAAGATTGTAAAAATGAAAGGGCAGGAAAGACCAGAGCAAAATAACTGCTATCAATTGCTTATAACTTCTTAGAAGGGCTAGGATCCCATGCCTATTTCCACCTCTCAGTGCTGGGACCTTATCTGACTAGAACCTGTGCAGACCTTGTACATGCTGTTACAGTCTCTGGAAGTTCATATTCAGTCCTGGTGTGTCTGGAAGACAGTTTCCTTGGAGTCATCCATCACTCCCGGTTCCTCTTCCACATAGATTCCCTGAGCCTTGAGGGGAGAGGCTTGCTAATGATATCCCATTTAGGACAAAGTGACTCAACGGGCCCTCACTCTGCCTATTTTCCAGTTCTGGGTCTCTTTAATTCTCACTCACTGTAAGGAGAAGCTTCTCTGGTGTAGGCCTAGCAAGGTACCGATCTCTGTGTATATAGGAGTATGCTATTTGGAGTCATCTTATTGCTATGTTCCTTCAACTGAATAAAAATATTAGGTTTTCCTGTAAGCCCATGATCTATGCCATTTTCAGTTCTTGTCTATTTTGTCAGTGTCAGGTTATGGGTTACATCTTATGGAGTGTGCCTCGATACAATAGGAGAGACAGTGCCCCTAACCAGACATCTTGCCAAGTTACAATTCCAGTGTCAGGTATGAATCACATCTTGTTGAATGTTTGAAACAAGGGGGCCCATAGAACTCCCTAAGCATTACAGACTATTGCCAAAGCTGTTAGTGGTTCTCCACAACCTGATGGTGAGGTACTCCTGCTGAAGACAACACTTAGTTATGAAACTAAACATGGTGAAGTCCAGCTGGCATCTAACTAGGAGGTTTACCCCTATTAACTAATGTTCATGGTATTAGACCTTCCTCTTCAAGGTACCAAAAGAGAAGGGTAATTAATATTGCTACCAACCCTTTGACCTCCAACAGTGACCTGCCTGTAAGATAGACTGGTGTGATAGTGGCACAAAAGTTATAGGGGAAACCAACCGTCTTTTAATATCTGTTGTTTTTATTTTAAGATCAGTTGAAAAGGAGCTAGTGTCTGAATTGAGAGTGGAGAAGTACAGATTTTTCACAATATGGAAATAGCATTGATAAGTCAGCCATCATGTAATACAGATTATTTAAGCTCCTAAAAGAATCACCAGGGAGGATCTGAGGAAATGGCTAAGAGAATAAAGTGTTCGGTGTACGAGCGAGCACAAGGACCTATTAATCCCCACAACCCACATAAATGCCAGGCGTGGCTATGTATGTTTGCAACCCTAGCACTGGGAGGGTGGAGACAGGTAAATCCCAGGGCCTGACACCTGGTCAATGGAGCCAAAATGGTGAGTTCGGGGTTGAGGGAAGACACCGTTTCAGAAATACAAAGTGGGAAGAAATAAAGGGAGAAACTCAAAGCTGATCTCTGGCCTCCACACAGACACTCACAGGTGACCAACCGTACCTTCCACACACACACACACACACACACCCCGCCCATGATTCACTATCTAAATTCAGCTTTCAGGGATGGAGAAGAGGGGGAGTGGCCAGCATGTAGAATCATGGAAGAAAGTACTACTGTCTTCCTTTTTGTCTTACAGCCTGAAGAATAAGTAGTGACAGCACCAATCAAGAGCTAAGAAGAGATTCCAGAATTTCTCTGTGGTAGAGAACTGCTCACCAACCAAAAGAGGATCCTTTCTTGAGCAACGAACATTTCTTACAAGGATTCACAGATTAACACATGACCAGTATTGATTTTGGGAAGTAAATAAGATTTCCTTTTCTTCTTTTCATTTAGTGGCAAATTATACTTGGATTTAAAAGAATCCTTTTCTGATAACATGTTAGCACAAGTTCTAAACTGCAGTCACACAGAGCAGCTAGTCAGAGCATTATTCCAACTTACAAAGTGTGGAAAATTTAATTTCCAATTTATTCTAGATTTCCATAGAGTTACAGTGATTCTGTGAGACCCTTCATGATATCATGTAAGCCTCCTAGATCCATTAATGAATATACTTTTGTCATCATGGGGAACATAGTTAGTGATGACAACCACAAGAAGAGAACAAATTGTGGTTTGTAGAAGTTACATAACGAACAGAATACCAGTCCTTCCTGCTTCACACCGATGAGCCAGCCTTGCCTCTAAATGCCAGGAGCATGAAAGCAGGTGGAAACAGAGAGGAAGGACCTTCACTCTGGATCACCTTGATGGAAAGCTTCTCAAGACGAAGCCAAGTTCTCCTTGCAAGCTGCCAGATCATAGCTTAGGAAAAGAATTAGTTTGATTGCATGATGATCCTATTAAGTAAAAATGTCTTCACAGCGGTTGACCTTGATGTAGTACGTTTCTAAAGGTATCCAAAGGAGAATTTTAAACCCCAGAGTGAGATAGAAGTCATTCTTAGAAAGTTGGCCTGGATTGTGGGCTTTAATTTGGGGCAGTAATGATTTGGTGTGTGTCAGGGGAGGGAGAAAATGATTAAATCCTAAAGAAGTTTCGTCCTTCTGTTTCTCTTCCATCTTGTTGCTGAGCTGGAATTCAGTGACTTTGAAAGGAACTCCTCTGGGTAGAGGATGGACCAGAGAACTGATGTGCTTTGAAGGGATCAAGTCTGAGTGCAGCTGTGAAATTCCTTCTCCAGGGCTAACTGCTCTGTATTGTGTTGGGAAGTGGTGTCTTAGGACACTGCAAGATAGACAGAGAACTTCCTTTCCTGGGCGCTCAGCTGGCTGGAGCAGCCCTACACACCTTGTGACCACCAATCTACTGTAAGTCAGACTTTTCCAGACATCAACGCTTTCCACAGAGATCTGAGGTGGTGTCAGCCAGTGAGCAATAAATGAAACGACACAGAAATGGACAGTGTTGTTCTTAAGGTGCCTGTTTTGTTGTGTGAGGAGGTCACAGTCCTTAGGGACCAGACCTTGGCTGCAAAGAGGAAGGTCACACACCCTGTACAGTCATGCCGCAGGTGGGGACCATGTGGGGTGTGGTGACAACAATTTTATTTTGCTATTTTAGAAAGAAGCACACAACAGAGCTACAGTCCTCCCGTGATGGCTTTTCTTCGAATGTGTGGAATAAAGCTTTATTTGTCAATTCTGCTGTAAAATAAGCATAGTCTGGGTTTTTTATTTTTAAATCTTTCTCTCTTTCTGTTTAGTGCCTGAGCTCTCTCCCTGAAGTGGTGTGTTTATTTTTTTTAATGACCTAAGATAGAAAAGCCTATGAACATAGATTTCCTTTGCGTTACAATGACGCTTTGCCAAGTCCTTTATAGATAAGCCTCCAGCTACAATAATCAGATTATTTCCGAGTGCCTCATCTAAATACCATTGCTCTTTGGCAAGCTGCCACAAACACCCACCAGACTTTCTCTTGGTTTGATTGTTCTCAAATTTATTCATGCCCATGCAGATAAGGGGAATGTCATCCCAGCATGCTATGAGGATCATTTGGGCAGACTGCTGATTGTATGAAGGCTCAAAACGCTACTGTGTTCTGGAGACTGTAGGACAGACACACCTTTCCTCCAGAAACTGTGCTGTTCACCTTTTCTTTAGTGTAGCTGTATGTTTCCGTCTTATGTTACTTTCCAGTTTTGTTATGACTGGATGGGAGTTGGGTTTAGGGCAAATATTTTTCAGTGGCTCCTTGATTCTGTTGGGAAGAAAAGCGATAAGAAAAGCGATAAGTACAAACCTGTCTGTGTCCGTGTCTCCTGACCAGTCTACGTGGAGCTCCCCTGGTTGAGAACAATGTGATTGCAATAAGAACTTGGGGTTAGTTCTCTAACATTTCAGGAGAATATAGAGAAAACTCATCTATCAGAGAGGAGAGCTGTCCATATTACTGTGACTAAAGTATCTTGGCTATTCCAGAGTTCAGAGTGATGTCAGCTAACCACATTAAGTTTTCTGGCCATAATGAGGAAAACTCACACCTACTGGCCTCGTGTTAAACTGAGATTTCTTTGTTTGATGGAACAAGTCATTAGTGGCTGATGTAGGCATCTCCCTATTTCTCTTCCTTCTCTTTTCATTCCGTGATATACTCTGGGGAATGCAATGCTCATTGTCCATGTGATCATTCACTGAATGCCATGCTTAGGAGTGATTCCTCAGAAAACTAAATCACCCCTTAGACCTAGCCATACAATTTGATTTTGCTTTACAAAATGTTCTTCCCTTTTAGTACAGGTATAAGCTGAGGCTAACAACATGTGCCAGTGGCCACAAATGCCGTGATAGTGAGATCCAAATTAATGAGCTCTTCTTAGATACAGTCTCCACAGTCCAGTGAACTAATAAATATGCTCATAAAGCAATGTGCTAAGCAGCCAGTGCTGCAGAGATTCCTTCTCCTGGTAAAGTAGCCATAAAACTCTCATCCCTGGCTGATGGCCTGAAAGACCAATGGGATTTGTTCTTTCTTGGCCTCTTAGATGACAGAGACACATAAACTAGGATTGCAAGGATCTTCACACAGTCTGTTGGAGTGAGTTTATTAGGTCAACTGTACCAAAAAGAAAGAACAAGGGGACCCATGTATAAGGCTGACACTCCTTTGGAACTCCCCAGGCCACCTATCTGTCAAAGCCAAGTGAGACATTTTTGACAAGGCAGTGGGGATATAGGACACCAAACCCCAGTAAGAGACTATCAGGTTGTAATGACATTCCCCATTAAATGTCTGCCCTTCTCTTGAACAGCTTGTCCAGTGAATTCGTTTTCTTTTGTAAGAATAAAACTAAGAAAAGTCTGTCTGTCCAACATATTATTGTAGGGATGGATTTTTCTCCCCTGCGCCCTTCTGGTTTTGAATTTGTTCCTATTCAAGGCATGTAAAACTACCTCATAGGTTTGTTGTGTGGATTAGCTGATTAATAAATAACAACTGATTAAAATACGAATCTGTATGTAAATGCTGCCTTAATGTTTTTCCTCTCTAAAGGTTTGGGAGTCAAATCAACTGGGTGACATTTAAATGTAATATGTAAAGGCCAGGTGTGGTGGCCACACCTGCTACCTCAGCATGGAGGAAGTTCACATCCTGAGAGAATAGACTAAGGGCACATTTGAAAACTGGTAGATACACCACCAGACATCACAAAACTCTCTTTGTAGCTCAGGCTAGCCTTGAACTGTCAGTCTCCTGCCTCAACCTCCCAAAAGGTTTTTAAATTCTTAAGAGGAGGACCCTTCAGAGTATCTGAAATGATAAGGTAGTTGAAATGTCTCATTTGTAGTAGTTTATAATAAAATTAAAGTGGTTTTGAGAATGTGCCTTTGATACCATTGCTGTAGGTTCCTTCACATCTGCAATAACAGGTCAAGAACAGTCGTAGCTGCTCTATGTGCTCCTGAGCTCCTGTGAGGTTAGTGAACATCTGCCTGGATCATACTGCCTGGAAAACTTGTGAAATGCTGTTTGTTTGTAAGTGTGTGTGTGTGTGTGTGTGTGTGTGTGTGGTGTGTAGGGGACAGGATGCAGGCTCTTATGCCTAGAGACCAGAGGATAATTTGGCTGTTGTTTCTCTGGCACCATCCACCTTGTTTTGGTTAGTGAGCCCCATGGGTCTGCCTGTTTCTAATTCTTGCAGCACTGGGATTTCAAGGATGCACCCACTACCATGCCCAGACAACCTGGATTCTAGGTAGGGACTGAACATAGTTCCATTACTTGTCCGGGAAGTACATTGACAAGCATTTTACAGACTGGGCAATCTTCATAGTGCTTGGTTTAAAAACAACAGCAACAACAACAAATCCAGCAGCCTATAGAGAAAGCATGGAGCCAAGACCATCCAGTTTCCCAGTGATGTCATCCAGAAGCTCCATAGCAACTAGTTAAAAAGTAATTTCGCTGCTGACTCCACTTGGCAGCCATTTTCCTCTACATGATTAATTGTTCCTTAATCGCTATTATGAGTAGAGGTTTTACATGCTAATTTCAAACGCTTCAACTTAATTAGTAATTTACTCTGACCTTTAAAACCCTTACTCTGTAATCTTCAAATTATATGAGTAAGGGGGAAAAATCTAATTTCACTTTTCTTCTGACTGCCATTAGCAAGTGATCCGCAACCTGCTGTCACTCAAAGTCAGCTGGGGTTGCACCAAGTCCAAGCTCAAGTTCTCTTGTGGTCAGCAGAGTCAGTCAGGGCTAAAGGTGACTCAGCTTCTGAGAGTTGAGGTAATGCAAACCTAGTACCTTTTTTTTTCACTTAAAGAATATGAAAATAACCACGCACAATAACAGATTCTCTTTTGAGAATTCTTGGCAAACTTTCCACAGGGGCTGCTGCTCTTTCAATAGTAGAATGTCTGGCAGTAAGAGCACACTCAGTACACGCCTTCCTTGTAGTGGCCAAGGTTTCTGCTTTGAGCTCATTTGGGCTTTTTGTGTGTGTGTATTCATGTATGCTCAATGTCTCAAAATTGTCTTTATTGTTCACCAAAACTGGCTTAGTTGTTGATCATGCCTGTAACATTAGTACCAATGACTCTACCATTGGCGTCTCAAGAGCCGCTATTCTCTGTCTTTACTCCACGTCCCCTGTGGAAGTCTCTGAGAAGCTACTAAGTGGAGGTGTGAACAGCTCCTCTAGTATTCTTAACACCATATTGTGTAGGCAAGGGCATGGAAATAGTTACTTGTTTTATCAAAAATATAATGTCTTTGGCTGGTTGAGGATAATGTAATAGGGGGGTAGCCAGTGGGCAAAGAAGATAGCTTCCACTCACAGACCCAACTGTCAAGTTCTGGGAGAGCTCACTGTGGGAAGAAAGATACAAGGCTCTCTAGGTCCCAATCTGTGGCTTTGAGGACGTCTGTGTGCTCCTGGGTCTTGGTTCTGTGTATGAATTCTGCCAGCCCCCCCCCCCCCATTTCAAGATGTGCCTTTTCTGACCAGAGACCTTGAGGACCACATTGTCAGGAGATTAGGGAATCTTATCCTTTCTACTTTCTTTTCGTTTTACCACACTTAACTAGAAAGTACTAGTCTTCAAAATGTGACTGATAATGAGAAACTAAAACCAGTATGTTGAGTATATGCCATCTTGGAGGCATGTTTACAAATCCATGAAGTTGCCACTTGCTCCCTGGGAGTAATTTTTAAAATATTTATTCTTTATTATCCTGTTTTAAAAACCATCTTTTCGTTTAAGGCTAATCATAAGCCTGTGCCAACACTCTTTATGTCTTTACATAACTTCTCTTGGGTTTAGAGAGTTCAGCCCTGAAAGCTAGCCACGTGCCCTCTGTGAATTCTCTGCAGAGTTCTGGGATGTAAGGGTGTCTGTCTCCTCTGGGGTTCAGGCAGGCATTGGGTGTTTGACCATACTCGTAGAGAAAGAACTGGATATTAAGATTCCATATCTCTTGCATTGTTCCTCACCCCACTCAGTGACTCTAAAACTGCCCCTTCCTACGTTCATCCCTTCAGGCGTCCTCACTGTTCACACTTCCTCTCCATTGCTGTAGTGTAAGAAAGATGCTCTTTCTCCTTCAGGAAATGTCGGTATTATCTCAGCTATGTCTAAGATTTTTAAAGAACTAATCATTTTTTCCACTGAAATTAGATTCTTTAGCCAAAAACCAGAGAAGAGAAATTGGAACCATTAGATGGAAAACATTTTAAAAGTTTAAGAAACTGTATTCTTTTGTAGATGATGATCCAAATTATAATAAGTAGTAAAAGGTGTGTGTGTGTGTGTGCTGTGTTGTGTGTGTATGTGTGTGCTTGTTGTGTTGTGTATGTATGTATGTATGTGTGTGCTGTGTTGTGTGTCTATATGTGTGTTTGTGTGTGCTATGTTGTGTGTGTGTGTTTGTGTGTGCTGTGTTGTGTGTGTGTGATGTGTTGTGTGTATATGCTGTGTTGTGTATATGTGTGT
>JADRCH010000126.1:2026050-2038478 GCA_019843965.1 Rhynchomys soricoides
ATACTTTTGAGCCCTTTAAACAGGTGATCTTTCATCTTGTGTGGCTTGGAGGTTGTAGAAAAAATATTAGTGGGTATAGACTTGGACCACAAGCATAGTGACCAATCCTGCCTCCAGCTAAAACCAGAATAAGACTATTGAGATATTTTCACTCAAATTTCAGGAATCTCAGGAAAATGATGCAAAGTAGGTACAGATTCTTGTTACTATAATAAGATGCTCCAGGCACATATGTTATAAAGTGAAAAGGTTGATTTTGGCTCACAGTTCTGGAGACAACAAAGCCCCCATGATTTGGGCTTTTGGCAAGGGCAGCAGATGGCAGGTGGTACATGTGGTGGTACCAAAAGCCTACATACAAAACAGGCAACAGAACTATACCAGGATCCCCTGAGCACCTTGGAGGTCAGACCTTTGAGGGATCCCTTTAAACCCTACCTGCTAATAGTCTACATTTTCTACCAATAGAATGAGCCAGGAGAGCAAGGCTTTCTCTATTACCAAGGGGTACTACCCATATTCACATAAGAGTGCCAGGTAAAGTTTTGCCCTATTGCTTCCACGTTGCATTCTCTATTAATCTCTTCCTTCTTCCCTCTGGCTCTCTAACTTGCTTTGGGTATTCAGAAAGTTCCCATGGGCCTATTAGTATGCTAGGAACAGCATAGTGATATGTCACACCCATCCATCTGCCTTTCCCAATTCCAGTGGCCTTTATCTTTCTACTGCTGTGGGTTTGCTGGTTGGGTGATGGCATGTAAAAATCAGCATGAAATCAATCTACTTCAAATAAATCACACCATCAAACTGAAGACTTCATTTGGAAAAATATAGCTTTCTTGAAAATACAAATGCACAGCTTCTGAATTGAAATGCAGAGTGACAAATAATGGAAGCACTCCCAAGTTCTTCATACCAGTATCTGGTCTGTCTGCAATTTCTTGATAGCTTCCCATCAAGCAGTCCTTGATAAAAGGATTCTATCATTGATAAGTTTCAGATCAGCTCCCATCCCACCTCTGGATTTCTCACTCCTAATCTGATAGCCTGTCTGAAAGGTCTGGAAATGTGCCTGACTGATTTTATCATGTCACCAGGATTCACGTCAGCTTGTTCTATCCCAATAGGGGGATTCTAGAGGGGCCATACCTTTACTGTGTTTAGTCCATTTCACCCCAGAGACACAAACCCCTTTGTGTCAGCTGCTGTAACTAGGAATTCAGCCCAGTGGGGTGGGAGACAGAAGCATCATGAGCCCTAAGATACTACAAAGTTCTATTAGGGCTGCCTACATCAGTGAGCCTCATAAGGACCAGCTAGGACCAGGTATGGCTAAAAACCTTGCTTCTGGGCTGAATCCTCTATACTCTGAGTACTACCATCAATCCTGCTGCCACCACAGCTAGCTAAACCTACCTTCAAGAATAGGAAGCATGGACAACCCATAAAAAAAAATAGTATGGGCTTCTTTTCTGGTTCTAGTGTCTCTAATAGCTTCGTTCTAGGAAATATATAAAAATATGGAACTGGATTAGGTCCATTGTTGCCTAAGGAACAAGAGAACAAAGAAGTGGAGACTATATGTATCAGAATATATCAAGCATCATATTACAAATGACATACCAGCCTCCTGCCCCATTCTCAACATAAATGTATAACATACAGCTGGGGTGGAGCATAGGCAGAGTATGAACTATGAATCTTGGGCCATACATTCTGCTAAGGAAACCCATCCCCAGGTAGAAACAACTAAGCTAAATCTTCAATGACTGCCAATATCTTCCTTTAGTAATGAGAATGCATTGATCATTTAGCTCAAAACTAAGCAACATTGACAACATGGTTTATCTGACTTACAGGAAATGGTTCAAAGGCAGTTGGTTCCCTACCCAACCTCTACCCTTGTGATGCCGCTCTGGCGGCTTGCACTGCTCTGGGCTGAAATGATACAAATGATCCTTGTGGACAGGATCATGGAGGTATCAGGCACAGTTATCATGGTTGTTCATGGATTCAGAGATCTTGGATGGAGCTGTAGGTCATCAGTGGTGCTAATGTGTAATCCTAGTCTGTTTCTTGTCCCATGTTTTGACACATAAGACATTCCAACACCTTTTCTTGATTTCCTAGCAAGGTCAAGATGTTCTTAAAACATAAGTCACTTGCCTATAGTTTGTAGTGGAATGTAGGTTCCTTGAGAGAAGACACCTTAAATAACATTTTCAGAGGGTTTTCAGTATCAGGGCAGCACATCAGGAAACTAAATAAAACTGAATGGGGGTCATCTCACTTAAGAAGTCTTCCCCCCATGAACTGCTAATTTCTTATATCACATCACTTACAGATCTCAATAATTCATATGCTCTGTGTCCTTAACAGTCGATGGGATTCCCTAGTACACCAATCTCTTCTTCTGGGTCAGCCTTTTCTGCTAAGGAAAAGTGCTGCATGGTTTTCTTCACCTTGATCCTTTAACCTTTAAGTTTTATGGTATCATAAGCTTGGCAGTGAGTTCAACCTCCCCATACCATGTATCTGCCATTGGCTTGGGAGCCCATGGCAGACAAAAGTATGGATACCACAAAAGTCCAACTTGGTGAACCAATGAGTTTTATTAGGGTTACTTACAGGAACAGAAAAGACTCAAAATACAGCTGAATCACCAAAGCCCACCCTAGCACCAGGGACAGCTTAAACAAGCTGAGAAGCTGGAACACATTGCATAACCTGCAGAAAGCTCAATGCATTGGAGAATATCCTTTTCAGGGACTCAATTGATCTGAGCCCCTTCCAGGCTGTCCTCTGCTTCTTTGCAGCTTGGCTCATCTTGACTCTCAGCAATCATTACTGTTTACTCTTGGTGGGAGGGGCCTAGTAAGTCTATCTGGCTCTAGATACTTCCTGAAGCTATTTTTGAGTTCCTTTCTTTCATTAAGGAGCTTTGCTGTACAACTGAATACCTCAATCTTGGAGGAAACTGCTATGCAGCATACAGGGTATGAAAATTGGATAGGTCTTTGAGATTCTGAACTGAGGAGAAGGTACCTCCAGGGCTGAGTCCTCAAAGCCCAAACTATAGTATAAGGAATAGGAAATCAACAAAGTAGATCAGTTAGGTCTGTTGGGTTCAGAGTGGAAGCCAAGAAAACTCACTTATATAAATGAAAGCTGAAAAGCTGTGCTTTCTGAGTGCTCAGGGAGGTGGCCAGTTCAGGATCCAAACCGTGTCCCTAAAGGGAGATTGTACAATGTTTATAAAAAATGGGAACACAAAGCATGAAGGAGCTGAAGGAAGCTGCAGTATTATTCAATTGTATTTTGACATACATGTTAAGCAAGGGAATATCTATTGGAGACTGGGCCATATCCAGGGCCCCTGGCTTCAAGGTCCTTAATTCATTCTAGTAGACATTAGGTTCTGAGCTCTGAGTAGTAAGGGGACAAAGGAGCAAGTCAGCTGAATGCAGTTAATTAGAGTTAATTAGGGCATAACAGGCATTTGGATATATATATATATATATATATATATATATATATATATATATATATAGCGCGCAATGTATGCACCTTGCTTTAAATAATAGCATTTTCTATATTCTTTACCAGTTAGCAGACAATTAAGAAACCATTTGGAAAAGTGGAATAGGTGTTCATTTCTAGGCCTGAGAACATGAACTCGTTTGACCCTGCCATCAAGATGGAGTAGCTGTCTTTGAGATGGCTGGACTCAGACAACTGTCTCCTTACAATTTGTTCTGAGATGGCTGGACTCAGACAACTGTTTACAACAGAAGCCGTTCAGCTGTGTAGCTTCTCCCTTTAATTCAGCGGAGTTTGCACAGCAATAGTAGTACTTAGAGTAATTGCTTCCTGACAAGACTTCACCTGGAGGGCAAATGAGACTTTCAAACTAGAAAAAGGGCTGAAATGGGGAGCTGTTGTGGGGTATCTACCAGAGAAGATTACCCAAACAGGGGTTCGAGCCAATACAAAGTCTTTATTGGCTGGCCAGCAACTACACTGGGTGCTTGGGACTTTCTTGGGGTAAACTTTAAAGCACAAAAACAGCATGCAGGGTTGACACACTTCAGTTAGCCAGAAGCAGAACTACAGAAGCCAAAAAAAAAAAAAAAAAAAAAAAAGGAAGGTTAGTACATCTGGAGGCTTTCCCAGAACTAGGGACTTTGATAGATTAGGTCTTTGTTCCCATTTGGGCAGGTGTTGCTGCCTGTGTGCTGGGTTTCAAGGCTGGGTTTGCATCATGGCATCTGTTGTATTGAGGTCTGGGGGCCTGTGACAGAACAGAATTGTTCAGTCAGCTCAACGGTGGAATACCAAGAGTGTGTCTGGACATTCTCTGCCATTCCTCTTTTCTCCTTTCTTCTATCCTAAACAAGTACTCAGGATTCTGAAGCAGGCAGAGAAAAAGCATAGTAGAGGCTGCTATGGTGAACCAGCCCACATCCTGGGCTTCCCACCTCATTTGTCAATTTCGAGAGCAACTATTGTAGACTGATAATCTACCCTGACACTAAGGACTTCTTTTTGGTGGGATTCAGAAAGTTAGGCTGAGGGATAAAAGAAGCAATGTTAGTGGTCTGTGAAAATATGAGATCAGTCTGAGGGAATTCAACATAGTGGGGCAAAGAGCATCTTCAGCCAACGTGACTTGTCTTTATTTGTATTTATACAAGTTCACTGGGTTCTTAGTGGGCTGCAAATGAACACTTCAGGGCAGATTCTGAGTAAGCCACAGCAGACCCATAGGGATCTACGTGCCTGGACAGGAGGCCTAACGGAACAGCTGGCACTTGCTCTGGGTGGCTGGCATGGTACTGGTATGAAAATCGGAGTGTATTTTACAGCTCTTGCTAACATCCTGGTTTGGCATGGATGATGGCTACCCTGGCCCTACCACAAGATCATCTCTTCACTGGTAACAGGATGTAGTCCTGAGTAATGATTCCTCCAATCTAATAGGAATGTAAGATGAACGAATGGAAATGCCTTCAGATGGTGGTGAGGAGAGCTGAGTCACTGATTTGAAGAACTGAGAATTTTGAGTAGGAAGAGAAAGAGTGGAAGGAGTCCCCAGAGCCTCCCAGTTTGGTGTGGCATAAGCAGGTGTCTGGAAAGAATGGAAAAATCGATAAAAAGCACCTCCAGTTTGCTTTTTATCACCCACGTGCTGGTAATTCTAAACATCAGTGATGAAATTTTCTCAAGTTGGGGAGGCTAACAGTCCCTTAGCCCTACATATGCAGTTACTTTGAAAGTGAATTGTTAAAACTCTCTCACTGGTTGATGAAGGAAGTGAGCCCCAGTTCTGGCGGAAGCCCTAACGATAGAGTGTCTGCTAAAATCCAGCTTTCCTTTCTACCTCCCAGAGGCCTTTCCAGCCCATGACCTGCCTGACTCAGGGGTTGGAAACACTGGTGGGTCCAGCAACTGCACAAAATTTGATCATGCTGAGCAAATTAAGAAATCTAAAGCTGCTGGAAAAAAGCCCAGTTGGTCGCCCTCGGTGCCTGTTTGCGCACATCCCATACTGGGGAATTTCCAGCCTTAAAGCTGTTTGTTTCTATCTGATCCTTCATTTGCAGTCAATTAGCTTTTTCCATACCAGGAAATTCATTTCTCTTCATATAGGTTGATTTCTATCTTGAGAAATTCTTATGATTTCCTACTGATGCACTGAGGGGCGATCTCAGGCCTCAAATGCAGGTGTGTAAGGAATGTATCCAAACATATAGGATGATCCAAAAGTAATTTTAAAACAGGTTTAATTTAAACTCACAGCCTTCATCCTACCTAGTAGGCCGGTTAGACAAACTCGGGTATTTAAGGCTTTTACAGGATTAAGTTTTTCAACCGTAGCTTTATTTTTGAATTTGAGTTCTACTACTGAGAAGGCCATAGCCATTGGCCTGTCTTGTTCTTGCCCAGGGCCTCAGCCTCCTGAAGGGGCATCTCTAGCCTCCTAGATGGCATCTCTTCTGGACTACTCAGCTGGCATTCTGTTGTGGAATTTCCTGGCATTTTACATTTATTACTGTTTGTGATTTCCTTTCCTTATGAAATAAATCATTTCTTTCCTGAGCTTTTAAGATCAGAAACATATTATTTAAGACCCACCTGGAGACAGAATTAATCCTAGGAAATACATCAACCCACCAAGTGAAGGGCAGGCGTGAGATTAACTGACCAACCCACATCAAGAACAAACTTCCATTTGATTTATTCTCCAGAGGAAAATGGATTCATTATCTGGGTGACATGTCTGCCTGAATTATTTCTCCTGCTGAATTCCCTCTGCCCACATCACCTACTCTCCATGGACACATTGAAATCATTTGTTTATACCGAATCTTGGCCACTTCTTACCATACTCTGTGCATCATGTAGATACTAAAATGCTTTTCTCCTGCTTTGAATCTTTGGGGGGGGGGGTGAGGGGGGAATAGGAGCAAAGACAATGGCAGGATGTGGAAATCCAGAATGAACCGGCAACAAATGGGAGTGGATGATGTTGCCCTGCAGGGCACAGAGTTGGGGCAAATAGATTCTCCCTTCTGAGATGCAGAGAAGTCAGAGGAGATTACTGGATCTCTTTAGTCCTCTGCACTTTACAACACCCACTCTGACATGTGAATCTTCAGTGTTCACATCCCAGAGCTACACAACACTGCACAAACCAAGTTAACCTGAGATTGCCTATGTGCACAGAGCACTTAGGAATAGTACTTAAGGTGGATGTGATGAAGCCACAGGGAACCAACACAAACCTATACCTAGGGAGCTTGCCTGGAGTTGGGAGTGAATGTGAATGTTCTGGATCATTCACTGGATTGATAGCAGGAAAGAGCTTGAGTGGTTCGACCAGGAAGATATATTTTACCTGCTAGAGTCTAACATGATGGGAAAAAATGGGCTTTAGATCCAGTCCCTGGTTCTAATTCCAACTCCAACATATATCAACATGGTAACCTGGGGCTGCTACAGTCGCTGTCATATCCCTGTAACCAGTTTTTTAAAAAAGTTCCCTTGGGTGAACTGAATTAGTTAAAATATACATGTATCTCCTAGTTAGTCTTACCATTGCTGTGATGAAACACCATGACTAAAAGCAAGCTGGGGAGGAAAAGGTTAACTTGGCGTACACTTCCGCATTGTTGTTCATCTTTGGAGGGAGTCAGGACAGGAACTCAAGCACAACAGAAACTGGAGGCAGGAGCTGATGTAGAGGCCATGGGTGGGGTGGTGGTGGTGAGAAGTTCTTGCTCTTGTCCTTCAGACAGAGCAGCCTTTGATGTTCCAGCTGTTCTATTGTTAAGCATCATAGTGTGTGTGTGTGTGTGTGTGTGTGTGTGTGTGTGCCTAAGTTGTGTAGGTGCAGGATGTGAATGCAGATATCCCTAGAGGCCAGAAGAGAGAGGGCATTGTTTGCAATAGAACTGGAGATGAGTGTTGGAACAAAACTTGATCCCCTACAAGAGCAACAAGTGATCTTAGTCACTTAACTATCTTTCTAGCCCTTGTCCAGTTCCTTTTTATGCATGTATGTGAATATGCTATGGGATTTACATCTTAAATGAACATTTGGATATTTGAGCTTATTTCCAGACCCTGCAGGAAACTTTTGAACTACTGATATTTTCATCTGGTTCCAATTTGGGAATCTGGACTATACCGGTTTCCTTTTGATCCAATCCTAAGTAGTCCAAATTAGAATATTGCTCTGACCTTGATTACTGTGAATAATGAGTTGGGAGATGAAGAAGAAGGTAGGTAGGAATGTTCTGAACCTCAACAGCAATGGGGAAAGATGAGTGGAACCTTTCCCTTCAAGATTGGCAAAGAATGTATCACCCCCTCACCAGTGTAATGCTTCCAGGCTAAATTACTCTCCCATGGGAGATCCAGGGAACATAAAGTCCTGGTTAGTTTTTGCTTCTTCACTTTCTCTACCTCTGGGGAGAGTTGGCTAACTTGACTGGGCATATTTAGAATGAAGGGACTTACAAACAAACATCATTTCCTGCCATGTTCCTGGGCTCACTTTCAGAAGGATTTCTCCAGGGCCTTGGAGATGAGTCATGATGCTGAGTGCTTTGGCCCTTATGAGGAGTTGAAGCCTAATTAATTCAGCCTTCAGGACTGGAAAGTCTAAATGTCTGCATGTGTGAACTCTTTCCTTCCTTCTAGACTTTATGAGTAAGAAGGTCATATTTGGCTTGTCTCACTGCTTAATTTGCTCAGAAGTAGGAAGAAAGTACTATTGCCTTCTTTCATAGACGTTATTACCTGAAAATACGTCCACTCTTGGCCTTCTTCCTTAACACTTATGATGATGTATGGGGACCATAAATTGACCATACAATATGTACACACAAAAGTGTGTACAAGGAGAGAAAGGAGGTGTCCCATTTGGAGTACCGCTGTGGGCAGAAGTGCATCAAGATGTGTCTGTGCTGGTGAGTGTGTTCTGTTAAAAAGGCCAAGGTTATAAGTTCAAAGTCCATCATATGTACTTAGTGCTGGAGAAGTTAAATACAAACCTCTTTTCCAAAGTTACGACCTTGGGGTATGACCTTGAAAATCCACTTTTTCAGTCACAGGAATCAGGACACAATTTGTGTAAATGGCCTCACCCAAACCCATTCGTTTCAAAGGGGATGTAACTGAAGGTGTTGCTCTGTGCACACATTTGAAAAGTAGAACTCACCACCAGTGTTAATGCTTTTTTTGTTTAAAGCCAGCATCCGGGAGTTCACAGACATAATAAAGCTGAGCATCCCCATTCATGAAGGAAAACAGTTACTTATTTAAGAAAATATTTATTGTACCTCAGCCAAGGAGCAAGGTGCTCCTGTGGAAATCAATGAACACGGAGTACCATCCCGTGATACTGAGATGCCAGTTTGTAGCAGGGAAAACATGAAAAATTAACTAAGTAGAGAAGTGGATATAAAAAAAAAGGCACAAAAAATAATAGATCGGGCAGTAAATGCTAGGAAAATTCCTTGAAGCCCCCATGGCTAGTGAAGCCCCCATGGCTAGTGAAGCCCCCATGGCTAATGAGCGAAGCCATATGAGAGCTGAGAGAACAAATGGTCTGGAACCTTTAGATGCAACCAGCACCAGGTTTAAGGACTTGTACTTTATCTTGCAAATAGTGACAAGAACTTGAGGACTGTTAGAAAGGGATGAAGTCATTAGCAGTCATTAGCACACCCAGATGCCCACAGTAGCGGTAGTCAGCACATGGCACACTGCGAGCCACACATCTACTTCACAGCTCTTCCCACAGACGCAGTGCAGTCTGTGCCTCTCCCTCACACATGGTGAGCTCCTTAAGATTGTTACAGCTCTACTCTCCCGATACAGTGCTACAGGCAGCTAGTTAAGAGAGTAAACATTCATTTTTGGGTGAAAAGAAAGATTTTAGATTGTATGATTATTGGGCGTGGGATAGATTGATATGAGAGAGAGAGAAAGAGAGAGAGAACAGTTAAGTGGATGTAAGTGGATGCTGGGTTAGCTGAAACAAAGAGGGATATCAGCTTCTGAAAGTTAAGGAAAAGGTGCTGATAGGGAAATGGAGGCATGCTGTTAGGACACCCTGAGGGCTCAGCTCAGACATTTCCAAGTATACCTTGGGATAGTAAACTCTAGCAGAAGCTTTCAGAGCAGGTGTCCAAGAGATACACCTGGCAATTTATGACTGAGAGAAGCTTCAGGTCACCCAGGTTGGACCTATGCAGTCATCATCTTGTACTCTGTCATCTTTGTACAGCCAAAGCCACAGAAAGCCTTCTCATACCTCAGCCCTGCCTAGCTTTGTATTCCAAGAAGCCAACCCTAAAATTACCCTGAGAGCTGTTTCATTCCTGTATGGAAGCCATAGTAGTCCTGGGACCTCACGAGTCATCCATCTCAAGGCAGCAGGCATCTTTCCTGGAACAATGCACTTCATTGCTTGCTGCCATTCCAGGTCTGCACTGGGTCTAGAAATCATAACAAATAGCACTTTCCCTTCATGGGGCCCACTTTCACCTTCCAGCCTTTTGCCTCTACCTTTAGGCTTGTTCTGCTTCCTCCAGGTGTTCTATCTTTATCCATTATTCTATAGGCATCTTCCTGATCTAAGAGTGCGTGCTGCTTAAACTACTTGGCCCAAGTAACTTAAACAGTACAACTGTGTGTGTCAGTTTGGGATGGATGTAGGGATATCAGCTTAATAGGAAAATGAAGGCACACTGTTAAGACACACTGCTAGCTCAGCTCAGGCATTTCCAAGTATACCATGGTATACCAAGTATATCAGTGGTATAAGATCTTGATCCTGCTACAGAGATTGTGATTTCTTGACTGGGCATCATCAGTTTTTGTTTGACCTCCCTTCAGGTAATCATGGTCTAATGAAATTCTTGTGAGATGTACGCCAACAGTTGCTCCTTCACTGGTCAATGGTGTAAGCAGAGCAAAAGCTTTGAATGTGAGGAAGAGAGTTCAAAAGTAGATACCAAAGCTGGCACACATAGTGAGGGTTAAGCTTCTGGATTTGGGAGGCACCTCTATAGATAAATACATAATAAGATGAGCTACTCCTAAAGTAATATACACATTGATATACAAAGTGATATACAAAGTGATGTGATATACACAGTGATATACACGGTGATATACACAGTGATATACACAGTGATATACACAATGATATACACAGTGATATACACAGTGATATACAAAGTGATATACAAAGTGATATACACAGGGATATACACAGTGAGTTGGCAAGAGACTCTGACAGAAAGCCCTTGCACTATAAAGAATATCCCAATTTTCGTTACCTTTTGGGAAAGGGAACACTGAGGAAAGCAGCAATATCTAGGATAAGACAGAGCATTCTTTCCATCTCACTAGTTTATGAGAAGAGATTTTAAAGAGCAGAGGTTAAAAGATTGAATGTTGAGATTAGCTAACATGAAAGCAAGAAGAGGCGTGTGAATCACAGTTGGTGGGTTGGGCCATTCAGAGGTGGGTAGGACCACATAAGAGAGGCTGAGAGGGGCAGCATGGGGAGTATGAGCATCCTCAGCACTTCCTCTTGTAGATGCACCGATTTCTCTCATCTTTGATGTTTATACAGCCGAGAGTCAGTGATGGGAAAATGATATCAGAAGCAGCCTTTGGCCATGTATGCTAACCTTCCCAGGAAGCAGCAGACCTCTCAGCCGGACAGTGATAATGAAGGACGGGAGCTGGCACTGTCCCCCTTGCAGGGCTCCATGTCTATGTGTCCATAGGACCTAATTTCAAAAGGTAAGGGTAGAGTGGGTAAGGAAATGTTTCCTATTTAATATCAAACAAAAATACACCCTAGCTCCCCGCCAGGAGATATTCTAGTCCAACCTTTTCCCAGCCCCTCAAATGTAACCAGTTGGAAGTCTTCTCTGAAGTGCTGCACTATTCAACCTTTGAGATGAAGGATTTGCCATTTAACAAGGAAGCTGCCTTTTTATTTTTTTCAATGAAGAAATGGGACACCAAGTTTATAGCTGAGGCTTCTGGTTCCTCCCTGATAAAATATACTTAATGTATAATGTGATAAAGGCATAAATGTACACAGATACACATGTTCTGCGCCGCTTCTGATGAAAATTCTAGAAATAAGCCTCTGAGTTCCTGTTGAACTGTTATAGGGAAAATAGAGTTCTTTGATTTATTTTTAAATTTAATTTAACATTTGTACTTATTCACTTGACATTCCACTCACTATCCCCCTTCCGGTCACCCTCCCCACAGTCCTTCCCCTTTCCCCCTTCCCCTTCTCCTCTGAGCAGTGGGGTCCCCTTGGATATCCCCCTATCCTGGCACTTCAAGTCTCTGTGAGGCTAGGTGCTTCCTCTCGCACTGAGGCCAGACAAGGCAGCCCAGGAAAAAGAACATATCCCATGAACAAGCAACAGCTTTTAGGATAGCCCCCACTCCAGTTATTTGGGACTCACATGAAGATCAAGCTGCACATCTGCTACATATGTGCAGAAAGGCCTAGGTCCATCCCATGTATGTTCTTTTGTTGTTGGTTCAGATTCTGAGATCCCCAAGGGTCCAGGTTAGTTGACTCCGTTGGTCTTCCTGGGGAGTTCCTATCACCTTCGAGGTCTGCAATCCTTCCTCCTATTCTTCCATAAGAGTCCCCAAGCTCCATCCACTGTTTGGCTGTGAGAGTCTGTGTCTGTCTGAGTCAGATGCTGGTTGGAGCCTCTCAGATGACAGCATGCTTCTGTCTGCAAGCATAACAGAGCATTATTAATAGTGTTAGAGACTGGTGCTTGCCCATGGGATGGGTCTCAAGTTGGGCCAGTTATTGGTTGGTCATTCCCTCATTCTCTGCTCCATCCCTTGTGCCTACATTTCTTGTA
>JADRCH010000126.1:2044503-2066966 GCA_019843965.1 Rhynchomys soricoides
TGTTCCACTGATAGAAAGTCAACAAAGATCTCTCTTTAAAACATAGATGAATAAATAAATAAATGCATACATAAATAAAAAGTGATTTGTCATTAATTTGAAGCCTCACCTTGACAGTCCAGGTCGATCTCATCTTATGACTCTTCTTGTCTTGATTTTATCACAAAAGGCTCCCTCTCTAAAATTCCATGACTATGTCCTGGGGGTTGGAACACCTGGGTGGTTTTTGTTCAGGTTCCATCACTCATGCCTCTAAATCAGTGGTTCTCAACCGTCTAATGCTGTGACCCTGTAGTACAGTTTCTCATGTTATAGTGACCTCTAACCATAAAATTATTTGCATTGCTGTTTCCTAACTGTAATTTTGCTACTGTCATGAATCATGATGTAAATATTTGTGTTTTCTGGTGGTTTTAGGCAACCTCTATGGAAGGGTCACTTCATCCCTAAAAGGGTTTCAACCCACAGGCTAAGAACCTCTGCTATATATCCTCCTGGTAGATAGACTATGTAGAGAGTCCTCTTAAAAGGCCAATAAATATTCATTACAGAGACTGCTTTTCCCCTAAATCCCTGACTCATGCCTCTAGACATTTGTTGGCTGTTTCTACAAGAATATGCGTTAACCCTTTGTTTACACGTGGGGTTTTAAGTGAAGCCATCAGTCCAACTTATGCTCCTCACACACACCAACATTGCTTCAGTACAGTTCTTAGCATCTCCCATCTCTGAGGACACTGACTCTGTCCTTCCTCTGCCTTCAATGAATCCTGGCCTACAGGTCGGAAGATGATACTTAACACACTCTATACTCCAACATTTTCTAGTGACATAGCAGTAACCTTTTAGTTTCTGAATCACCGGACAGCCCAAGGCTCCTTCAGGAATGGGGAGATACTGGAAAGTTCAAGACGAATCCCAGAAAGATTTTAAGTTTGCCAACAATTACCCCAAAGTACTACTCCAAAAGGATTTGCTGGCCTTTGAACACGCCTTCATTGAAAATTCCCACTTATGTTTTCCCTTCATTGTGTTCTGTTCAATCTAAAGGCTCTTCCTATCCCTTACAACTAAAAATGCTGTTGTCCTGAAGACTGTGAACTCTGTAAGGATTGGGACTATGTACTAGACAGCTACGTATTCCCAGTATCTTGTGCACCAGCCTCTGTGCCTGGCACACGGTAGGTGCTCAAGAAATGTTTGTTGAAAGAATGGAAAAAAGTTAATGGAGTCAGAAAATGATTGGTGACTTGTAAAGGGACTCTAGCCAATCCTATCAAGGCATACATGTAAAGGGACTCTAGCCAATCCTATCATGGCTTATATGTAAAGGGACTCTAGCCAATCCTATCATGGCATACATGGCTCTAGCTGGTCTTGCCTTTCTTCTTCATTCCCTTTGCCTTGCTCAAAGCCATTTGATTATGTTCCTAAAGCTGACCCCCCCCCCAAAGTCTATTCCTTTATTTGGCCACTTCCTTCTCCTGAGGCTGGTTATCAAGGTCCAGCTATCAAAGTATCAACCTCCTGCAATCAAAAGCACCCTTTGGCTCATCTAATTAGCACGCCCAATCAAAACTAAGTACCTCATCTTAACACACGGTTTCCCCCTTTATCTTTGTAAATGGCCATTTCCCTATGGACCATGTCTGTCTTCTTCTATACATGGGTAGTCCTTTGTCTCTCCATCCTACTTCCCCGAGACAGATAGCCCTAACCCTTTTCTCTTGTCCTCTTTCTCCCCCCTCCCTTCTTCCCTTCCTCCTTCCTTCTCTTCCTCTATCTGGGTCAAAATAAATCTCCTTTGTGCTGAGAACTTGGTCTTGGAGTATCTTAAGCTGATGTTGGGGGCCCCTACAGCTTGGGTAGGCAGTTATAGCACAGGACTTAAGAAGTGGTTTAATTCTTTATTTTAAAGGTTGGGGGAGCAGTCTTTGTTGCTGAAGTGCATGTGGGCTGTAAAAAGGGAGAGCAGAGACGGCCCCAGAATTTTTGATCTGAGAAAATACAGAACAGGGTTTTCATTTGCTGAGTTGTTCAATCATCAAGAGAAAATAGGTATAAGGTAAAAAGCAGGGGCTAAATTTTTGTACATGCTGAATCAGATAAGCCAGATCCCCAGATAGAAATATAAGGTAGCTAGTTGACCAGGGAACTGGTCAGGCATTACTGAAAAGCTGAGTGGCAGGGACATAACCTTGAGGGAAGCAGGAGTGAGAAGAGGCATCAGAGCAGACACAGGGATGGTGGCAATGCAGATGGTACCCCGCAGCACACAGTATTTCCAAGCAGCTCTGCTTTGCAGGCTTTGTCAGCCTCAGGGCACCTGCACAGCCTCCACTTTAACAGGGCAGTTTCTGCTGAGAGCAGGAGAGAGTGCTACTGCCCAACCCAGGCATGCATGAAGGACTTACTAGGACAGGGGATGAGAGATGGTAGCATGGGGAACAATAGAGGTACAGCATTTGGGAGGAGCCATGCTGTCTCCAAAGTCACATTGCTTCCCAGGGAGACAAAAATCTCCTGCTCACCTGCTGTCTGTGTTCTCGTTTGTTCTATCAGCTTCCATGACCTGGCGCACAGATGGTCCAACACTGAAAAGCACCTAAAAGCAGGAAGTGTTGTGCCAGGTACAGCGTATTGTCTCAGCCAATTTAAACTCAAGTTCTTTTACCCAGTCAGAGGACCTCAGCTCAGGAACTGCGATACACGGAGTTACCCTAGTATAAATGAGTAGGTATTAAAATGGTTATGTGCATGGTTATGTGCACCCTTTAGAGAATAGCTCATAATCTTTATATTTATGTGCACGTGTTCTTAGGTACACAGATTTTGGTGGATGTGCCTGTGAAATGATTGCAGTGGAGAGGGGAGAATAGAGACAGTTGCTTTGGCTTGTGACAGTCACCTCAGCTTTCTTTGTGGTACTCTTAACTGCACACTTCCAGAGAGTCACGACAGGCACGGCAGACATGGCCTGATTGCTGAGAGGCTTCGGAAGCCAAGGAACTGTTGCCCACAGTCAATGTTGGAGTGACTGTCCTCCAGGCTTAAATGCTTTGGGGATGCAGTCATGGCATGATGCCCAGGGTTTTCTACGGGGCCCAAAGTTTGGAATGTGGAAGGTGTGCATAGTTAAGGTATTTACTATTTAAGGGGAGCAGAAAGAAGTATGGGCAGAGAAAGATCAGTCTGGGTGTTGTTAGAGGTCGGCCTTGTGCTGCCTTCATCTGCCCCACCATCAGCAATGTTGTCTTCAGCACCTTTAGCAAGTGTGGGGAGCAGTACGTGGCTCAGCCCTCACGTAACAGAAAGCAAAGGTCTTGGGGTCAGAGACTGAGAATATGAGACTTGCATGTTGAAACAGCAGCTATCATGTACAAACATCAGTCCACTTGATAGTAACTGTATCTCTAGTTTTATCTAAAGCCACACACACCAAAGTATCAGACCAAAGAAATCGGGAAGAGAAGCAAGTTTCACCCAAGGCTAGATCTTTACATGGACTGGCTGAACTCTCAGAATCCCACTGGTGTTCATTATTTTTTTATTTTATTTTATTTTATTTTATTTTATTTATTTATTTATTTTGCATTAAGGAGGTGTCTAGCTTGCTGATAAAATACAAAATTAGTTCAAAATCTGTGTGTGCAAGGGTGTTTCTGAAACCCAACAGCATTTGGGTAGGGAGACTGGGTTATGATACACCTTTACCAATGTGGGTGGGAGTCCATCTGCTGAGGACTCAGGGAGAACAGAAAGGCAGAACAGGGCAAACTCACTTTCTACTGGAGCTAGGGCAGGACTGCCCTGCCCTTAGGTGTTAAAAGTCCCAGGTTTTCAAGCCTTTGAACTCTGGAGCTTACCTTAGGTTTTCTGCTTTGACAATTTGGACTACATACTGTCGGACTTTCAAATCCCACAATCTCTCAAGCTGATTTCCACAACAAAGAAAAAAACTCCCATCTGCCCTCGCCCCCACTTTCTGCCTTGTATGGTTCTGTTCCTCTGGAAAGCATGTGTACCTACTCAGAGAACATGATGTTGTTTGGTGGGGTGTGAAAACGACAGCCTCTTTGGAGGAGTACACCATCAGGTGCCCTGTGGTTTCTTCATGTTACACACTGCCTTTGTTGTTCCTCATTTTCTCCCATCATCCTCTCCGGCACCAGAAAGCTACTCCAAAGCCAAAGTATTGATTAATCCTATTTTCTTTTGTAAAGGAAAGGAAGGGAAACAAACAGGCAGACCTCCAGCCTGTGCGAGCCTCCCCTGCTTTGGTGGAACAGCTAAAGCTGTATTGATCACACCCACACTCTGCCAAGTCAAAACACTGATTTATGAGTAGCAAAGTAGCAAAATCACTCACAGAAAGAAAAGTAGATTTATTGACAAAAAAATATGTTGTCCCTTGTAATCAGAAGAAAGCCCCACAGGTACTGTCTTATTTTTTTTGTTTAAGAAAATAATTGTACCCTGTCAGAGCTGAGGGAAGGCCATGGTCCTGGAAGACACAGATTGAAACAGCATAGATCTAGTGATAAAATAAAATATAAGCCCCCACATCACAAACACTGAAAATATGATTCTAAGAAAAATAAACACTCTCTAGAGATTTTATTTCTATTATTTAAGGGATATTTATGAAAGAAACACATAAAACTTTAACACTTTAGAGATTACCTGATAAAGAGGTAAGAAAAAAAGTTTTTGCAAGTATAAACATTGAGCTGTCCAGTCACATAAGTACAACAGATGCGAGCCAGTGAGCTATATTCATGATGAAAACCACATAGTGGGAAAAAGTAAGCATCTTCAACAAACAGTGCTAATCTAACTGCAGGTCTGCATGTAGAAGAATACAAATTGATCCATATTTATCACCCTGCACAAAGCTCAAGTTCAAGTGGATCAACGACCTCAACATAAAACCAGACACCCTGAGCCTAATAGAAGAGAAAGTGGGAAAGAGCCTTGAACATTGATACAGGAAAAATTTTCCAAGACAGAACACCAGTGGCTCAAGCTCTAAGATCAACAATTGACAAATGAGACCTCATGAAACTTCTGAAAAGCTTCTGTAAGACACAGGACACTGCCAATAGGACAAAACAGCAGCCTACAGATTGGGAAAAGATCTTTACTGACCCCACATCTGACAGAGGGCTAATATCCAAAATATATAAAGGAGTCAAGAAGTTAGGCTTCGAAAAACCAAATAACCCAATTGAAAACTGGGGAACAGA
This sequence comes from Rhynchomys soricoides, assembly GCA_019843965.1. Lineage (NCBI taxonomy): Eukaryota > Metazoa > Chordata > Mammalia > Rodentia > Muridae > Rhynchomys > Rhynchomys soricoides. The sequence continues at coordinate 2,049,750 of JADRCH010000126.1, forward strand.
GCTAAACAGAGAAGTCTCAACAGAGGAATCTCTAATGGCCGAGAAGCACTTAAAGAAATGTTCAACATCCTTAGTCATCAGGGAAATGCAATCAAAACAACCCTGAGATTCTTCCTTACACCAATCAGAATGGCTAAGAACAAAAACTCAAGAGACAGCACAAGCTGATAAATATGTGCAGAAAGAGGAACACTCCTCCATTGCTGGTGGGATTGCAACCTGGTACAACTACTCTAGAAATCAATTTGGCGATTCTTCAGAAAATTGGAAATGGTTCTACCTGAAGCCCCACCTATACTGCTCCTGGGCATTTACCCAAAAGAAGTTCCATCCTACCACAAGGGCATGTGCTCCACTATGTTCATAGCAGCCTTATTTGTAATAGCTTGAAACTGGAAAGAAACAAGATGTCCCTCAACTGAAGAATGAGTAGAGAAAACGTGGTTCATTTCCACAGAGAAATACTATTCAGCAATTAAAATGGTAAATTTTGCAGGCAAATGGATGGAAACAGAATATATCCTGAGTGAGGTAACACAAACCCCAAAGGATAGGCATGGTATGTACTCACTGATAAGTATATATTAGCCAAAATGTACAGAACAACCCACAGACTGTACGAAGTTTAACAAGAAGGAAGACCCAAGTGAGGATGTTTCAATCCCACTTAGAAAGAGGAACAAAATCACAGGAGGCAGAGGGAGGGAGGTACCTAGGTGGGAGAGGGGAGGGGAGTGGAGAAGGGGGACAGGATCAGGTATGGGAGGAGACAGGAGAGAAGCCCATAGGGCCAGGAGAATGAATGGGAATATGCAGCTGCTGGGGATTGGGGGGGAGGGGCCCTCTAGAAAGTCTTAGAGACCTGGGATGAGAAAGGCTCCCAAGACTTAGTGGGGGTGACCTTAGCTCAAATGCCCAACAGTGGGGAGAGGGAAGCTGAAGAGACCACCTCCAATAGGTAGGCAGGGTTCCCCAGTGGAGGGATGGGGGTCACCAATCCACCTTCAAATTTTTTGACCCAGGTTTTGTTCCTGTCTAAAAGAAATGCAGGGAGCAGAAACTGAAGGAAAGGTCATCAGTGACCGGCCCACCTTGGGATTCATCCCATGGGCAGGCACCAAACTCTGAAACTATTACTGATGCTGTGCTGTGCTTTCAGACAAGAGTCTAGCATGGCTGTCTTCTAAGAGGCTCTACCAGCATCTGACTGAGAATGATGCAGATACTTACTGCCAACCATGGAACTGAGATTGGGCACCCCTATGGAAGAGATAGGGGAAGGACTGAGGAGCTGCCCTCCCTGCCCCTCCTATTTAACCTTCTCTGATCTATTATTTACCTTTAACCCTTTATACCACTGCATTCTGTCTCCTCAATTTTGAAATCCCCAAATTTCCCTTTACTAGCTCCCTACCCTCTAAGCATCTCCCCACAACACAACATAGGGCAATATACAGGAAGCTGGTAACTAGAATCTTTCCAAATGGAGAAAATCAAGCATTTCCACTAAAATTGGAAATAAGACAAAAACTCCTACTCTCCATCTTCATGTTCAATACAGCAATCTAAGTATTAGCTAAGGCAATAAGACAAACAAGATAAAGGGTCTGCAAACAGCAAAGGAGGACGTCATGTTTTGTCTGTTGAAAATGTTATGATCCTATCCACAAGAGACCCCAAAGACTCAACAAGAAAACTCCTACAGCTGATAAACACTTTTAGAAAATTATCAGGACATGAAATTAACACACAAAACCCAGTAGCCTTTCTATATACACATGGCAAACATCAAAGAAGCAAATTAGGGAAATGATCCCATTGACAACAGCTTCAAAAATATCTTGGACTAAATTTAACCTAAGAAGAGAAAGCCCTTGTACAATTAGAACTATAAAAAAATGACAAAAGAAATGAAAAAAGAAAGCAGACAGTAGAAAGTCTTTCTATGATTGCAGAGTGGTAGGGATTAATGTTGTGAAATGGCTGTGTTGCCAAAGCAATTAACATACTCAACTCAGTTCTCATCAAAATTCTAATTCAATTCTTCAGAGAAACTGCGAAGATAATATTCAGTTCATGGGGTAATAAAAAGAACCAGGCCATCCAAAGCAATCTTGAACAATTAAAGCAAGACAAAGAACAAGCGGGAGGTATCACCACCCCAGATTTCAAGTTATAATACAGAGTCATGGTAACAAAACATCATGACACTGGCATCAAACAGACTTGTTAATCAGTGGAATAAAATTGAGAACTCATATGTAAGTCAATACTCCTGTAGCCATCTGATGTTTTACCAAGTAGCCAGCAATACATCTGGGGGGTAAGACAGGATGTTCAACAAATGGTGCCAATCCAACTGAAGAGCTGAAGAGTGAAGCTAGAATTTTATCTCTTACCCGGCACAAAACTAAGCTCCAAACGGATTTAGGACCTCAGCCTAAGACTTGATACTCTGCATCCTATAGAAGAGAAAGTCAGCAATACACTTGAATTTATTGGCACAGGTAAGGACTTTCTGAACAGAATCCTGATAGTGCAGTTGTAGTTGTATTATGACCAACAGTTAATAAATGTGAGCTCATGAAACTAAAAAGCTCCTATACAGCAAAGCACACTTGTGGGCTATTCAGGCCACTTAAGAGTCAGAGAAGGCTTTCCCGGCTGTGACTCCCTTTGTAAACTTTGTATACTTTGTAAACTTTGTATACTTTGTGTACTTTGTAAACCCTCAAAGTAGGAAAGTGGCCAGGCCACCCACCCCCATCACCAACAACCCGGCCCCTCCCCCAGACTTCCCTAATTGCCATGATGGCAGCTTTTCCAGCCTCTGTAACTGTCACAAAGGTCATCTCCAGCCCCTCAAGAGGACTCTCCCCAGATTATGCTAATTGTAGGTGAAAAGTCTGAACAAAAGCTACCAATCCCTGAATAGGAAAACACACCAATCCCTGAACTTCCCAAAGAAACCCACCAATCCCTGAACAGGAAAACCTACCACTCCCTGAGCTCCCTCAAGCTCAGGACTTGAAATCCCACCAATCCTCACCCTAGAAATCACCACCCTGGAAAGCTCCATCCCCAAAAACCCCTATATAAGCTCAGTACTTTGTCCAATTCCCAGCTGCTCTCTGCTCTCTCCTGGGAGTATAGGCAGCCATTCCTGGATTTGTCCCTCTCCTCCCTAGACTCTCCAATAAATCTCTTTTATGAGATTTGCTACCTGGTGTGACTCTCCTCTGAAGAAAAGAAACAATGAAGGGAAGAAGGGGAGAAGTGAAGAGAAGGAGCAGAGTTGAGGCTCCTGAGCTTCTCAGCTCAGCTGGGGACCCCTCCCCTGGGAGCTGCAATGTCTCTGATGAGGAGGCCTCCTCTCAGAGCTATGTGGTTCCTGGGCTTCAGTGTCTCAGGATGCCTTTCCACTGGGACACTGTTCCACCTCAGTATGGTTCCTGGGCCTCCAAGTCCCAGGACACCTTTGCATCCGAGCAGAAAGGCCAACAATCCCATAATTCAACTGAAGAGGTAGGGTATAGAATGGGAAAAAAATATTTTTCTTACCTATGTGTGTGATAGAGGGTTATTTTCTAGATAAAATTAGGAACTCCAAAACTAAAAATCAAGGAACAAAACCAACCTAATTCATTCTTGAGGCATAACAGAAAACACTGGGTATAAAACATGAACAAAACAGTTCTCAAAGATGAAACACAAACAGCTGAGAAGCATTAAATTTTTTCAACATCTTTTACCATCAGAGAAATGCAAATTGAAAGCACATTGAGATTTCATCTTGCCCTAGTCAGAATGGCTAAAACAAAAGACAAGAAAGACAATAAATGCTGGTGTGTGTTTAGGGAAAGGGAAAACTAACTTCCTGCAGGTAGAAGTACAGCCAGCACAGCCAATATGGAAATCAATGTGGAGTTTCCTCGCAGAGCTATAAATAGACCCACCACATAATCTGGCTATAACATTCTTGGGCATATACCCAAAAGACTCTATATTTCTCTATAGCTATACCAACTCATTAATATTCATTGCTGTCCTATTCACAATTGTCAGGACACAGAAGCAGCCAAGATGTCCATTAACTCATGACTGGTTAATGAAAATGTGGTAGATATATGCAATGGAATTATATTCAGCTGTTTAAAAAAAAGAAATTATGAAATTCACAGGTAAATGGATGGAGCCAGGAATAATAATTTTGAGTGAGGTAACCTAGACCTAGAAAGACAAAGGTTGAACATTTTCCCTCACTTGTAGGTGAATCTTCAGATATATATCAGCTCTCCCATAGAGCTCTCTCTCCCTCTCTCTCCCTTTCTCTCTCTCCTTCTTCTTCTTCCTCTCTCTCTCTCTCTCTCTCTCTCTCTCTCTCTCTCTCTCTCTCTGTCAACAGTTGAGTTGCTTGTGGCTTTCAGGGCTTTAACTTAGGGATTGTCCTCATAGTGACAGTGATATTCAGGACTTAGGGCTTTGAGTCTTTCAGGACATTAGCATTCAAGATCTAGAACTGATACTGACACTATTAAGAATCATGAATATGTAAAACAGTCTCCTTGAAGGGTACCTAGTCAGTCAAGAAGACAGCTGGTTGGTGACCGTCAGTGCTTTGCGACATCATGTGTTTTGACATTTTGAGATGCTGGTAGGTGGACACAGGCCCAGAAATGGGACTTTTATAATCAACATCAGCCTCAAGTCAAGGTGATCTCGTCTATTTTGAGGGAGATTCATGGTGATTTATTAGATAAATCCATGCGTTGTCCCAGGGATCAAGAGAAATACCTTCTTGACAGGGATCATGAGGCTCAAGAAGAGCTTCAGGGTCTGAAGTTTTCTTATTCCCAGCCTCTACTCCTTCTTCAATTCAATCTTTTCATATCTACTGCATGTTATAACTATTACAGAAGAAGATAAATTATCGGTGAAAATAATATATGCGCGTGATAAAGAAAGAAGCAGCAGCCATGGATTCTGTTAGAGGGTTTGTGCTGTGAAAGTTGAATCCTATAGAAGAGATTACGTATACTGCTGCCTAATACATTGTTGGATAAAACCCTGAGGGGATGACTTTGAACTTTTCCCTACTTTTACCAGGATCTTCCCTGTCCTGAAATCTCCTCAAGTGCCCCTGTAATGCCCAACCCACCTCAGGTAACACTGGTAAGATTGTTTCCAGATCCTGTCCTGCCATTACTACCTTCAAGTTCAGACCTGCATCTTTGTGAGGATCATTTTACTACATGGAGCTTTACTGATGAGGCTGTAGTTCCTCTTACAAACTGGAAAAGCATCCAGCCTAGGTCCATCATCTCTGTGGTCATCATGCACTGGCTTAAGAAATGACTCTCCGAGCTAGAGAGATGGTTCATTGGTTGAGAGCACTGGATGCTCTTTCAGAGGACCAAGGTTCAATTCACAGCACCCACACGGCAGCTTACAACTGTCTGTAACTCCAGTTCCAGGTGAATCTTAACCCTCACAAAGACGTGAACTCAGACAAAACACCAATGCAGATAAAATAAAACAAAAATAAAATCTTTAAAAGGAGAAATTACTCTCCATCATTTGAAGAAGACAGAAACATGCTATAATCAATAAAGTAATACCCTGACCTCTTCAAAACTTATTCTAAACACAGTTCTGAGAATAAATGTGGTCACACAAGAACTTATTTTCCCCACTGTGATTTCCAAATCCGTAGGAATAGCACAGTCCCTGATGCTCAATTTGTAAAGATTCAGTGAACCTTACATTACAGTGAATAATATCACAATCAGACCCTGAGCCCCCTGAAGCTGTTAAGCCTCGATATATATGTTTTTAATATTAGTTGATGTGGTTTTAATATAAACCAAGTATCCCAGTTAATTAAATGTGTTGCTAGGAAAAATTTCAAAGCTTAATTCAAAGTCATATTCAAAGGCCTTGGGTGCCATTTTAATATCACTGGAGTATTGTTGGTTCATCTTAGATGAATAATACGGACTGAGAGTAGACAGTGAATAGTTGTGTTTTACTCATTTCCTCAAGCCATGTACTTACTGAGCAACATCAGCCCTTTAAAGCACGTTCCTTGTAACCCCTCCTCCCCCGCCTTCCTTGAGAACTGAAACAAAACCACCACGCTATACTATTATAAAGCACAGTAGGGTGGCAGCAGTTTACAACATTTTAGTATGTATTTCATACAGAGCTATAAGAGATGCGTTCAAAGGCTCTAAACGCAGAGGAGCAACCGATGATAGAGGAAATGGAAGGGTTGGTTCTGCTTCGATGGTACACAATGCATACATGCATTAATAGCCCGTGTACAATTATTGTGTCAACTAGGAAGTTAAAAAGAGGCTAAGTGTGGTGTAGCATCTCTTTAGCAGGAGGGCAGAAACCATTTGGCACTGGACGTAAAGCTAAACAACTTGATAATTGCCCTGCTAGGTTTTGGTCTGGCTTTAGTCCAGTGTTTCCCCCGCAGTGTCCCAATTCCTTCGTTTCAGAACGGCGATGTAAATTCTGTGCTGTTAAGGGTTGGAATCGTACTGTTTTTTCTTTGATTTTCCAGGGGTTATAATTAACAGATTTCCTTGGGTGCCAGTAGAAACTTTGAATGCTGAACTGTAAACAGTGGAGATTTCAATACCATGGGGACATCTGAAGTTGGACTAAATGCATTTTGCTTCATGCTATTACCACAAGACTATAAAAGCCATGGAGTGGAATTGGGCGATTTGAATGAGCTGACCCCCACATTCTCAGACATTAATACTTGGTCCCCCGTTGGTGGTGCTGTCTGGGGAGGCTCAGGAGGTATGACCTTACTGGAGAAAATATGTCACTGGAGAGTCAGCTTTGAGGTTTCAAGCTTTACTCCATTCCTAGTTTGCTTTCTCCATTACCTGCTTGCTGTTTGAGACATATGCTCCTAAGTGTTCCTGCTGCCATCCTTCCCTGTTGTTATGGTGATGGGATTCATATCCTTCTTGAAACACATATGCCCAATAAACCTTTCTTCTATAAGTTGCCTTGGTCATCTCAGAACTAGTAACAGAGACCTCTAATTATAACAGACTCTGTTATATAAAGACTCTGTTTAATTATAAAGAGATGTAGCTTTTGAAATCCTGGCAGAAGAAATCCTGTATTCAGTCATCAGACAGAATTTTTTAATTTGGAAAAAAAAAAGTTTTCATGCAACGTATTTTGGTCATATTTTTTCCAGATCCTCTCCATTTTATAATCATGCTCTCTGTTTATACTATAAAATATAAACAATCAGTCCATCCCCCCACAAAATCACAAAAATGGAAATCAAAATAAATGAACTGAAGACAAAAAAACCCCAAACCAAACAACAACAACAAAGCCATGCTCAAACAAATCAAAATGAGACAAAAAGTCTGTAGGAATACCATTGAGTTCATTTTGTGTTGGTCAACTACTTCTGGGCATGGGGCCTGCCCAGTGAGAGTCCATTGGAGAAAGCTGACTTTTCCTTTGCCAGTTGGAACCAATTAAAGGGAACTTCTCACTCAGGAATGAGAGCTCCTGTCTACTTCCTTTTCCCAATGCACTCTGTTTGGCTTAAATCTTTGCAGGCCTTATGTTTTGCCCCAGTCTTGTGTCTGTTAGATGCCATTTCCTTTAAATTACCCATCACCTCTAGCTTTTACAATCTTTTTGCCTCCTCTTCTGCATGGAGCTCTGAGCTGGAGGGGAGGCATTTGGTGAAGACATCCCATTTAGCACTGAGTCTCCCAGAGTCTCTTATTCTCTGCACATTTTCTGTTTATGGGTCTCTGTGTTAGTTCCCATCTACTGCAATAGAAGCTTCTCTTGTGAGGGCTGCTACAGGCACTGATCGATATGGGTATAGCAGTATGCCATTTTATTGTTGTTTCTTGAATAGTAGTAGGTTTTCCCTAGACTATGACCTATCTAGTCCCAGATTCTTGGCTTCATTAACAATGTCGAGTATGGATTCCATTTCAGGAAGTCGGCCATATCACGCAGGATGCCTTCCATTACCATATATGATAGCCAATAGAGGTGGATCTTCCAGTTAGGTACCAGCTAGTCTTCTCCATTTTTGATGACATAAGTGTTGTCTTCACCATTGGAACATTATCATTAGGTTGTAGACTTCAACCAACAACCTTAGCAAGAGCCTGTGATGGTTGGGGATTTCTGTAGGGCCTCTTTGGCCAAGATTCAACAAGATATAACCCATTCCTGACACTGGAGGTTTAACGTTTTGGCGTAAGATGTGTAGTCGTGGCATCATTTCCCCTACTATTTGGTGACTGTATTTAGAAATCTTTCACATAGGTACATATTTTAGGAAGCTTCTGTAGTAGTAGGTCTCCATGTTTACTCAAACAGCTTTTAGTGTTAGTTGTACCTCTTGATATTCTCTCCTCTGTGCTTCTCTTTCCTCCCTCTCCCTCCTTGCTGAATCCTTCCATTTTATTTTACCCTTTGTCTCTTCATTAAAAGTACATTGTATTTTCCCATTCCCTGGGGGATCTTTTCCACCCCACCCCCACCCCCACCCCCAGTCCCTTATTAAGTACCTAACCTCTGTGGTTATTAAGATTGTATCAGTATCAAAGATATAAAGGCCAGCATTCACATATGAGAAAAACACACTATTTGCCATTTTGTGTCTGGGTTACCTCACTAAGGAAATACTTATTTCTAGCTCTAGCTATTTCCCTTAGAATTTCATAATTTTATTTTTCTTAGCAGCTAAATAATATTCCATTGTGTAAATGTAACACATTTCCATTATCCATTTATCAGTTGATGGACATTTACGCTTTAATGAAGAGAATCCATGAACATGGATGAGAAGCATCTGTGTAGTAAAATGCAGAGCCCTATGTTCAAGAGTGGTTGGTATACCTGGATTTTGAGATTGATCAATTCCCAGCTTACTGAGGTCACAGGTCATAGCGACAATACAACTTCAGATTCCCACCAGCAAAGAAGTGTCCCACTTTGCCCACATCCTGGCCAGTATGAGGTGCCATTTGTTTTATTGATCTTGGCCATTCCTACTGGTATAAGACAAAGTCTCAAAATAGATTTAATTTGCATTGGCATGATGACTAAGGATGTTGAAAATGCCCTTGTTTCTTGGCCATTTTCATTTCATCTTTTGTAAATTCTCTGCTTAGTTCTGTGCTCCATTTTTAAACTGGGTTATTCATTTTTATGATGGTCAAGATTTTTTAATTTTTTGTATATTTTAGAAACTAGTATTTTATTAAGGGCATAATTAAAAATATTTTTTACCCCATTTTGAATCCTGCTCCATTTCCTCAAATGATGTGAGCTTTGCTGTACAGAAGGTTTTCAGTTTCACAAGATACTATTTACTAATTTTTGGGCTTAGTGCTGTGCCATGGATGTCCTGTTCAAAAGTCTTTTCCTGTGCCAATGAGTTTAAATCTACTCCCTGTTTTCTTTTCTACCAGATTCAGGGTATCTGGGCTTCTGTTGAGATCTTTGATGCATTTGGAACTGAGTTTTGTGCAGGGTGATAAATATGGATCTATTTGCATTCTTCTTCATGTAGCTGTCCAACTGCACAAGCAGTATTTGTTGAAGATGCTGTCTTTCTCCAGTGTATATTTTTTACTTCTTTGTCAAATCTCAGGTGTCTGTATGTTTGTGGACTTATGTCTAAACCTTCAATTCAATTCCATCGATCAATGTGTCTGTTTTTATGACAATAACATGTTACTTTCATTACTATAATTCTGCAGGACAACTTGGAGTCTGGGATGGTGATATCTCTAGAATTTCTTCTATTATTCAGGATTGTTTTAGCTCTGCTGTTTGGGGGGATTTTGTTTGTTTGTTGCTATATAAAGTTGATTATTTTTGCAATTTATGTGAAGAATTGTGCTGAAAATTTGTTGGGCATTGTATTTAATTTGTTGATTGATTTTTGTAGGATGGCCATTTTCACAATAATAATTCTACTGATCCGTGAGATGGATCATCCATCTTCGAGTGTCTTCTTCAATTTCTTTCTTCAGTGTCTTAAAGCTTTTATTATATAAGTCTTTCACTTACTTGGTTAGACTTATCCCAAGGTATTTTTGAGGCTATTGTGAAAGGTACTATCTCCCTGACTTTTTATCAGTCTGTTTGTCAGTTGTATATAGAAAGCCCATTGATTTTTATGTGTTTTATATCCTGCCACATTGCTGAAAGTGTTTATCAGCTGTAGAAATTTTCTAATGGATTTTTATGGTCTTTTATGTATAAAATCTTAATATCTGCAAATATCTGAAAAGCAAGAGTGCTTTGACATCTTCCTTTCCTGTTTGTATCCCTTTGATCTCCTTCTGTTGGCTTTTAAAAAAATATTGATTGATTGATTGATGATGTATGTCTGAGTGTGTGTGTGAGTTTATGTGCACCACATGTGTGCAGAAGCCTTGAAGGCCAGAGGAAGGCATCAGATTCCTTGGAGCTGGAGAGCTAGATGGTAATAAGCTGTCATGTGGGCACTGGGAACTGAATCTGGGTCCTCTGCTCCTTTGGTTGTCTTATTGATGTAGCTAAGACTTCAAGTATTATATGAATAGATACGGGGAGAGTTGACATCCTTGTCTTATTTTATGGAAGTATTTTTGTTTCTCTCTGTTTAGGTTGATGTCAGCTGTGTGATTCCTATAAATTGCCTTTATTCTGGTGAGGTATGTATCCCATATTCATAGTCACTCCAAGAGATTTATTCTGAAGGAATGTTGGGTTTTGTCAGTGGCCTTTTCCACATCTAATGAGATGATCATATAGCTTTTGCCTTTCAGTCTGTTTATGTGGTAAATTATGTTTAGTGATTTACCCATGTTGATCCATTCTTGCTTCTCTGGTTTGAATCCAAGTTTATCATAGTGGGTAGTCTTTTTGATGTCTTCTTGGATGGGTTTGCAATTATTTTATTAGAAGTTTGGACTTAAACTCATAAGGGAAATTGGTCTATAGTTTTCTTGTTTGATCACTGTATGGTTTTGGTATCAGGATATTAACCTAATAAAAAGAGGACTTTTTTCTACTTTGCAAAATAACTTGAGGAGTATTGGCATTAATTCTTCTTTGAAGGTCTGGTAGAATTCTACCCTGAGTCTCTCTGGCTCTGGGCTTTTTCGGTTGGGAGACTTAATTGCTATTTCTGTTTTGTTAGGGTATGGCTCTGTTCAAATTGTTTATTTGATCTTCATTTCACTTTAGTAGCACATATATACTGTAAAATTCATATAGTCCTTTTAGGTTGTCCACTGCTGACATCTATGGTCTCTGAGTCTGTAAAACATCCATCTATCTCCTTCTGATTTTCAAAGTCTCCACTGGGACGTCAGGTGTTATTTTAATGGACCTGCCTTTATATTTTACTTGGTATTTTTCCTTGAGGTTTTTAATATCCTTTCTTTGTTCTCTACATTTAGTGTTTAAATTGTTGTGTGTTGGGAGAAATTATTTTTTTTTTTTTTGGTGCTATTGATGCTGTGTATGCTTTTTATACCTTGATAAACACCTTTTTCTTTAGGTTAGAATAATTTTCTTCTATAAGTTTGTAAAAATTAGTTTTGTGCCTTTGAACTGGATTTCTTCTTTCTCTTTTCCTGTTATTTGTAGATTTGTTCTTTACATAGAGACCCAGATTTTCTGGATGTTTTATGTCTGACATATTCCCTTTTACTGAGGTATCCATTTCCTGTACCTTTTTTCAATACCTGAGCTTCCCTGGTTCATATCTTCTAATCTGTTTATGAGTCTTACCACTGAAATTTTTGTTTGACAACATTTTTTTGGTTTCTTTCTAGTTTTATTTCAGTTTGGACTTTTTGGTGATTTTAGTTCTTTATTAAATTCTGTTTCCATGTCTTGAGTTGTTCATTTTTATTCAACTGTTGTTTGTGTCTTAATGGACTTCGTTAAGGGATTTATTCATATCCTTTTAAGGTCCTTGAATATATTCATAATTGCCATTTTGAAGTCCTTGTCTTCTGCTAGAGCTATATTGCATTTCTCAGTGCCTACTGCAATAGGAATTGTCTTCTGACAGAGACATATTTTCTTGGTTGTTCATGTTGTATTTTTGCACTGCATTTAGGAATCTGTAGATATGATACTTGAGGTATTTTTTGTTGTTGATTTCTAGCCTATCTTTGTTGCGTGGATGCTCTGTTCTTTGGTTGCTACACCAATCACTGAATCCTAGCAAATGTGTTGGCTGTGGAGAAGGGACTCTGGCTCTTCTCCCACATTCCCTCTGCCTTGCTAAAACTATTAGAATATATTCCTAAGGCTAGACCCAAGGTCTTCCCCTTATCTGGCCAATTCCTCCATCTGAGGCTGACTGCCAAGGTTCAGATTTCAAAGTATTGCAGTCTAGCAATCAAAAACCCTCGTTGTCTCACCTAATTAAATCATAATTAAACACCTCATCCTAGTACAGAGTTTCCCATTTTACCTTTATAGACCGCCATTCCCCTATAGATGCTACCTGTCTCCTCTCTACCCAGAAACTGTACTTCGTCCTCTGGGACAAATACCTCTCCGCTGTTTCCTCTTTATCTCTTTTCCTTGTCCCTTATTCCTGTGTCCCCTGGGGCAAATAAATATTTGTGCTTAGTACTTGGTCTTTGGGGTCTTGAGATAGTACCATTTGTTTCAAGTGGTGTCTCTTGTGAGAGTGTTCTGTGGGTCAGTGGGTGGCAGAAAGAAATGGAAGTACACTAGGAGGAAAGGCTAAAAATGGGCCATGGGAAAGTGCTAGAGTTACTTGGGTCTGGACCATGAGACAGAGACCCCAGGAGGTTGGGTGGGAGAAGGGGCTCCTGCAATCAGGCTCCTGTAGAACTAAAGGTAAGTCTAAGGAAGATGTAATGGAGGATTGGAAGGATAGCAAAAATTGCTCATCTGAGTCCCAGCCTAGTATAGCCGTTGGAGGTTCCCATATAAAGTGCTTCTGCACACCAGCAGCTGACACAAGGGAATAGAGATGGGTTAGAAGGGAGGTGGAGAAGGTCAGTAGGGAAGAGATAAGCTGGTCTGCACCCTCCTTCATCAAACATTTAGAGAATGGTTTAATAGCTGCTAAGTACATAGTGGTGAATGAGTGTGTGTGTGTGTGTATGTGTGTGTATGTGTGTGTGTGTGTGTGTGTGTACACATATGCCCACGAGCATATGTTCATGCACATATAATAATGTTTGAACTCTGAGAAGAGAAATAAACAATCAACCAGATGGAAATATGATAGTGTGACATGTACTAACTGCTGTGAAAGACCAAAGAGGGGAAGAGGTTGCTCTTTGAACCTGGAAGAGTTTAGAGACTGTATGGTAGAGACAAATCACTAATAAATAGATTGAGGATTGGGAACCAAAGAGAAAGTCATGAAAACATGCATCAAATCAGAAGACTCTTGGTATTTTGGTCAACTTGAATGCCCTTCATATGGTGCTATTCTAAAATGATAGTGGGTACTCAAGGGCTTTGTAATCTATGCACAGGGCCTTGGGTTTCACCTTTAGTCAGCAGATAAAGAGGGCACTTTCTTTTTCAGGCACCAAGTCTGGGAGATGATGGCTGGAGGGTGTGTCCCTGGACAATGCTCTGCAGGTTGTCAGTCTGTTGGATGACATGGGTAAAATTTAACCAAGGAACACCTGCTGATGGAAACAGGTAAAGTTTGCCTAGCCTTCCTGTTCTCTGTGCCATGAGGAAGAGGTGGAGACATTAGTGCTGTGTGGTTGACAAAGCACTTCCTGTGGCGCAGGGCCACCCTTCAAGATGTGTCTGTCTGTCCCTGTGTCAGAAATTTCTGGGAATCTGTGTGTGTCATGAAGGGCAGATGAACAGGGTCTTTCAGGATTCACTGTCTATTTGATGTCTGACACTCCCTGCTTTCTGCCTGCCTTTGGCAGTGCACATAAAGGAATGCAGCTTCTCCTGATCTGGCTGAGACACAAGGAAGTACAGGGCTGAGAGAATAAGACATTAGACCTGGGCCACTGCTCTTGGGTTAAGTTTCTTTCTAACAGCAACACCTGTCAAATCAGTGTTTCTCTTTGCTGTGATGAAATTTCTCATTCTCTCCTCCATCCCCCATTCTTCCCTTCAAAGCAAATAGTTTATTTTCAAGAGCTACAGAGATGGCTCAGTGGTTAGGAACCTTTGTGGCTCTTAGAGAAGACTTAAGTTCTGTTCGGAGTGGCTCAGAACTATCTGTAGCCCCAGTTCCAAGGTATCTGATACCTTCTTCTGGCGTGATGGCTACCATGCACACATGTAACACATATATGTACATGTATGCAGAACTCTTAAAATGAAATATCTAAATCTAAACACTTAAAAATAGTATATATCCTTAAAGAATAAAAACTATGAAATAATACATAATTATTGCAAAGAAAATTTGGATATATAGAAAAATTTAAAAACAGAAATCATTATATTCTCCACTTCCAGCCATCATCACTTCAGTGTGAGAAGAAGGTTCTATGAGCAATTTCACATAATGCTGAAGGGTAATTAGATTTTTTTTTCATTTTTTTTTTCTGCTAGCCTTTCATGACTTGGAAGGAAGGAGAGGTTGCTACTGTGACTACACATATATTTCTATCTTCCTTCAGGTAATCCAGGGCAATGAGAAAGCATAGAAGCTGAGCATGAGGGCATTTGGATAGCTTCAGATGTGTCTTCCAGCCTGGGAGTGGCCTTCTGTAAAGGGCATGAGTTGTCATCTTTAGATTAGATTTTAGGCTGTTTTATTAAAGATAACTTCCTAGCCACTGTTCTGCATGGTCATTGGTCAAGAATGTCAAAATCACTGGCCAGTATTACTGGATACAGATTTTTTTTTCCCTGCACTGTTTTGCAGCCAGAACAGCGTGCATGTGATGGATTGAATGCCAGTTGTCACATCCATCTCTCTGCACGCAGTGGCTGATAGATTATGGAGACCATTCCCTCTGCTTCTCCAGGTGACACATGGAGCCAAATCCTCATTTATGAAGTTTCGATTATTCCCCTTGTTAGACACAAATCTGCTTCTGTGAGACCCTGTGATTCAATCACTTCCCAGCGGCTGAGGAACTGGGGACAGCTGCTGGGCAGAGCCCACTGCAGGCACACAGTGAGCCTTCTGCTCCTACCCTCCCTCCTTCCAAATTTGATTTGTCTACATGTTTTGTTCTCAAGGCAGTAGAGAGCTCTTGTTCAATGCCCATGGTGCAGAACAATAAGAGAGATGGGGAGAGGGGGAATAGTACTTCTGAGTGCACACTGTGTCCACAATCTCCCCTACCCTGCTCTTTAGAATTCCCCACACTGAGCTGCAGACAGCACTCCGGTGTTGGGAACAACAGCCTGCAATTCTATGTGCTTTGCCTGGATGCTTTTGGGTGTTTCTGAGATGGCTTCTTCTTATGTGGGGCTGTAGGTGACTCTGGTCACATTTACCTGATTGCGGTGTCTTCAGCTGCCTCCAGCTAGCAGCTGTGATAGAGTAGCTGCGGAAACCTCATATTCACAACCTTTGGGGTTCACATGTTTATGGTTATTCTGGTCCCTGCACTCCTGCCAGAAGGGCCCAGTATGCTCTTCTTGCGGGAATCAATAACATCTTTGGCTTACAGCTACAAACTCCTCCCTATGCCTGCCATAAACAAGGTCTGAAGGCCAGAAACCACTTGATCAGGTTTATCACAATGCCTTCCTCCCTTGGTAGCAGCTTCCTGCAGTAGTCACATTTCACATCATTGTGGCCAAATACCTGACAAGAATCAACTCTATAGAGAAAAAGGTTATATTGGCTCATGGTTTTTATCATGGTGGAGACGGTATGGTGGCGGGAGGCTCTGTGCACTCAGAATCCTGACCTCTTAAACTTCCGCATACAAAACCTGCTCAAGAGAGCAAACAAAAACTTCTATGTGGAAGACTTGAAGCACAACCTAGCATAAACACACATACTCAACTTATACACACTCACACACACACACACAACACATATATACAGACACAGACACACACTCACACACACACATACATGCACAAACTCACATACACACTCACAAACACATACACACTCACAGACACATACACACACATACATGTATGCACTCACACACATATATACTCAAATGCACACACTCACATACACACACACACAATCACACACACACACACACCACAAATGGAGTTTGGAGATAACCCCCTTTCTCTCTTCTTCTGACTCTTCAATATTTTTAATTGTAGACCAGGAATTATTAAAATAATTTGGTGAGGGCTTGCTTTAAGAACCCCACTGATCTATGAAGGGTCTTCTGAGTCTAGTACTCAGGGATCTGCTTAGACAGCTTCATGTAGGCAGTCTTAGGATGCCATGGGCTCTCTGACACCCAGGGGTCCTTTGGGGACTCACTAAAGAACTTCTGCTTATGGGAATAATTAATGACAACTCAAACACACTTTTGAATACTCACCAGGCAGTGTGTGTGCTAAAACCATTGTATTCATTCTGTCATCTGAACACATGGAGCCATGCCACATAGCCATTGCTATCCTGCTGCCTTAATGTGGTTGAGGGAAGCAAGGTTATGGACTCATGGTAGCCAGTCCAACCTGGGTCACTGGATCACAGCCAGCCCCTGCCTTTGCTTTGTCAGCTTTTTCATTCAGAGTGCTTTGAGATTTGCAGGAGACTAAAAAGATAACAAAGATTTCTCAAAGACACTCAGCTTCCCTGGGTTCTATCTCAAGTGACCAAACATATCAAGACAACAAAGCATTTAGCAGACAGATTAATTAAAGGATGGGGAAAAGTTCAATAAATAAAAAAACCCCTTCTGTATAAACAACCTTGAGAGTGGCAAGTCAAGGAAGAGCTGGGGAAAGAATGAGGTAGATAGAATCAAAATCCTATCTATGTATGCATGAAATTGTCAAAGATTTAATAACAATGTTGCATTTATAAAGAAGGAGAAAGAGGAAGAGGAGGGAGAGGAGGATGAGGAAGATGAGGAGGAGAGGAAGAAGACGATGGTGAGGAAGGAGAAGAAGGAGGAGGGAGAGGGGGAAGGGGAGGGGGAGGGGAAGGGGAGGGGAGGGGGAGGGGGAGGGGAGGGGGAGGAGGAGGAGGAGAAGGAGAAGGAGAAGGAGAAGGAGAAGGAGAAGGAGAAGGAG
>JADRCH010000126.1:2066976-2110753 GCA_019843965.1 Rhynchomys soricoides
AGGAGAAGGAGAAGGAGAAGGAGAAGGAGAAGGAGAAGGAGAAGGAGAAGAACAAGAACAAGAACAAGAAGAACAAGAAGAAGAATAAGAAGAAGAACAAGAAGAAGAACAAGAAGAAGAACAAGAAGAAGAACAAGAAGAAGAGCAAGAAGAAGAACAAGAAGAAGAACAAGAAGGAGGAGGGTGGTGGAGGCTACAAGAAGCACCACCTCAAAGGGATTAATGTAATATTGAGGTCAGGCTGGTCCCTTCTCTGTTACTCTATGTTGTGCTGAACAGTGTTATTCACACTGTGTCTTGCCCTGAGAGATGCCATTTTACCAGCTACTTTGTTTCCATTTTGAGGTTGGAGAATGGCTCTGCACCTGGTTGGACACCTGAATGACACCATCTGTACACCATACTTCCATGGCACAAAGTGATATTGATTTATTTTTCAGAGGAGAAAGAAGTGACCCCGTAAATGTACTGAGGTTAATTGTGACTGCAAGAGCACATAGCCTTTTAAAACCATACAGGAAGACCAGGCTCAAGAACTTACCAGATGAGAGAGAGAACGAAGGGATGTAACTCCCTTACCCAGACCCCTTAAAGAGGTGGGCACCTAGCAGAGACATGGAGTCAGCCCTCACTCACCAGTGATCTGACCACCTGCTATATGCATCAAGAGGGCAGTAGGCAGAGAATCTTTTCAGAAACTTCAGCATAGCCTGGGTTCCCCTGCTTGAATGGTCTCTTAGAATTATCATCTGCCTACATTGGCGTTTGCCCACCTGGATGTGCCATCTACCAACCTGCCATTGGACCCAATCCTGCCCTTCAGTGCAACTCTGGTGGCTCAACTCTGGCCTTCAAAACTCCTTGTCTCTTATCTATTGCCATCCTGTAACCTGCCTACACACACACACACACACACACACACACACTACTGTATGATGGGTAATCTATGATCAGAGACTTACCGTTAGTAATTCAGTCTGATTACAGGAATAAACCTGTGTTTGCCTCAACCAGGACTATCAAGGACATCAGGACCTGGCAAGGCGCTGTCAATCAAGCTACATACCTTGTGCATTTCTCATTATTCAGTAAATGTGTGTGTGTGTGTGTGTGTGTGTGTGTGTGTGTGTGAACTGTGCCAATATGCTCCTGGATTCTGAGGCCAGACTTGAAGGCTCTGAATGTACATAAAAGTAAAAAGAATGATAAAAGCAGCTGTCTTGGCTTTCTGCCAAAAGTCTTACAGAGCTGGACTAACCTAAGAAGTTTGACTCAATAGCAGCAGGACACATGAGGTTTAGTCAACACTATTAGAATGCTTGCATTCTGACCATTAACTTTAGGTTGAGTACAGGAGCCCTGAGAATGTCCAGAGAATAAATGAGAATATTGGAAAGAAGGCGTGGAGTTGCCATGGCCAGGATTGTGAGTTATAAGCTATAAGCTTAACTCTATCTGTAGCATGCTCCTGGTCTTTCTGACTTATTTTCTTCATCAACAAAATCTCAAGGGCAGAAGCCATCCCACAGTGAGTTGCTGAGAACTCAATGTGAGTTACTGCATAGTTCAGACACTTAAATGCTGTCTAGGATGTACTGCTTCCTCATAATTGTTAGTTAAAATTGGAGTATTAATATTACATATAGTTCATATTGAAGAAATAATACAGCGGTATACAATGAATATGCCCAGAGTCCATCATAAGCTTATCATTTAATTTTGTCACCTGGTTCCTAGCAATTCCACCAGCATAAACTTTGGATGGATGCCCAAGTGGTCTGCTAGTCCCCTCTACATTGGTCTCCTCTCCCTTCTTTCCTGCTGTGCCTCCTGATTTGTATAGTGTGGAGAAAGGTCTATATTAGCCATGATTTTGGCTTTGAAACATGAGTTAAGTCATAATGAACAAAAGTATAAGAATAAAATCAAGTGGCAGATGGACAGACAGAAGCAGCAGAGAAAGAGCAAAACCTTCCCAGATCCAGTGTTCACAACATCTTTCAGAGCTGGATGGAATGGCCTGGCTGGGAGAGCATGCAAAAGTAGGCTTACAAATGTCCTGCAGAAATGGACAGGGGAAGTTGAAGCACCAGCTGGAGTTCTCAATTAAGATTCCAGCCCATGGCTGAGCTTCCCATGCCTGAACTTGTGGTTCCCATTCCTATTGCCTGTACCTTTAGACCGTGGAAAAAGCAACAGTGGTCTGTGTTGGAAATGGTTTTTCTTCTACCTGTTTTTAACGTCAGTGGGTTTGCTCTTGGGCCATCTTGATGTTCTCTTTCATCCCTGTCACAGAGTTAGTGGTGCCAGCTATGTTGGACAAGGGGTCTTGGAGGACACATTTAGACAAACATACCTGGGGTTGAAATGGGAATGAGGGAACAGCTCAAACCCTGCTCCAAAAGCCAGCTTCTCGGTGAGCTCAAATAGCACAGGACAATCTACCAACATGATACATATTCTGCCCCCATCTACCATCAAAGCCACGCTCCCAGATCTAAGGCTCATCAGTCACTCTTCTATATGGGACAGCTAAAATACAGATGAAATTTGCTTTGGTTTATTGATCTTTTTCTTTAAATCTGAATTTAACTTGTTACTGAACCCAAAGGGCCTGCTTCACTCAATGAGGCTGTGATGCTTGGCAGGGCTGGAGCTGACCTCTATGTTCTGCCCTCACTACACTGGGGCTCCTTCTCTCTCCCCAATTGTCCTGCAAAACTGAGTGTCCACTAGAGCCCTACCACATGGCAAGTTTGGCTGAGACGAAGCTCGCATTCTCAATCTAAATGCAGGCCCATGGGAGATGGTTTACACTTCTCTGACATGGCAGAAGAATGTGGACCAAAGAGAGACTTTCCTCCACCATCCTGACTAAAAAAAAAAAAAAAAGAAAGAAAGAAAGAAAGAAAAAAATTATTTTGCTTTTGTTCCAGCTACAAAAATCTGGAGATTTTGCCAACAAGTTTGCCTTCTTGCATTTCACGTGTTATCAGTGGAAGACAGGACACTGTGGCACAGTAGAAAGCATGAGCATTCGATTCACACTGGATCATTCTCCCTCTGTGATCCAAACTGAGTGCGGGAAATGTGACATAGGACATGGCCATGTGGTACACACCCAGTCAGTTTACACTAGCCAAGGGATAGAAAGATTAGGAGAACCCCACTCTTACGAAGAAGCTTCTAGCAAACATGACCCACTTTTACCCTGGAGGAGATGTTATCTTCACTTATCTTGGTCAAGAAACAAGACTTTCCCAGCCTCCAAGGGAGATACTTTTGTTTTTTAATCTGAAATGGCTGTCACTCAACAAATAGTCTGTTGAGATTATCTGCAAATAAGCTTGTCAGGGCCTCATCACAAAATACCCAGAGACGGAAGAGGCCTACAGAGAATTGTCTTTCTACTATTTTTCAATAGAGAACAAATGGCCTCTCGCTGAGTGTCTAAAGCATCCTGTGCCAGGGGCAGCTCATGTTCATCCAGCTCAGTTTGTTTGTACAGAGTCCTCTGACTCACACCTGACAAAGATAGTATACAGACTCTTAGGACTGCAGCTCACAAGCTGTCCCAGACATGGGATCTGGAATCTGGTGTTCTTGTATGACACTTCATTTTTAATAGTTTCTCCATATTTTGCAAATTGTATGTCTATAAGAAGTTTTAAAATATTTTTCTAAAATTCTGCGCTACCCCCCATCCCATGAAATGTTAATAGCACAGACTTGGTTCATCTATTTATGTATGCTGACTCATTGCAAAGGCACAAAACATTGGGATATCGAGGTTTTCTTACATACTCAAGAACCAATTTTCACCTCCTTAGGAGTGATAGCATCTCACTGAGAATATATTATCTAGCATATTCCCAAAGGTCTTTGAAGAAGCAAACTCCAAAGTAAGTTAAATATGCAGATACTTTATTAAGCAGAATGTTTTCATGAAAACTTATGGGGGCTGGGGTGAGAATGAATTAACAGCTGAGTATGGACCACTTGCCTGGCATTCTCAAGGCCCTGGGCTCTATTCCCAGCATTGCAAAATCAACAGCAGCAGCAGTAACAACTAAAAAGTTGTGCAGAGGAAGGGGGGCATATAATGTTCTTCTTTTAGGCTCAGTACATAGAGGAGAGGCTTCATCGACATGGCCACTGAATGAAGAACAAATGTTACACATAGAGAATGGGCACCTGCATGTCCCCGGTGCTTACTATCTGCTTGGCAAATCTCTTCCCCTGTTCCTATGGAGACATGAAATCCCTTCTGGGGAACAGCCGTGAGGCAGGAAGGTAGTCTAGAAGCAAGAGCTTCTTCATGATTTGACCATTCTCCTGTAGTTTGCCTGGCTGCATTTGTATTTCTAGATTTTTCTGTAAGAAGCAGAGGTAGGAGTCTTCCTTGCTCCCAGACATCCCAGGAACATATCTAGAGGCTTTCTCTTTGGTCTTTATGCCTAGAAGTTTGCTTTGTTCCTTATGGTTCCTTTTACAATCTTCTGTTTCTCTGCTCCCCCAACCCAGGCTTTCTTGCTGTATGCTTCCCAGTGTGAGCAATAGCATGCTATTCTCTCCTTTTCAAACAATGGAAATAATTGGCTGAGTCTCCTGGGCCTCTCAAAATGCAGTTAGCAGAGCTGGGGGTTTGGAAGATTCCCACCAGGACTTGCTTAATCCTCCCCAAATTTATTTTACCTCCTGATACGCTTCCTGTCCTCAATGTCATATGTAAAACTACTTCTAGCCTCATCAGAAACTGGGGCTCCTATGTTGCCCCCCTCCCGTCAGGTGGTCAATAATTTAGCACATGCTTCTTCAGCAATTTCTAATCTGTCTCAAAAATAATTGCTCCTGAGCAAGTAGCTACTTAGCTTTGATGATTGTACGCCATGGACAATTTCTGATGTCTTCACAGTCCCCTGCAGTTCCCAACTTCAGAGAATTTTTATTCCTGTAACAGTTCCTGACACGGTTAAAGTATAGTTCAAATCCCTTATCCACGGGGACCATCTGACTCTCCTGTTCTCACCCACTCCAAGATCATGTGCTTAAATTCCCCACAGCGTGAACACAGTTATGGAGTTTTATCATATCTCTGTCACTCCAGTTTCCTGAAAACGGTCATAAATAGAATATATTATTTCTTAGCATTATTTCCAGAACTGGGAGACTGAGGCATGAGGTTTGTCACTAGTGCTAAGTCAGAATGATCTACATAGAAAGGCACTGCTAACCCAGTAGTCACAGTCACACACACACACACACACACACACACACACACACACACGCTCACCCCAACCTGAGAGGGGGGTCAGAGAGAGACCGAGACAGAATAAGAAGAACTACTTCCTGTTCTGCCATCTTTGTTCCTGGCTGAGACTGGCAATTGTCCCTGTAAATAAGAGGAAGTACTTTGATATTCCTCTTCACAGAAATAACCATGTTGCTAGCGTGGGCCTGTACTGGAAAGTGGCACTGAGTACCTCAGTTTCCAGAGGGGACAAGGAGACTTCTTGGGCTAATTGTTTCCTTTCAAGTTAAAACTTCCTAACTGTAGTCTCAGATACCTCTGAGATGGGCCTGTCTGAACAACAGTTCCAGAGTTCACTAGATTGTGCTCTTTCGTCACTTGTAAATGGGAAGTGTGGCATTGTAAAATATCTTGAAGGAGCAGAGTGCATTTAGCTCAAGAAAAAATAACCTGGCCAAGACCAGCTTCAGCCATATGGTTTTACCCTCTACCAATAACTACAGACATTTCTTGACTGTTAGAGCAGCAATAGCCTCGAGCTTACAGATATATTAGGATTTTTCGACATCATTTCATCAGTGGGGAATTCTTTTCTAGAAGGATCCCAATGGAATTCGCCAGCCATCTTTTTGGACTGTATAGAACCTGATCACCTGCTCCTACATCAGTGACTCTCAGAGGGGTGGTGTGCTGGGGACTGATTAAGAACCAGCCTGGCATATTGCCATCTGAACCAAACTGGGCATTGGCCTCTGTTGTGCTTAATACTGCTGAACTTGAAAGGATCTAGAATCATCTATGAATCAAGTTTCTGAGCATGCCTGTGAGGAATTTTTTTAGTTATATTTAGTAATCAAACTATGAAGACCCTCAGTGGGGCAGACACCTTCTGGCAGTAGCAGCATAGGCATAAGGAGTTCCTCATCTCCACTCTCCCTCATCCCCACTCCCCCTCATCCCCACTCCCCCTCATCCCCACTCCCCCTCATCCCCACTCCCCCTCATCCCCACTCCTCCTCATCCCCACCCCACCTCATCCATACTCCCCCTCATTCCCAGTCCCTCTCATCCGTCCCCACTCCCCTTCATCCCCACTCTCCCTCATCCCCACTCATCCTCATTCCCATTCATCCTTTTCATCACTTCTCTTACTCATTCCTGCTTTTCCTCTTCTTTCATCCTTTCTTAACATGGGAATGTATATTTTTTTCCCTTCAAAGGTGACTGAAGGCTACTGGCTCCCTAAGAGTCCTCCAAGCCTTCAGCTCCTGATTGGGACTCCTGAAGAGCTGCTGAGTTTGCAGCCTCTTCCATGTGAGGATGGCCACTGTTGGAATACACAGACCATCAAGAATAAGTCAATTTAATAACTTAAACACACACACACACACACACACACACATATATATATATATATATTCATTTTGGGGGAGTCTGTTCCTCTAGAGAATCCCGACAAATGGATTAGCCAAAAGCAAAAAGCAGCAAGCAAACAGTAGTGGTCAGTGTAGCTGTAGAGTTGGTGCTGATAGCAAGCAGGCACACCACATCACGACGGCATAGTTTTTAGACTAGGCAGTGCAATTCCTTCGCCTCTGTTGAAGACATTCAAAATCAATTTTAGTGTAATGGAGACTATTGGGTTTTTCACGCCAGGTTCCTGAGTGACTCCACCCAAAGAACTCCCCTTGCAGCTGTCAATCACAGCCTCTATCCCATCCCACCAGAGACAGAGGCAGCGAGTACCACGGCACCAGGACACCATGAGTTCTCCACCCACCGAGGTCTTCGATTATGTTTGTTACATAAAAGGCACTCCAGCAAGAACGTCTGCTCAAGCTCATGGGACAAATTTCATGCTCTAGATGAGTAAATATAGGTCCAAGAAGAGAAGTGGCAATTTCAAGGTTGTTGGATTCCGGAAAAAGAACTACAACTTGGGTCTTCTGGCTTATGATTTGGCTTTCATTTTTCTGTTTCCATAGCCCACTTCCCCAGAAGAAATACATATAGAGTTTTTGATGCAGCCTTAAAATCAATTACTCAGAGAACACTTTGTGGGGACGTGGCGGGCAGCCCTCTCACGGGGGCAGCCCTTGTAGGTGCTTCCTTAAGATCTGATCTAACCCCCTCTTTAACACTTTTGAATGATTTGTTACATGAAACCCTAAATCCTACTGAGTCCTAGGGCAGTGGCACAGGCTGAAAAGGGCCTGTCCATTCCTATGCTGTCTCTGGCTGGCTGAATACCTGTTTTATGATTTAGTGCGTATGATTCACAATTTTAGCTCGTCATTGTAACAGCCACAAAGCCAAGGAAACACAAGGGTCTTGTCATAGGGTGATGTCTGGAGCCACCCTGCCAGGGTGAAATCTCAGCTCCATTGAAGAAGTATGTGCTGACCTTGCTAGGCTGCATCACCCCTCTTTACTGCCTCCATTTTCTTCCCCTCCTCCTTTTCCCTCTCCTTCTCATCTTTCTCTTCCTCTTCTTGCTTCTTTTTCTTCTCTCTGTCTCTACAAAGATAACTAATAACTAACTCATAAGGTTGTGAGGATTAATCTATCCACCTTGTGGATGAAAATCTTTAGAACATTATATGACATGAGAAAACAATACCGCAGCAGTGCTAACTAAGGAATGATAGATCCCATTTTATTAATATTTTCTATTTCATAGGATGTGAGTAAAATCATAATATACAATATTAATTATAATATTGTTAATATACCACATTAACAGTATACAAATGCTTTCATTTGTATACATTTGATAATTTAAACCAGGTTAAATGTCCATGCACATGTCCTGAAGGATCTCTTGCTTGTGCTATAATTACTGATGACCCTTTCATCCAGGCTTCTGAATGACACGCCTTCTGATTGTTATCTGTTCCCACCCATCTTTGCAATGCATACTGGGAGTCTCTCGGAGGACTCCAGTTTGGTTCCCATTGATCAGGTGAGGTGAGTTTCAGAATGGAAAAATCAGAAATGTAAAAATGGCACATTTACCAAAATACCTTATTTACCAAGATGAATAAGCATTCCTTTTCAATTTAGGACATTCAAGAAGCAGTTAAGTCCTTGATAACGCACACACAGGTGGCTGGCTTATACCATTTCATGGCTGTGCTTTCTGTTCTGTGACTCTAACAGTTCAACAATTCTGAGGGCTGAGATGGTTCCTTTTGTGGACAGAAAGAAGCTGGCTGGTTAAGGCATTTCTAATGGGCTGGGATCAGTGTATCTTGGAGCGTGTCTTGAAGTAAGGCCTTCTCCTTCACCCAGAAATAAGGAAAGAACAGTTCCAGAGCAAGATTCAGAATGGCTTTATGGAGAACAGTGGCATACCTGCCA
This sequence comes from Rhynchomys soricoides, assembly GCA_019843965.1. Taxonomy (NCBI): domain Eukaryota; kingdom Metazoa; phylum Chordata; class Mammalia; order Rodentia; family Muridae; genus Rhynchomys; species Rhynchomys soricoides. The sequence goes on from JADRCH010000126.1 coordinate 2,075,588, forward strand.
GGGAATCCTACCTGGTAAATGCTGAAGAAGCTTTGCTCTGCCCAGTGGACTCTGTGTCAAACAAGTGTCCTGTTTGGGAATGACAAGATTCAAGCTAGCCTGTTTGCACTTGCCAAAAAGACTAGCATTCATGTGGCTAAGGTGTTTATCAGCATCCGGACAGAAGCAGAAGAATCCTGTTACTCTTCTGCAGCCCAGTGGACAACACAGAGTTCCTCAGAGACCTACGCCTTAGTGTTTACCTTGGCTACACTCAAGAGATAAGGGCTACTGAGCTGCAGTAGACGTTGTAAAGAATCCTGTTGAGATTCTGACACATTTCTTAGTTGAATATGTCATCCTTGTTCACGTTCAAGACTGAAAGATTTCACGCTCACAGCTCTCTCTAACAGTCACAACACACAGAATCAGTCACACATACAGAACCATTTCAGATCTTAGTACCATGGCCACAAACCTCTGAACTACAGAAAGACAATCACTTCATAATGATTTGTTTTTCATTTAAGAAATGCAGCTAGAATTCCTTTGATCTAATCTCTTCTATTTTTCTCCCTTCCTTCCTTCCTTCTTTCCTTCCTTCCTTTCCCTTTCTTTTTTTGCTAAAATTATAGAGATTGTGAGTCATTCCTTTGACCTTTCTATCCCTTCTTACCTCATACAATATCAAGTCACATGCTCAAGAAGATTGTTGTCCATCAATCACATGGAAAATGGTCAACAGATTGGTATGCTTTTAGTGAGCTTTTGAAGAACATGGAACCCAATAGACTCAGATTAAATGTTAGATATAGTGATTTCTCCAGGTGACCTTGTTTTCCTCACTCGGAAGTATACTTAGCGTCTGTGCCATTTGATTGTCCTCCTTTCCCTGTCTTACTCCCATTCCCAGGGTAGGGTGTATTTTTAAGACTCAATTTTATCAGGTATTTTGCACAAAGCCAAGTGCATTCACTTACAGCACAGTTTGATACGTTTTGACAAACACATACAGTAAGGCCACTGCCGTATCAGGCTGAAGGACATTTATATAACTCACAAAAAGAGAAATCTGCATGCTTTCTTGCAGCTTACCTCACCCCGATTCCCAGCGGCAGCCAGTGCCTGCACCAATTCTAGTCAGCAAACGTTTATTTTGAATTTCCTAAAATTTTATAGAAGTGGGCAAATGGTGTTTACAAGTTTGCACTTCCTTCCTATGCCTGTCTTCTATTAACACAGTGCTTCTGATAGTCATCATACTCTGTATTCATATGTACCTTCCCATGTATGGGCAAACACCTTCTGTCCATTTACTCATTGAAAATGAACATTTAGGCTGTTTCTAGCTCAATGTTTTGGGAGGGGGGACCCCTGAAGTATTTGAGGGAACAAACATTTTTGTTTGTCTTGGGGAAATATCAAGAATAGAATAACTACGATTCTTTGTTTTAATACATTATAAATTAATTTTTCTTACCTCATTGGACACCTGTTCAATGATGGCTTTCTTAAAGAATTTTTTTCTTAATTGTGTGTACTTGTGTGAGCCTGTATATGAGCATATTTACATGCATGCAGGTGCCAGTGGAGACCAGAAGAGGATATCAGATGATCTGGCGTTGTTACAGGTGTGTGTGAGCTACCTGACATTAGGAACAGAACTCAGATCCTCTGCAAGAGCAAAATGCTGTCTTAACCACTGGGCCAACTTGCTGGTGTCCTATCTGGTAATTCATTCCAATGTGTGGCTTTACCTCAAAATTATCTTTTCCTGGAGAGTGGGTTCATTTTCTTGGTTTGTTTAGATGAGTTAATCGTGAACTATATTAAACATGACTATTAAGAGGTAGCAAGTATGGGCTATTTTCTTTTTCTTAGAGATTATATGTGCTTGGTGTCATCAAATTGCTGACTTAATTGGATTCAGACTTTACTGTCTCGTTCCTGTGGGCAGGCACACATACCATGGGAATCCATTTTTTGGCCTTTCATGAAGCTGCTCAATTAGTCTCGCACGTGTGTCTGCTGAGGGCTCTCCCGAGTGCAGATAGGTTTGGATTCAGGTTTAGAAGTTTTTCCCCTTAGTATTTTTGCTTTCAGGGTTCATTCTTTGCATTCGGGGCTAGGGCTCTTTCATTTCTATTTTTTGTTCTTTATCACAGAAAGACAGCTGCTTCTCCTCTCTGCTTTTGCTCACTGTACAGTACCCTCAGGGGGCTGCTATTGTGTTTTATGTAATGTGCTTAGTTGCTACAGAAGAAGGGGCAGTCTAATGGCGGGCTTACATTATACCCAAACTCAACCCTCTTGTTCGTATTTATTTTGTGAAGATGCACATTTCATAAAGCAGCTCTTCTTCAGACTTTTTTTCAGCTTCATCTGCCACATTCAACTTCGTTACAGTATTTTAAAAAATAAAATCCAGCCCCATCTGGACCGAATGAGCTTTTGAGATATCAGTCACTCTCATGGTTTTCCTCCTGTAAACTAGCCATACTGCCACCACTTCAAGAGGAACACGTAGACAACTGAGCCCATGGCTACCAAGGCAAGGCAAGCAGAGAACACACCACTGCAAAACACTGAGGCTGTTCAGCACAAAACGATAACTTGGAGGCGGGAGTGTTCTGGTGCTCGAGTTGGGGCCTTGACCATGCTAGGGAGACCCTCTACCACTGGACCCTATCATTGACCAAACACAATAGATAGGTTTAAAACAACAATAACAACAACAAATGTTTGAGACTGAAATGAGGTCAAGGCAATAATATTAGAGATTTTACTTACTAACAAGAAGTAACCAAAATTATGAAATAGCTATTCTTGCAACTTGAGGTAGGAAGAGTCTTCACACCATGATGACTTGAGTACCAAATAAAGACAGGAGGGATTTGGGATGGGTAGAGCAGATGACAGATAATGACATAAAGTAGAAATAGAATTGTGTCACTGTATGAAGGTTAGTCTCTTCTTTCCCATGGGATCTGTGGTTGCCTAAAATTGTGCCCAGTATTAAACATACCATTTAAGTGTATATAAATACATATACATATGTGTGTGTGTATGCATGTGTATATATACATATATGCTGCCTTTTCCTTTACATACATATGGTAAAGGTTAATTTATAAATTAGAAATAAGAAATCACAAACAGAAGCAATAATACAATAGAAAAATTACAGTTGTCTACCTATTGTATCCAAGACTGTGTGAAGGATGGATGCTGGCTCATGATGCTGTACTGTCTCTACCTCTCCATGTGATCATAGGGTGGCACAGTGCTTACATGAGGCAATGAAGGGAGGTGGACAGCATGTGCTGCCATGTAGGGCTCTTTGCACACAGCACTGGGTGATGCTAACTATTGATCTGATAAACAAGATGGTTGTTATCTTCAGAGTGGTCAAGTGAGATGTCCATCATGGATAGGAAGGCTGAAGTGATGATGTATATCACAGCTGGGATGGAATGTGTCCTGGTTAGGTTTTTCAAATTGACACCAACATAGACATATCTGGGAAGAGGAAAGATCGAGTGAGGAATTTCCTCTATTAGACTGTCCGGTCAGCAATTCTGTAGGACATTTCCTTGATTAATGATTGATGTGCGAGGGGCCCAGCTCACTGTAGGCATTGCTACCCTTGAGCAGGTAGTCCTTTGTGATATAAGAAATCAGGCTAAGCAAATCAGTAAACAGTGTTCGCTTATGACCTCTACTTTAGTTCCTGCCTCCAGGTACTGCCTTGAGTTTCTGTCCTGACCTCCCTCAGCGTTGGACTGTGACTGGGATTAAGTATACCCAGTGCTTTCCTTCCCCAGTTGCTTTTTGGTCATGGTGTTATCACAGAAACAGAAACCAAACTAGGACAGAGAAGGACAGCAGCAACTTCATCACATCGCTTAGAACTCCAGAGTCACTTCTTTCTGGACTTTTCTTAAAGTCTTTGACCATCACTGACAGGGTTCCTGAAATTGTGCAAAGGAAAACTACTAAATGGATAAGTGGGAGATACTCACTTTAGTAAGAAAAGATTAGATGTGGACACCAAGATGACACCCTTCTTTTTGTTACTTTGTGTGTGTGTGTGTGTCCATGCACATATGCTCATTTGCACATGCATGCACATTTCAGCCTCTAGAATATGGTCCTCTTCTTAGAATATCTCTTAGGATATCTGAGCCATAAGCTACACCTCTTTCCTACATACATAATGACTTACATTCATAAACTGCCAAGTCACCATTTGTGGCCTCATCTGTTCCTCAAGCTTGACCTACTTTTGCTGGTGTCTGTTATTAGCAGTATTTATCTACTTCAATTATCTGAAAGATTCATTACCAGATTCCATCCTGACTTCCTTGATTCCTAGTCATGTCGTCCCGTTAAAATAGTATTACAAATGTGTCAAATCTTCAAAACTACGCTAAGAAATGTACATACATACTCTACCAATGTTGATGTCTCTGAAAGCTTCGATCAGTCAGTGACAAGATGTCACCTGTGCTGCCCAGGCCCTAGGGCCACTCTCTTTAGTGGTGACCCTCTCCTGTCCATGATAGAGTGACATTGTTCCAATTTTTATTAGAGTTTTTATCTTCTGGACATTTATTTTAAAAATAGATTTGTGGGGTTTTTTTTTAATTTACATTTATGTGTACACATCTATGTGCATGGCATGTATGTGCAGTGGAGGATGTATGGCCTTGTGGAGGCCATAAGAGGGCGCTGGATCCCTTGGAGCTGGAGTTATAGGCTGTTGCTAAGGTGCTTGGAACTGAACTCTGGCGCTCTGCAGGAACAGCAAGTCCTCTCAGCAGTGCGCCATCTCTACGGTACGTCTTGTAGACATGTCTATTTATGTTTCTCAGTGCTACCCTAAACTTACAGCCATTCATTCCTGCTTAATCTCCAGCCTGCATATGGAGGCTTATATTAGTAAAATCCTGAGGTTTTAGTTATGAAGTATTCTGGAGTTTATTCACTGCCTGGCGTTCCTACAGCGACATTCCAACCTAAGTCCTTGATGACTCCCCTTCTAGTACTGTTAAACAACTGCTTAGCAGGTTCCTGAGCCCTCAGTCCTATCTTATGTCGCATCACCAATTCAGTCATTGGAGTCATTTATCAGGAGCACAATTTAGTATATCATTCCCTAATTTAGGATGCCCCTTGTATGGAGTGAACAGCACTGGGAGACACAAGCTCTGAAGCATGTCCTTTGGCTCACCTTGGCCGTAGCTCTTCCCAATCCCAGTTCTCTGCACATGCTTTATGTTTTCCCTCTATCCATGCCTGCAGTTTCCCCTACATAGAATACCACCCATGTCTCCCTCCAGCTGGTCACTGCCTATTGTTGTCAAGAGAGTCCATGGACTTGTGACCCATTTCATCCCCTTCCTGCCTCTGTCATAGACTTTAATGCATTGTATTGGCAGGGTTCTTTTATATGACTAGAAAATCTTTTTTTTTTTTTTTTTAAATTTTATAGTTGATACTAGTACAGTACCAGTCTCTTGATGCTTTCTTCAAGGATGAAAATGTGACTGTTGAGTTGCATAAGGGACACTTTGGGTATTTCATAAGACCCTGGGGAGCGCCTGGAAAGTGTTATTATTTTCTTTCTCAATTTTCAAGCTACTTTCTAATGGCTATTTTCTTCAGTCCCTTGGAATATGCAGCATATGATCTCAGCTATGAGATGCTTTTGTAAGTTGAGTGTGTCATTAGCAGCTTGTACTTCCTTTTGTGAGTTGATATGCCCACATAGTCAACACCTGAAGTATACTATGCACCTCAGTGGTACATAATAGACTGTAACACATTTTATGATGTCGAGTAGGTATTGTGCTCATCTACTCTGGGTGGGGTGGGTACAACTCAGGGATGTCTGGTCCCTGAACAGGGGTGATGTAGAGACTTTAAAGTAGCTAGAATCTATAATCAGCTAGGGCAGCAGTTCTCAATCTGTGGGTCACAAACCATTGGGGGATCAAATGACCCTTTCACTAAGGTTGAATAAGACCCTCTGCATATCAGATACTTATATGTTATGATTAAAATAGAGTTATGAAGCAGCAGTGAAAATAATTTTATGGTTGTGGTCACCATAACATGAAGAACTATGTTAAGGGGTTGCAGCATTAGGAAAGTTGAGACCCACTGAGCTAGGACCATCTGCATTCTTGCCTGCCATCTAGGCTATTTACGTAAAGACCAGAAACATCTACACTCAGTATTCCCATGGGCTATAGCTGTTCATGGCATACATTCTGGGGCCTCTCAGTACACCGAGGTAAAAACTGACCACACAGAATTGTATCTGCAATCTCAACAAGCTGAAGTAATCGACTGAGGGTTAACACACAGAGATCCTAGATATCCAAAATCAAGAAGAGAGCCCAGACTCACACACTATTCTTCAAGCTCTCTCTCAATTGCAGGCCTCTGCTGTGTTCTTCAGATGGTCCCCAACAGGAAAGGGCTGGCCTTCCCTTATTGACCCGTCTTCCTGAGAGAGATGGGATTATTACACCTGCAAAAGAACACTTTTCTGTCCCAAGGCCACAGGCATTTTCTGTTTCAGGGGCCTCATTAACCTTTAAGATGGTTTGCCTGGGAATAAACATAACCTTCTGGACATGTCTCAGGGGTTTCCTGTGGAAAGACTGTTGAGGTATCAGCTCTCCGTGTCTCAGCAGTGGCTCTAATGTTCTCACCTCCTTCCTCTCTTTTCACTACTAGTCAAGTTTCTTTGAGTTAGAAAAATAGCTACCACCCTGGGGCACAAGAGACTTTCTGTAAATGCAAGAATCACCCAAAATTCTGAGTGCAGCATGTCCTGGAATATATTCCTTTTCTTGTTAGTGGCAAAGGTTCCCTAAAGCTTGAGAGCTGTCCCTGTCCCCCAGCCCTCCCTCCCCCCCAACAGGACTGACTTTCCCAACCATGTTCCCAGGGAGTTTTCCGTGCTCCTGTCTCCAATGTTGGAACTTAATGCTCTTGCATCCCAGAGGTGTCTTCCATCTGGACAAGGGACATTCATCATTTCATGCTATGTGAGGCTGGGCAGCAAAGCTGGGACTTTCCAGCATCTTGGGAAGCTTGGGTATGGCAGAGATCCAGGCCGTCTTCTTTCGCACTACACTGAGGTATCTAAGGTATCTTGGTGGTTCCTTGGCTCCCCACACTTGACATCCAGCCTCCGTGTTAGGTCTCCAGAATGGCTGCCATGGCAAGGCAGAATGAGCTGCTTCACTCGTTCCCAGCATCCCCTGTCCCCAGTGATGCACTTAAGGTTTCCTCATCTACTTGTGCTAAGAATCATTAAATGAATCCAATGGAAAGTTTAAGTCTCCAGAGCCTGGGTGTCAGGGGATGAGCAGAAAGAGGAGGAAAGGGTTCATTTGTTAACTTGAAACTCTCCTGGGCCAGGAAGCCAATGTTCTAGAATCCAAGGAGGGAGACCACTTTGTTACAGAGACATTTGAGCTGGGTTTTGCTGCAGTGGTTTGTGCAGATAAGTTCCACCATGCATATATTTTTTTTCCTACTTTGCTGCAAGGTGCAGCTTACTAAGTTCAGAAGAATAGTGGAGATGGCAGAAGATCTGACTAGAAGTTTCCATGTGCCAAAGTGAACAGACTTTCACTTTCCCCATGGCAAGGGGATCCTGCTCACGACTGTGTCTGGGACTGCAGTACTCCTGCTCCCATACTTCAGCTTCCAAATGAAATGACAAAAGCAGATGCTGTTATTAGGAGCTTTCAGTGCACCCCATACAGACATGTCAGCTGCAGCTCACACCATATGGGTGACCGATGACACAACTGCCCCAACTGAGCAGCAGGCTCAGACAGAAGGACAGAGAGATGCTGACTGAGTACATGGCACCTGCCTTGGAAAGCAGCACACCAGTCTGTATAGTTGTTCCCAGGGCTCAAGTGCATGATGTCAAAAGCCACACAGAATGCCAGACAGCTAGCCTACTTACTGAGAGCAGAAGCCAGCATGCTTCCTTGCTTGCAAGGGAACACCTTGGCTGGTTGATGAAGAAGTCACAAAGGCTGACTGTGAAGTAACTTGGCTCTCAGTGCCCTTACCATGAGCATAAGCAAGATGATGAGCTTCCTGGAGCACAGCTGCAAGTCAGAGATACCAATATCTGTCTTAAAGGGTTGCCATTTTAAGTAGATGAGAAAAATTCACAAGGCACTAGGCATGGCACCTGATGAGAAACCAGATTTTCAAGCAGAAAAACCTTGGTAGAAATCCTAACTCTACCACAAACGATAGCCAGTGTGACCTTGTTTGGCTCATCTGTTTAATGGCTTAGCAATGATTGTCTGATAATTCATTCATTGTCAATTTGTAAACACAAAGAAACTAAACATAGAAGAGGCAAGCATAGAGATCTTGCTTACTGTCCATTGTCACCCACTCACCTGAATCTGAGTTTGTGCAGAAAGGAGCTCGCTTGCCACCATCACAGATTTTTCATGACCTACCAGGACCCTGCTGGGCTCCTCACACATCATGTGTAGACTCACTGTCAGGAATGGATTTGTTGCCTGCTGTGGCAAGAATAGGAGTGTTCATGTGGAGGTGCCAACTATATCCATTTACCAAAGGCCATCCCTGAAAGGCACAGCCATGATTTATACCTGATTAAACCACAGATTTACCTCACTTCATCCTGACCACCATGATGAGCTTAGTAAAGAATGCATGAGAAAGCCCTTTCTTTGTTAAAACCTGAGGCTGTAGAATATGGAAGAGCCTATAAGGTTTTCGTGAAGAGAACAAATATTTGATAAAAAAGAGAGAGAGAGAGAGAGAGAGAGAGAGAGAGAGAGAACCAAAAATAAACGAGAAAGAAGAAACTCACGGCCTCTACCCCAGCAGCATAGTGCACAATGTGCTCAGGTAAAGGAGTGCCTTGGACTGGGGCGGGAGAGAGGACAAGGTCTGGGAGGGCAAGCCAGTGCCCTCACCAGCCTCACATCATAAGAGGATGATCCTGCCTTGGAAGGGACAGGCCACCTGTTAAAGGGCTGGTAATGTACCTTCCGGGCCTCTTGCTGGGACCGAATGAACTTGAAGAGTAACAGCCTCAGGTGTTCCACAAGTCTTTGTGTTCTGAGGTAGGAGCTGAGCACAAGACAGACATATAAAAAATTAATTCTGTGCTTTACCTTGAGGAAGGGCAGCAGAGCTGGACCATGCGAGTGCTTGGAGACAAGAAGGTCGGGTGGTGATGAAAACTGGAACACTTAGGTATTCCAGGGTTGTCACTGTCTCGAGCAGAGCTCCAAGAATACAGGGCACCGGGACCCTCCGCAGCCATTATTTACATCTGATATTCCAAATACCCAAGACTCAGCAGCTGGGAGAAGGGGGAGATGCAAGAATTATTGCTTCTATTTTTCAGATGGGAAAAGCAAGCGCAGGCATTATGAAAATCGTAGCATATTAAACATGGAAGGGATCTTGGCTCTATATGCTTAGCAACGGGGTTTACCACAGCTCACCCCACACGTGGAGACCTCTACATATCCAAGATATAAATGCAGATGGAAATGGTGAGTGAACAGAGAAAAAAAATCAGAGAAATGTAAACACACCCTAAAGCCGGAAACAAATGCACAGCGAGGGAGTTTTAAAGACTCGTAAAATGAAAACATAGGGAGACAAATGACCCTCAAGGTCGCCTGACCCAAACCCTTCACTTTATGGATTAGGAAATGAAGGTCTATATTATATTTAAAAGCTTTTCATCAACGAAATGCATTTCCTACTTTCTATAGCTGAGCGTGGAATTATTTCTACTTTAATGATTCAGATTGATTTTTTTATTTTTCCAAATGGGCTTTTATCACAGCACTGCTGACCTCCCAGAAAGCAATTCTACAGTGGCGTGGTGCAGAACGCCTCTCACAAAAACTTAACCTTCGGGGAGCCATAACTTTACATAGCCACAGAGATGTCCCTGGGCTGGGGACACCATCCTAATCACCAACACCCTCACTTTCTCCACTCATATCATGCCTTTAACCCGTAATCCCTTCATCGAGCTGCCTGGAGTACTCTCTGTCTTTATTTTTGCACAGTTGCTGGGCTGAATGCAAAGTGGAAGGAGTCACAAAAGCCCTCTGACTTGCTATTAACTGATCCTGAGACCTGCCCAGAGGAATAAGGCAGACAAGGCGTCAGCTGGTCACGTGACACCACAGAGCTCTAGCCTGAAGGCTCCTCTCACCTAATATTTGGTGGTACTGCCTCCAGTCAACTTGCTATGGGCCATGACTGCACCTGAAGCTGCTGAGGCAAAGGGAAGAAATCCCCACTAGGCCGGGGCCCTGCTCCAAGGAGTCTTCCTTCAGATAGCACAGCTAGAGAGCTCCAGACAGCAGCGCTTCTCATTCCAACAGATGTGCCGCCTGAAGTGTAGACACCAAGTTGCAGCTCGCCCCTGCTGCAGAGTAGCCTGGAGTATTCCATTTCGTGATGATTTTATTCAGCTTCGTCTGTTTGACAGGTGCAACCCACCTTGATCAGGAGACAGACAGGTAGCTTATAGAACTTGGAAAATGTTCCTGAGGGGTAAAGAAACGTGCCACATTTAATAGGAGCTGTCTTATCCATGTACTTTGGATTCTCTACCCACTTCTTTCCTTCAACCTTGTTCTTTAGGGTTCCACTAGGGAGCAAAAAGCCTAAAAGTATACGATTCTAGCACAGACTCCTAGGGAACCCAGGTAAACACAAATACTCGGTCGCTGGACCATTGGTCTTGTTTTAGTTTAAATTGGATTGGGGAATCCCATCAGGCTCACTAAAAATAACCCAGACTTTGTGGTGGTTTGTGTTTTTTTTAATTTAGTCACTAGAAATTTATTTGAATCTTTTGGAAAAGAACATTCTGGTATCAGTTTCTCCTTTCACCTCCAGTTATGCAGGTTAAAGAGACCCAGTTCCCACTAGAGCCCGGAGGGAACATGTGATTTGTTCAAGCCAATCAGAACACCGTATACTCCAGCGCCATGACTGGCCAAGAGCATTCACACCTTTCAAAACAAGCCAATTGCGGAACAATAAAAACCCACACCAGGACCTCGTGGGAAACAGCGTGCTTTCTTTAGTGCACGAACTCCCTGAACCTAGACAATGTAGCAATCGAGCCATGGTGTTGCTCGTAACCATACTCCGGATAGTCATCCTGGAACAAGGGGAAGCAGGCCCAGAATTATGAAGAATGTGACTAGGCTTCCCCTACCTCTCCTTGCTGAGCTGAGGCCGAGACCCTAGTCTTGACATTCTTTTATGCTAAGTCTATGCTGCATATAATTCATTTGAAACCTGTAGCATCTTGGCAGACACTGAATTCTTCTTGCCTTTTATTTATTATTTATTAAAATTTTTTTTTATTTATTTATTTTTCTAACACTCCAGATTTTATCCCCTCCCGGTCTACCCTCTGACTGTTTCCCATCCCATACCTCCTGCCCACCCCATCTCCACAGGGATGCCTCACCTCCCACCCCCCACTCCACCAGACATTTTCATTCCCTTAGGCCTCCAGTCTCTTGAGGGTTAGGTGCATCTTCTCTGACTGAACCCAAACCCGGCAGTTCTTTGCTGTATATGTGCTGAATGCTGCTTGGTTGCTGGTCCAGTGTCTGAGAGATCTCAGGGGTCCAGGTTAGTTGAGACTGCTGGTCCTCCTACAGGGTCGCCCTCCTCCTCAGCTTCTTCCAGCTTTTCCCTAATTCAACCACAGGGGTCAGCAGCTTCTCTCCATTGGTCGGGTGTAAATATCTGCATCTGACTCTCTCAGCTGCTTGTTGGGTCTTCCGGAGTGCAGACATGCTAGGTCCCTTTTTGTGAGAGCGCCATAGCTTTAGTAATAGTGTCAGACCTTGGGGCCTCCCCTTGAGATGATTCCTACTTTGGGCCTGTCGCTGGACCTCCTTTCCCTCAGTCTCTTCTCCACTTTTGTCCTAGCAGTTCTTTCAAACAGGAACAATAATGGGTCAGAATTTTGACTGTGGGATGGCAACCTCATTCCTCACTGATGTTCTGTCTTTCTGCAGGAGGTGGGCTCTATAAGTTCCCTCTCCCCACTGTAGGGCATTTCATCTAAGGTCCCTCCTTTTGAGTCCTGAGACTCTCTCACCTCCCAGGTCTCTGGTACATTCTGTGTTTTTCTATATTCCTTTAAGGAATTTATTTGTTTCCTCTTTAAGGCTTCTACCTGTTTACCTGTGTTTTCCTGTATTTTTTTCAGTGATTTATTTATATTCTTAAAGGACTATAATATTTTAGATAAGATTTTAGGTCTGCTTCCTGATTTTCAGGTGTGTTGGTGTATTCAGGGCTTGCTGTGGTGGAAGAACTGGGTTCTGGTGATGCCCACACATATTGGCTTCTGTTGCTTATTGTGGGGCAGTGATCTGGCAGGCAGTCTGGCACACTGGTTGAGCACAGGCAAACTCTGGGAGACCCTACAAAGTAATTCGCAAGGGACCAGAAATATTATGCCAAAGCTCTGGAGAGGCCTTTTGGCGCCAGCCACGGTCACGTGTCTCGCCCCAATAGAGGCATGGCCATACCCCCAGTAGAGGTGTGGCCACGCCCCAGGTAGCGGCATGGTCACACAGCCCCAAGCCATCCCCATGTTAGTGAGACACCTAGTGGCTTAGCCACGCCCTTTCCCAGTTACTATATCTGCCCTGCTGCTCTGGGAGAGGTGGGAGGTACAGTTCCATCCATGCCACTTTCCACATGATAAAAATAAACGCCTTAGAATTATGGACTGTCTCTTCATCTGGACACGCCATGGGAAGCAAGGGATCCAGCCCTTGATTAATGAGCCGCAGCTAATCTCTCACTGTGGGAACTCCAGCGCTCCTAGACCGTACCCATTCACCCAAACCTAAGCAGCTAGCCCGGCGCCCAAAGCAGCCAAGACCTGGTCCCAGTGGGAACCCCAGCTGTGCTCCAGCTAACTGGTCTGTGGCACCCTGCCGCGACTGAGGTGCCACGGCTAGAGAACCCACAGTGACGGCTGCCCTGCATTCCCTGGGAATGGCCCCCTCCCACACCCACAGGCAGGGCCCACAGAGGCTTCCCACAGCCACCCCAGTCTGCCCATCGGACTGTGTGGGAAGATGCCTGGCCACTTCCCATGTGTCCTGTCCCACCCAGAGCCGCAGCGCCCCGGGACAGACACACGGGGCTTCGTTCCACAGTGCCAGGCTTGTTTCCAACAGCTTATGGTCTTGCACTTGCCTCTTGACATCTGATTATCCCTGGTGTTTGCTGGTCTGGGTGACTCAGACTGTAGCCTGCCTCTTTTGTCCTTGGGTTGCTTTATTTAGGTCTCCTGGTAGGCCTGTAGCCCTGGCTGTAGTGGACTTCCTGTGGGGCCTTCTGACTGTGGGGTCTTCAGAGTGACAGAGAAGTTGCTGATCCGTTGCCTTGGCTGCAACAGATCTCCTGGGAGGCCTTCAGACTGTTGGGTCTTCAGAGGAGCAGTCAGGCGGTGCCCTGTGTGAAGCTGTTCTACAGTGAGACCTACGGACTGTGGTTTCTGTTTCCCTGTGTGCAGCAGAACTCCAGGGAGGCTTTCAGTCTGTTGGTTCAGTTGCCCTGTACGCTGAGGAGTCCCCTGGAGGTCTTAAGACTGTGGTGTTGGTTGCTCTGTGTGCAAAGGAGCTCCTTGGAGGCCTTCAAGCTCTGATGTTTTCAGGGGAGCAGACAAGATGGCGATCAGTTGCTCAGTTGCCGGGTATGCAGTGGATCTCCTGGGATGCCTCAGGCTGTGGTGCCAGTTGTCCTGTGTGCCGTGGATCTCCTGGGATGCCTCAGGCTGTGGTGCCAGTTGTCCTGTGTGCTGTGGATCTCCTGGGATGCCTCAGGCTGTGGTGCCAGTTGCCCTGTGTGCCGTGGATCTCCTGGGATGCCTCAGGCTGTGGTGTCTTCAGGAGAGCAGACTAGCTGGCAATCTGCTACGGCAGAAAGGACCGTCTGGAAGGGTGCTTTGTGTTTATTTTTGTAGCCCGTCTTTTAGTTTGTCACTGCCATACTGTTTGCCAAGGCTTGTTTTTACCAAATGATGATTATTTTTAAACCAATGTTTATAAGATTTAAGTAACAGTTTTAAGTCAAATTGATTATTTACCAACACAACTTGGGAAGAAGAAAAACAGAAAAAGAAAAGAAGAAAGACCTGACTTTTCCTTTGACATTTCTCTCTAGGCTTTTCCTAGATTCTAAATCTTCCCTTGTACCCTCCCTACAGGTAGCCATGCACCTGACTTTTGTCTTAATTACATGCTCTCAACTTGTAATGTTATCATGTACTCACTACCTACTTGGTTTTAACTGTGTTTTTATGAAGTCACAGTGTTCATATTCTTTCTTGACTTGTATTTTAAACGCGATTGTTCATCTTTGGATTCTTCCATTTGGGTCTGTGCCACTTCACACACTTGCGTTACATATCTGACTTGGGCAGGATTGTTTATCTCCAGGATTGTATGCTTGATGCTACAAAGATCTCTGCTATGAACATTCTGGGATGGGTATGTTTATCCCATGTATATATGCATTGATGTAGGGAGAAGAGCCTGTCAGCTCTAACTTACTAGCAATTTCAAATTTACTGAATAAGTAAAATCTGTTTCTTAGACTGGCCCCTATGATATGCATTTCTATAACTGGAGTGTATTTTCCCCATAGTTTCTTTGAAACTAGATTTTACCAGCCTTTCTTGTTTGTCAATAATGGCAGCTATGCATTTACCTATCTCTTCAAGCAAGTCCAGCTTACATTTTTTTCTGATTTATGGCATCAAAATCGCAACAATATCCGTACCACAAGAATTTGACCAATGTTACCTCTGAAAGTAAAATTGAAGGTAAAATTAATCATGTTTTAATTTTTAAGTGAATATGCTGCAGATTTATTGGAGTAATTAATCAATGAGAAATCAACAGTGGAACTGGATAAAGCAATGTATGTAGTGAGCAAAGGGAGAGAAATGCTTACTGAGAAAGTTAATTTCCCTGGGAAACTTGGCAGGCATCCCACAGAACAGAAAGCATAGTGCTTGAGAGTTTCTCCTTTATTCTACAGAAGTCCTTGCATGCAACAACAACAACAACAACAACACAGCTTTGCATTCTTGCATTTTCTACATCTGTCATCTGCCCACACAGAGGTGAGAACTATCCAAGCCACTGCTAAATCAAAGAAAAGCATCTCAAGAGCAATGGGTAGGAAGATGGTTTTTTTTTTCCAGAGGAACACATTGTAACCATTTTAGGGTTGGCCTCTACTGAAGCAACTCATGCTTGCCTCTGCAGCAGCCTGCAGAGACCTTGATGAGAGCCAGCAGCTGCTGGTACCAGGTATGATGAAGGAAGGTCCCTGTTGATAAAAGTCGCTTGCTGTGTGCTCAGAAAAAAACAAAAACAACAAAACAAACCTCCATCAATGTACAAAATTCTAAAGAGTCTCTTCTTTGATTATAAAAAGCTCCAGAAATTAGTCTTGATCACAAAAAGCTAGTTTCACTGGGGAATGGACTTGGCTCATTTACATAGTTGCACAAAAACTGTTAATATTAAAAAGCCACAGCTGATATTGTTAGCAAAGCGAGAGCTCTGTAGGTCTAAGCAACTTATAAGAGCAGAAAATTAACAGTCTGTGTGTATTTATACAGTGTGCATGCATGTTCTTATGTATGCATGCATGTTCATATGAGTGTGTGCATATTCATATATGTGTGTATGCATGCGGGGCAGACATCAACCTCAGGTGATGTGTCTTCGAAGCCATCCACCTTGATTTTTGAGACAGGGTCTCTCACTAGCATGGATCTTCCCAAGTGGGCTAGGCAGTCTTATAAGCCTCAAAGATCCAACTATCTCTGGGATTACAAGTAGGCACTACTACACCCTGCTTTTGTTTGTGGTTCTGAGCATCAAACGTAGATCTTTATGCTTTCAGAGCAAGCATATTGCCAATTGCCTTACCCATCTCCCAGACCCAGAAAATTAACTTCTCTTTAGAGAAACTAAATACTTGCTACTGTTTCAGAAATGGGCTTTGCTTTGTTTTGTTTTGTTCTCTCTTCTAAGCTAGGGCTTGGAAAGCAAACCCAAGATACGTATGCCCATGAGTTGTGCCGCAAGGTCTGTGCATTAGGATGGACTCCTGTCTTTTTGCCAAGATTTCTGGAATCTGCAGACAGCCTTTCTCCCTGTCTGTAAGGGCCAGCAGCTTTAAGGCAAGGTGCCATGGCCTGCAATGGCTCTGGGCGAAGAACCATGACTAAGGATAGCAAGGGACTGATGACTGGACAGACACATAAACATGGAAAAGCCAAGATCAGGTGGTGCTGTGGCACGCCTCAGGAGGCACACAGCCAAAGGCACAAATCTTGGCAGCTTTAAATGCTACTCTGTCTTTGAACAATGTGACCCTCACAAAAAGAAACAACTAGTTATTTTTCTGATGTGTTTGGTAATTGTATATAAGCAGGTAAGACTGGTCAAGGGAGACACCTATGCACTTTTATCCAGTGGCTTGGTGACATCTCATGCCTCAGTGGTCCTCACCCTTCCTAATGCCTCAACTGTTCCTCATGTTGTGGTAACCCCCAACCACACAATTAATTTCATTGCTACTGCATAACTGTAATTTTGCTACTGTTATGAGCCATAGTATAAATCTATGTGTTTTCAGATGGCCTTAGAAGACCTTATGAAAGAGTCATTTGACTCCCAAAGGGGTCACAGCCCACAGATTAAAAACCACTTCTGTACCTGTTTATACAAATGGTTTCCTCTATTCTGGGAGGAGAGCATTTCTCTAACTACCTGGAGTTCCAGTGGTGTCTGCTCAAGTATTTGGGGTGGGTTTCAGCCCTTTAATACAGACAGGATTTAATATGTCACACGGATTAACCAACACATGTGCATGACAACAGCCCCTTAAAATGAGAGCAGATATAATTGGGAATTAATTGGGACCCGCCTCCTGGGTGCTTGGCCCCACAAAAATGACAGCACGGATATGGCCCAGTTAAGTCAGCACAACCTAGAAATGCAAAATGATTCAGATCACATTGATTTCTCTGGCTAATACTGAAAAAATGATCATTGGTGAGCTTCAGTCCCTCAACTTGCTAAAACATGGCTTGAGTTTCTCTTGCTTGTAACAGCTGTCATGATCTACCTTCTTATCATCCTTAAGTATGGCATTGAACACTGACTGTGGAATATGTGTAATGCTCCATCCTGAACATGTATAAAATAAGAAAGGGAGATGCAGGGAGCAGGTGAAACTCTGAGTGAGTGTGTATTTTTTGACACGGACTACTAGTGCAACCATTAGTGTTGTGGTTGTTATTATTATGAAGGTTTGCTGTAGGTCCTGTTGCCTTTAAATATCAACTAGGGGTCTCTGCCAAACTTCAGATCATTTAGTTCCCAATAAAAGACACAGAGGCTTCTCACATTGGTAATGAGCCTTATAGCACTACAACTGGGCAGATAGCAACCCTCTAAGCTATCTTGTCCGCTTCTCCTACCATAAATGTTTGCATCTGTTCCATTTGAGCTGCTCCTGCTTCATCAGACCAGCCTTCATGGCCACAGGCTCACGGTCCACACTACCCTCTGGTGTCTTCCTCTTCTCTCCTCCTTTTCTCCCCTCGTGGTGGTCCCTACCTCAGACTCCAAGCCCAGGAACTGAAGGTCCGCCTACTTCTCATCTGCCCAGCCCAGGATGTAGGCATCTTTATTAGCCAATCAGGGATAACTAGAGAGCAAGGTTTACATAACAAAAGCTGGTATACATAGGAATTCATTCATCTCAGGCAACCAGATTTTGAGATGCAGTGTTTAGCATTTAAATACACAGTAGCACCAGACCAACTCCAACACAAGAGAAAAGGACCAACTCACCAAGCTTCAGTGTGGCCCAGGCAAATGACCAATCAGGCAGGCTTACTGCCCACCCAGAGCTCAAAGCCCATGCATCTATCACCTGCCAGCTGCTTGGCTTTGTCAGGCGTAATATAAACACAGTTAAACTTAAAGCAAACATGGGAACAAGCTCTGGACCCTTGGCTGCGTATCTAGCCCTCGATTTTTCTCCATTTATTTACTTATTCATTCATTTTCCAAGGAGACAAAATCATCCTTCCCTTCCACAGAAACCACAGGCACACATTCCAGACACAGCCCAAGAACTGTTAAAGTTGTTATTTCTCCAGCCCACGTTCATGGTCTATCTAAAGCTTCCCCAAATCGCCACAGAAAACTATCTCTGCTTGTCCTGTGTGTTGGATTTCACTCTTAGAATTCCATAGCTTTCATTTGTGTTCATTTTTATCTTTTGCTTTTTCCTTTATTTTCATATTTCACTTGGGAGTGTTCCCTCTTTTGACCCGTGCGAGTATCCCACAGTCAGGTATTTGAATCCCATGATTCATGTCCTGTTCAGACGTCACTTGCCACACCCCAAATAGCTCCATGGATTGGCCTAACTGGGTAGTGAGTGAATGTGGAAACCACACATAGAAAAGCTGGGATTAGGTGAACTGGGATCTCTAATGAAGAACAGTCAACATGCTAGATGCTTAGTGTGTTTGTTATAGACAGGGAAGTAGTGTTATTACATACAGGTGTGGGGTTATTGTATACAGCTAGAAAGGGAGGCAGGTTTATATAATGTGGATGGGAGCAGACTCTGTTAAGGGGCCTGAACACCCAGTGAGCAAAATCTATGATGGTCATTTCTTTCATATGTTCTAAATACATGCCCCCAAATCAGGGGAAAGCCTTGCCATTTCCTGTGGATCTAAGACTTGGAAGTTCTTACTACGGCCATGCCCAGGTCACACAATACACATTCGCTCAGGACGTCTCTCATTTCCTACAGGAAGAGACAGTTAAACCCTATGTCAAGGGCTATGTAGAAACCATTTTAAAATTGGAGGATCATGAGGTCTTTGTGGCAACTCTACAGACAGCATATAAGGTGATTATGTATGCTTGTCTTCTAATGAAGCCATATTTTCACAAATAGTGGCATTTCATTGACAGGTGTATACTTTAAATCTTGGGATGTGCTCCAGCTTCTTTTTATCAGATATCATGGAAGGGGAAAAATATAAACAGATCAATATTCTGAGACAAAGTTATCACTTTTAGCCAAGGGAAATTGAGTTCTGGTTTTAGATCAATATAATTGCTGTGATGAAACGCCATGATCAAAAGCAACTTGGAGGAAAAAGGATTTATTTGGCTGACACTGCCATATCTCTGTTCACCATTGAACAATCAGCATAGGAACTCAAACAAGACAAGAACCTAGAGGCAGGAGCTGATGCAAAGGCCATGGAGGAGTGCTGCATAGTGGCTTGCTCCTCATGACTTACTCAGCCTGCTTTCTTATAGAACCCAAGAGCACCTGGTCAGGGATGGCTCCACTCACCACTGGCTAGACCCTCCTCCATTAATAAAAATACACTACAGTCTTGCCTAGGACCTGAACTGATGGAGGTATTTTCTCAGTTGAGGTTTTCTCCTCTCAAATGACTTTAGCTTATGTCAAGTTGACTTAAAACTATCTAGCAAAGCACTATTTGATACTAAATGGATCATTCTTCTTTAAAATGCCCTTGAATAAAGTCGTCAAAATAGTGTCGTGTTTAGGAGAATCCTCACGTTTTATTGCAGACTCATTTTCAACTGGAATGGAGGCAGAGTTCCTTCCTGAAGGAATATGTACTTTGTTCTTCATTAATCACATTTAGGAAATAAAAATTTCTGGTTTTTTTTTTTTTTTTTTTTTTTTTGAGACACTGTTGCGTCATGTGATGTTTTTTCTGGAAGCTGTCTGATGAGGAGATGTTTCGCTGAAGTAGGCAGAGCAGAGGATGTTTTGCTGAGGCAGACACTTGAGAGGACATGTGATGTTTGGAAAGAATATAAGTAAAACCTAACAGACAGTGAACAATGCTCTTGCATTGGTTTACCTTGCAACACTTTGGTAATCTTCACTGATCTTCTCTTGTCATGACTTCATAGTGAAAAAAAATGCAACAAAGAACTTTCGTGGTATTCGGGCTGCTTCTTGTTGCTCATGCCGATTAGGCAGAGCCTCACTATTTCTTCTGGATGGAGCCACTGCTACTGACTCATGTTTGGTATTTTCCAATTGGACTGGACAGCTGCTACTGATTTGTGTTTGAATTGCCCCCAAAGAACTGCTTCTAAACAGGTCCACATCCCGTTTGTCCTATTAGCCATCTTTCTCCCCTACCTTTGGTGGGTGGGCTAGAAGGGAGGTGGAAGTGTTTAAGAACCCTTATTAAAGTAGGTTTTGAAAAAAATTTAAGAGTACACATTTACATTTTACAATAAGAACAATGACATTATTTGTTTAATTTTAAACAAAACTGTTCCTTTGCCCAATCAAAGTACCTCATTAACTTTTATGCTAAATGGCATGTTGATGCTTTCACTGTCCTGAGTAGGATCTCATGTTAACTCAGCATTTCACCCAAACATGAAAGATGTCACAGAGAGGTCTAGGATAGTGGTTCTCAACCTGTTTGGGTCAATTTGTAGTAATAAAAATAAATTCATTCTGCATATCAGATATTTACATTATGATTCATAGCAGTAGCAAATTACAGTTTTGAAAGAGCAGCAAAGATAATTTTATGGCTGGGGATCACCACAATTTAATGAATTGTATAAAATGGTTGCAGCATTAGGAAAGTTGAGATGCACTGACTAGGAGGTAAATGACTATGGTTAGCTTGTTAATGAATTTGAAGGGCTTCTTTGCATTTATAGGTTGGGCTTTGCAAGCCAGTTTTACTTATATACCTTCTGCCTTCTTAAAATGGCAAAATGGACACTTGTTAACCTTAAGAAGGATAACCACTCTCTGACACATAAAAAAAAAGAAGCTAAGAATGCACACACATACTTTATTTGGTGACAATCTGTCATACAAAGGAATTAGCAAGTATTCAGGTAGTCAAGCATTACATATTAAGCAAGTCAATTAATGTATTAAGAACTTAATAACTAACTGATTTGTTGATTATGCTTAAACTGGCACACTGCAGAACACAATTACCACTGATATAAATTGTTTCCCAGCATCTATTTTTCACAAACTAAAACAACTGTGAGTGACATAAGTCCCTTTAGTAAGTAAACCAAGACCCCACAACAACAACAACAACAACAACAACAAACCAGATTAAAACAAAAAACAAAAAAAAAACCCTTTTTTTAGGGAGGTTAAGCCAGTCAACCTCTCAATTCAAAAAACGGAAGCACAGGTCTTTATTTCCATTTAAAAAGCAAAGTGTAACACATTGTTCATTTTATTATACTTGGCCTGAAAAGGCAAATGTATTGATCGTTTGACCATTAGAAATTGCCCTTTCATCTCTTCAATGTAGCTTCCGAATGAGCAGCTTCAGTTGTTGTCAGCGTTGGTTTTAAGGCTAGCATATATAAAATATTAGCAAACTGGGTTCTTTATTGTAAGGAAGTTGTGAAACTATTAGTTTTAGATGCACTCTCACAAATGCCCATAAACCAATCAGAACTGAACTTAGTCGCTCTGGCAGAATACAGTGTATCAGCATATTTGTAGATTGGTATGATAGATGGATACATCTGGATATGTCAACCTATTCATCCAGAAGCCTGGTCTTCTCTCAATCAGAAGCACACAGAGCTTTCATCTGAGGCTTCATGATGTCAGCTTCAGGGCAGAGTAATACGAAAAACAGGAACAAATCCTTTGCAACCTTGAAGAAGAAACCCTGAAGTGGGGTATTCCTGTGACAACCTGACCATGTTTTGGGGAGGACAGTGGAAGGACTTTGGAACTTTGAGTCACTGGGATGTTAAGAGCTCTGTGGGATGTTGTGTAGGAGCTTGGAAGATAATGTTGAGAACAGTGCAGAAGATGGAGGCCTGGCTTGGAAAATTTCAGAGGGAAGATTAAAGATTCTTATCAGGGCCATTGTTAGTTTGATTTAAGATTCTGAGGGTTTGATTAGCTGGGGCTGAAGAAATCGGCTGTGATTAACAAAATACCAGAACTACTAAAGCAAAACCATTGCATTACTGGGAATATTGATGCTAGTTAGCTGGAGCAGGGAAATTGGTGGTGATTGGGAAGAGACCAGCATCAATGAGGTGAAATCTTCTGAGAAGTGTTTTCTGAGAGCACAGAGGCTGTGTTCCAGAGATAGCCAAGGTTATATATACCTTGTGAGGTGGCTGTACTTGGTAATATGTAAGAGTCACCCAGGTGGTATTGGTTTTGAAGGCCTGAAGGAGTCATGGAGAGCAGCTGAGGCCTGGGCACTGTGAGAGGCCACAGAAGGCCATTGGTGAAGGTGCAGCCTCAGTTGGCAATTGACAGCACAGAATTGAAGGTGTCATGCAAAGGAGTGCTTGGCACAATGGTAAAGCCTAGTTGCAGCAGAAGACAGCAGTGTTTTGGAGATACCAGTACCATGAGATGACCACCAAGAACAGCAGCAGCAGTGGAGTACGGGCATCTGGAACCTAGAAGACAAGGTGTGTGCTACAAAGGGCAGAGCTGGAAAAGTGACTCAAGCCCTTGGAGGAATTCAGAAGATCATGAGTGGATCCCAGACATTAAACAGTTGGAGTTTGATTTTGCTTTTGATTGTGACTGTGCCCAGGCAGCACAGTGTAGTTGGCCCTAGACACAAGGATGTTGGTGAGCCATCTCTGAGGGCAAAAGTGTCTATCAGAGAGCTGACCTCACCATCTTCTGGGCACAGAGATGATCCCCCTCTCCTCCCTCCCCACCTCTGGTAGTTAGAAAAGTTGCCCACAGGGTCATGAGCTCAGGAGAGCTAGCATAGCCCTTTATCAGATACATCACTCGGGAGAGTGGGCCCCTTCACCTCATTGCTGGTCCTGTGTGTGTGTGTGTGTGTGTGTGTGTGTGTGTGTGTGTGTAAGTGAGCAGGCTCAGAGGGTGAGAATGTGTGAGAGCTAGCCCTGACACTCCTCTGTGATGAGGTAGCCTGTTGGGGGTGAGAGGGGCATGGCTTCTGCCTCCTCACCCCCAGCAACCTGAGGCAGTTGGGAGAGCTGACCCCAGGGTCATGAGAACACATAAACTGGTCCTGCTCCTTGTCTGCTGAAGACTTAGGAGAGCAGCCCTGTATCAAGCCTGGGCATCACAGTAGGGCTGGCTGTGCTTGAGGGGGTACAAGTGAGCCAGGGCCAAGGGCAAGAACACAGGAGAGCTGGCCTCAACAACTCATCTGTTGTGAGTTGGTATGGGTGTAGAGGTGATTCTCTTTCCCTTCCCCACCCACCCACCTTCAGTAGCCAGGAAAGCTGGCTGGTCCTGGGGTCATGAGAACGAGGGGGCTAGCCCTGTCCCCTCACTGGCTGTAGCATTCTGGAGAGTGGCCCCTTCACTTTGTCTGGGCGACAGAGTAGAGCTGGTCCTGATGGTGAAGGCACCTGTGAGCCAGCCCTGAGGGTTATGAGGGGGGAAAGTTGTCCCAGCCCCTCATAGGCTGCAGTATTTTGGAGAGTGAACTCAGTACCTTGATTGGGCAATACAATGGTACTGGCTTTGGAGGCATGGGCATGGGTAAGCCAGATGGTGGCTTTGGATGGGCTAACCAAAGCAGTGCTGGAGAGCTCACCCTGGCTGTGAGGATAAGGGAGAGACAATATGCTGACTAGCTCAGCAACCACCCAGGTCCAGATCCAGTGCTCTGAATTGGTCCACCCCAAAATCTATATCATCTGTGAATGGTTGGGATATTTGAAAGGGCAAGTTCTACTAATCCAAAGCTGCAGGATCTCTGTGACACAGGACAACAACAGGATAACTGGGAGAAGTCTCGATGAGGATCCAGTATTGATGATGTCACAGAAGCTAGAGACCTCAAACCAAACCAATGCCTCATTGCAATGAACATTTGCAAGTGAAGATATGTGGACAGAGGAATGTACTGTGAGTCACACTGTGCCACATTACAGCTTCCATGATGAAATGTTTTCTATGCTTTGAGTATTTTGTTATTGTTATTGTTGCTTGCTTGCTTGCTTGTGTGTTTTATTTTGTAGAGGGTGTTGCAAGGGTAAAGAGCAGATATGAGGGGATGGGGAGATGAGCAGAACTGGGTGCATGATGTAAAACTCACAAAGAATCAATAAAACGTTAAAAACCAAAAAACTTGGTGGATTTTCTCTGCTCAAAATTGTCAGTGAACTATTTTGTTTTAGTTTTGAGGTATTTTCTTTCTTTGATTCTTTTTTTCCCCTTCGTAACCAATGTCGAGAGGGATATACATGAAAGCAAGGTATACAGTAAATTCTTGCAAACTAATCAAGTCTTATCCCAGGTACAAAGTTCTAATGCCCTGTAACTCCCGCCAAAACACAATCGTTGTCTTCTAGGAAAAAAGAATAAAAGAAAAAAGGAGGGACACAGAATAGAACTCAGAGGTCAGTGGGTCAGAGGTCAGTGACTTTATTGTGGCAACGAATGAGGGAACCCCAAGTCACAAGACCTCTCACAGGACATTCAAATAGTGGACACAGAATTTCATGTGCAGTATGTTTTTTAGGGATCCAAGATAGGAGAATTATCAATGAATAGTAAAATATTATCAAAATTATTTTTATCACTGGAATCTTGAAACAATAGATTTAATGAACAGATATTTTGTACTTATTGTAAAATTTTGTATTTCTCAAGGATAGTGAAAGTATTTAATGTTTCACACACACACATACACAAAACAAATGAAGCATTATATACTTCTCATTTTTATATGAAAGCCCCTGGCATACATAACATATATGGTAAACTACTCCTGTTCTTCACAACTCTCAAATCAGCTTTTCTCACATTAAGAGAAAAAACATTGCTCAGACCTTGAACAGTAATGAGAGCAAAAGGAGAGAGAAAAGCATCTTCTACAAAACTGGGAGTCAAAGCAAGAAAATTTCAAAATCATAGTCATTTTCGAAGAGCAGGTCAGAAATTAGAACAGAATTGTAGATGACTCAGACTCTGGGGTTAATGGCAGGAACTTTGAAGACTTCGTTTAGCATTGGCTGGCAGGAGAGTATCAGAGTGTACACAGATGTTTAGGCTGAGTGACAGGATGAGGGACTGCAGAGGAACCGATCACTTTCTGGGAGTCTCTCCTCTCTTCTGCTCTCACACACATATCCATTCTTGAGAAAAGCCCTTGTGGAATTTCCCGATATGACACTGCTCTAAAACGGTTTGCATACTGCTCTTGTATGAAAGCAAAACGCATGTGCGATAGAACTCTCTTGTCAAAGAACAATTTTGTAAGCCAAGGAGGCAGGTATGATTGACAGTTCTTTATAGTTCTCGTGCCAAGCCCACATATGGAGAGCCTAGCTTTTTTTGTTTTTTCTAGCTCATTCATCAGTACTTACAATCTCTGTGTTGTATGTCACCTCAATGTCCCCCAAATCAATGTGTTGATGGCTTGCTCTCGCAATCTCCCTTGCAGTAGTGTTCCTGGGTCTTTGGAAGGTAAGTGGACCTCAAGGCTCTGATCTCATCAGTGAATTTATCCATTTATGGATTAACTGCTTGGTTTACACGAAGGGAAATTTTTTTTTTTATGAGAGTGAGCTTTTCCTCTTTGCTTTCTGACTTCCAGGAAATGAGCACACCCTTTCTGCTATGTACAGTGATACATTGTCTTACCACAGGTATAAAAGTGACTGGGCCAATGGACCATGCACTGAAACCTTGCCAACAATGAGACCAAATGAAATTGTCTTGATCACAAATTGATTATGACAGACATTTTGCAGTAGCAACCAAAAACTGAACATTGGTGATAGTCCGTGATTAACAGGTGAATTCATTATGGAGAATTTTCATGTAGAGATCCCACAACTTCAAGATGCTATTCCTGATTGGGGTGGTCACTGGAGACTGGAAAACACTTTTAAAGTCTGTGGAATTCCTGATAATTTATATATCTTTGGGATCTGAGACTAGAAGTAAGTATATAGGTTAATCTACTTATCTTGGAATTTATATTGCAGAAGATTACAGGAGCCCAGCTTCAGAGAGAGTTACAGACTAAGGCATGGGATTAAGAAACACAGGCCGTTAGGCAGAGTTTTAAAATGAGTACAGATAAAGTTTAAAATGTGATTCAAGGAGTTAATACTTCTGACAGTGATAAAAACAAACAAACAAACATTATTTTAAACTGTCCCCAGAGCAACCAAGATCAAAGGTTTAGGCAGTCCATCAGTCCTCTCAACCTGGTGAGACAAGATGGGATGGGGGTGATTAGAGAGAGTCCAGGGCATCCTTGAGGCTCAGGGCAATGGCTATCCCCAGGCTGTCAGTCATGCCACATCTTAAATAAATGTCACCTGATAAAGTGCCTAGTATATTTCTGGAGAAACAGTTAAGTTTTTAATAAAAGTAAATTTAGAATGGGCACATTCGATGCCTTTTGTGTTGGGATTCAACACCATATGGCCTCTCGGAAGATTTTCTGAATAGAAGAAAGCTGTGAGAAGCTGAAAACTGTTAAGTATGAGTTGTAGTAAGACTGTTGCCACTAACTAAGAAAAGATGATAAGGGCTGGTAGATGGTTCAGAGGTTTCAAGAACTGACTACTCTTCCTGGAACCTGGGTTCAATTTCTAGCACCCACATGGGCATGCACACTCATCTGTAACTCTAGTTACAGGGGATCTGATGCCCTCTTCTGGCCTCTGTGGGTACCAGGGTACCAGGCAGGCATATGATATACTGACATTGGTCCAGGCAAAACAACTCAATATATTAAATCAAATTTTAAGAAAAAGAAAAAAAGAAAGAAAGAAAGAAAGAAAATACTTGAATCATGACATCTCTCCATCCCCCTCCAAAAGACATAGGTCTAGAATTAAGTTTATGGAATCTGTATGAACTAATTTGGATAAAGGATCTTTGTGGATGTTATTGAACTGAAAATCTTGGAATGACCTCATCCTTATCAGGATGGGCTTTGACCCAAAAGCAGATGTATCTGTGGGAAAGTGAGGAGTCTACTTAAAGGAACCCAGAGGCTATATTATATGTATGCAACACATATCTGGGCCCAACTAAAAATGGGAAAAGATTTTCTCCTAGGGTATCCAGAAGGACTCTGGCTCTTGATTTGAGATTTCCTGTCTACAGACTATGAGAATAAATTTACTGTGTTTAAGCCACTCAACTTGGGGTAACTTTTTATAATAGCCCAAGAAAGGATGTACATGTACCTGCCCTATAAAGATGGGTTATACTCCCTTGACACTGTTGCAACATGTCTGTGACAAAGAAGGAGGATAACAGTCATAAGGATGTGGGCAAAATGTTGGGTACATTCCAAAGGCCAGGGTGAAACCTTCAATGCACACTTGTTTTACAGACCAGGAAATGGAGACAACGAATGCCAAGTCCTGCTTGGTCATGTGTAAGGGATAGATGGAATGACATGGGTCTCACCCTAGAATAGAGCCAGCATAGTGTGGTTCCATGAGTATTGATGGTTGCTGTGGGCATAAGGCTTGTTTATATAATAGTGTACATATTTTCTTGTGCCTCCTTCGAGGAATGTCCTCTCTGCCAAGGTTAATGACTCCATGATAATCAGAGACAGCATGAATCTGGGAGGCAAGGGCATGTCAATGTCTCAGCAAAATGGTAGAATGCTGTGACCTTCAGGACAGCCCGTAAGGCTGTGGGAAAGAACGCTGAAAACATGAGTTCAAAAATGTATAATTTCTCAACTATGTAAAAACATAAGAATGCAATATGAATTGTATAAGGAGCTCCACAGATGTAAAGGAACAGAGGCAGCTGCACTATGAGCCAGCTTGTCAGAAAGATGCTAAAGAAGAAGATAAAGAGGTTTAGGGAGTGGAGATCAAAAGGCAAGATCCTACCCAGCTAAGTTTTTGTTTGTTTGTTTATGCTTACAAAAGCAGGTAGATTCCTAAATTCAAGGTCAGCCTGGGACAGAGGGAGTTTGGGTCCAGGCCAGGGCATGGTAGGAATGTTCATTTAAGGGCAGGGTCATGGGATGATGATTCATGGGATTATCAAAAGGGAACCTTGGCAAGGACTGAATTAATATATAATAAAAAACTAAGAGAGAGAGAGAGAGAGAGAGAGAGAGAGAGAGAGAGAGAGAGAGAGCGCGATCTGGAAAGCTGTCTCTAGCAGAACATAAGCTATCAGCTTGTAACCCATGCTTTGAATTTGAGTCATTTCTTTCCCTGCTCCCAGATACCCCTTCTCTCTGGATCCCCTCTCCAAGCTGAGCCTGGTCCTTGGCAAACAAAAGACAAAACAGCAGTAGAGGAAGGAAGAACATACATTTTCATAGTCATTTAGTAGTTAATTGAAGGATAAAATCTGTTCTAGATTGTCCTTTGGGAAAGGATAATTCATTAGAATATAAAGACCCCTGGTTCTAGCTGACATGGTTGCACATGCCTTTAATCCCAGCATTTGTGAGTTCGAGGCCAGCGGCCTGGATGACACAGAGAAGCCCTTTCTACAAACAAACAAGCAAGCAAACAAACAAAACCTTCTTTGGTTGGGAGCCCAGGACAGAGATAGATGTTGTTACCCTGGTCCCAATTAGCAGGTGGACAGAAAGTCAGTGCTTATTCCTTAGATGGCAGGTCCTGGGGGTTATTTTGTTGTTTTGTTTGGTTGGTTGGTTGGTTGGTTGCAAGAGCCAGATGCTGCCTGAGGGATAACTTCCAGAAGAGGAAAATAGACTCTGGAGAAATCCACATTTTCAGCTGTTTATTCAGCCTTCTTGTGTAGCATATGCAGGAAGCTTCCCCAAAAGCCACATTATAGAGATGGAGGCTCCATTCTCATCTGAGCCAGGGAAAGACAGGGGACCCCAGAGAGACTGTATCACCAACCCACCAATCTCGTATTTCTTAAATACGTGTTTAGCAGAGGAGGGAACAAAGAGATTGCTGCCAATAAGCATATTGAGCAGAGTTCAATATTAAACTTTTAAAAGAAACTTTTACTTACTATGGTTTTTTTTTTTTTTTCATTTGCAAAATCCAGATCAGCATGCAGGGAAAATTAAATTAAAATCTTTCCTAATTTTTAGTTGTTTCGTGTTCTTTAGTTTAAGAGTAAATGACTTCTTGGGCTGTTAATGGTTTTCATCCTAAATAGAGCTGGATGTGTTGGCACACATTTCTGTTCTCAGCTCTTGGGAGGTGAAGGCAAAAGAACCAGGAATTCAAGGTCATCCTCAGCTACACAGTGAGTCCAAAGATATCGTGAACTACTTGAAACCTATCTCATAAAATCTGAATATCAGAGCCAATGAGAAGGCTCAGCAGGTAAGGGTCCTGGCTGCCAAGCTTGACAGCTTGAGAGTTCAATAGCCAGAACCCACATGGTGAAAATAGAGAACCAATGCCCTTAAATTCTCTCTCAATCTCCACATGTGTACTTTAATAAGCCTGTGTACCTTCCCACAAAATAAATATAAGCAAAAACAAACAAAGATAAAACTAGGGATCATCAAGGTTTTCGAGCTTTTGTAAATTTGAGAACATTGTTTTTTCAGAGCTTCAGTTCGCTGGGATGCCAATGTAATTAAAACAAAAACTCCTGACAGACATGCTTCAATAGAGCACTCTTAAAATGTCAGCTGAGAAGACTGGTCATGGCTCAGTGGTAGTATGCTTGGTTAGCATGCTCTTTCCCCAACACTGCAATGGCAAAAGAAAAATCCTGTTTCAGATTTTTGTTCCCTCTTGTGAGTTTAGAAGCACTCAGAGCTCACCAATTAAAAGACAAGTACTTCCCAAATGTGCACCGAGCAATGCCAAAGTTCTGTAAACGTCTATCCTTCACCAGTGGACCCCTCAGGTACCTAACTTTCCTGTGTGAACCTTAGCCTGCAACTGGGGCTAATAATATTCTCTTGCAGTATGCTCTGAACCCACACCTGGGGTTACTGACCACTAATAGTCTATGCAAATAGCATTGTCAACCTAAATTGTTTCTGTCCTTCAAGGCACAATATATAACCTATAGTTTCCAAATATCACAACAATGCAGTTTACACTATATGAAGTTCTTTAACACAGATGATATATTTTAATCAGAATAAAATTAAAGATTTATTTTTATTTTATCTATGTGTAGAGATATGTGATATGTGCACTAGTATAATGGCACCTGGTGAGGCCTGAAGATGGCATCAGATGCCCTGGAGTTGGAGTTCCAGTTGTCAGCTGACAGATATGGGTGCTGGGAACTTAAGGAGGGTCCCTCTGCAAGAACAGGAAGGACCTTAGATCCTCGAACTGTCTCCCAATCCCCAGACACATTTTTAGATGGAGTTTATTATTTCCTTTTCTATTTTCAAAACAATAAGATTTAAAAGGTAGTCCCATATCCATGCACATATGGTTAGTACTAGTTGATCTTAGTCAGGAAAAGAAGAGGAGGAGGAAGAGGAAGAGGAGGAAGAGGAGGGGGAAGAGGAGGAAGAGGTGGAGGAGGAGGAGGAGGAGGAGGAAGAGAAGGAAGAGGAGGAGGAGGAGGAGGAGGAGGAGGAGGAAGAAGAAGAAGAAGAAGAAGAAGAAGAAGAAGAAGAAGAAGAAGAAGAAGAAGAAGAAGAAGAAGAAGAAGAAGAAGAAGAAGTAGAAGTAGTGAAGTTGAGAAGCAGACACATTGCAGGGTTATGGGGAGAGCTGAAGGGACTAGAGATGAGGTAAGGAGTGGATGTGAATCTATTTCATTCATTCTTATATGAAATTCTCAAAGAACAAGAACAAAAAAAATCTCCAAAGAGACAAGAACACCAAAAATAAAGAGATTTGAGTAGGACTATTCACATGGTCAGCAGTTGCTACAGAACCCTGACCCTGCACGGCCTACTCACAAGGTTCCCTTCACTAATGAGGTATTTCTTTGATTCTAGATTACTTTTCTGCTCACATTTTGATATCTCTAAAGCTCTCATGATTTGTTATCACTGTTTGTGTTTCTTTCCAGTGCCACATGTACCAACTTTCTTAGAAAAAAATGCAATTCTACATAAGATGGAATATTGTATTTAGTAAGAGTTATCCTGTGCCCTAGAAAGGAACTGTGAGAAATACATGTCCTTTTCTGCTGGAATCCCCAGGTCTTTAGCCTGTGTGGTGATACCTCCCCAGTCTCCCCTGCTGTGGATCATTTCCTGTGTGTCCCACAGGCTAGAAGCATAGGTCTTCTGCAGCTCTGCTTATAATCTTACGAAGACCTTCTCAGTATCTTTGATGTGCAGTCCTTTGCCAGCACCTGGCATCTGCTGTTTCTGTAAACCAAGGTGACTGCTTACAGACCCTTCCCACAGTGCCTGTTGACATCATCACCCTCCCCCCAACTAAACACAAAGAACACTTTCTGCACAGATATCATGGTATTAACAGCAGCCACAGGCTCAGATGGAGGAGGGGTCTGGGGTTGAGCTGTAGTCCTGGCGCTCTGCTAACTAACCGGGCATCTGGAACTTCCATTGGCTTGCCTGTGAGATGAATGGATGAGAGGGGGGAGACTCCAGGTTTCTCTTGGTTTTACTGGCATTAAGAAGTCAGCTACAGCTTGGTTTTATTTTTCTACCATGTGATTCCAGTTAGAGATTTCCATTCCGCATCCTCATTAAAGACTGTGACAATGGTTGAAGGGAAAGTTGAGCTGGAGCATCTCACAGCAACAGAACAAGGGGCAGCCTCAATGGCCATTCATTAATCACTGCAGCAGCGAGAGACAGAGGTGGCTGTAACTAAAGAGTCTCTGCCCTCTGGCTGCTGGAGGAACACGGAGAGCATGGGGAGATAGGAAAGAATGTGTTGGCCAATAGCATTCTATTACCCTGTTAGGCAAATCTTCACTGCTAACAAAGAAACTGGAAGTTTAAAGAGAGATTATTTTGACTTTAGCTATGGATATTTCAATCCCCATGAAAGGAAGCAGACAGAGGACGCTGAGCTCCCTTCCCCTCATTCTACCTGGGTTCCCAGTACCATTTATATTCAGGCTAGGCCTTTTTCCCTTATTTAACCCGCTCCAGAAACACCCACAGACACAGCAGAACTGTGCTGGACCAATCTTCCAGGTGTTTCTCAATCTGCTGAAATGAAGAATCAAGAAGAGCCCTCACAATTTCAGATTTTCACTTGTGGCCCCTACACCTGCTTGCCTGTCCAGGGCTGGCTTGGTGGACAAATGAGAGTCTGGGGTGAGGAGCAGCAAATTCACCCTGCAGACTGGATCCATCCACATACAGTCTCCTGATACCTTTCTAGGAGTCTCAAAAAATGGTCCTTTATGCCCATTAGGATTCAAATTCATGCCCACAGCCTGTCATTCTCTGTGTATTGGCTGTAAAGGTTGAAGTGAGAGGGTGTCCCCACATATGTGCCTTCATTCAAAATCATATTCTTAGACTGTGAACAGATTGTTCCACTTTCTTCCTCACATCTCCAGAAAAGGTCCAGGCCACAGGCAATGGGCAAACCTAC
The DNA here is from genome assembly GCA_019843965.1 of Rhynchomys soricoides. Taxonomy (NCBI): domain Eukaryota; kingdom Metazoa; phylum Chordata; class Mammalia; order Rodentia; family Muridae; genus Rhynchomys; species Rhynchomys soricoides. The sequence continues at coordinate 2,108,218 of JADRCH010000126.1, forward strand.
GTGCATATGGAAGATTCTAGATAATTTATACTTAGGGGATTCCAAGTCAGTCACCCTTCTGTTAAATCTGGGAAAAGGGCAAAAGGCAAAGGACAAATCAAAGAGTTGGAAGCGACCTTGGAGACTGGCTTTTCCCAGGTTTCCCTCTAGATCTGGTGAAATGACTTGTATGAGATTAATTGCCCATTGCCTTTACGCCCCCATTACAGAAAGGAATTATGATTTAAAAACCAACAACAACAAAAACATGATTCAATGAATTCTAAATCCACCAAGTGGTGAAAGCAACACAGAACTGGAGTTTTCATTTGGGTGACAAGCTGGAGGGCCACAAAAGAGGCATTTAGCAGTGGGACAAATCTACAGGAGTGTTGGCATGGAAATGGGTACTGTGCATGTTGGCATAAGATTCACAGAAGTGAGCGACACCACTACTTTTCATGAGCATAGATGGAGATACAATGCAGTAATAAGATCAAAGATTGACAATAATGCAGAGACACCAGGTCTTTCCTATCCCGAGAAGAGTCCTAAAACATTGTAGCCATGCACAGCAACAATGCTAGCTTGCATGAGAAACCAGATAGACAATTACAGTGCAAAACAGTGGAACAGTCAGGGCTGCACACATGGAGAACTCTATCCAGGAGCCTGCATGACCCTCTACTCAGCATAGCTCTACACTGGAATGACAGTGTTTTCAAAGGGTGGTTGGTTAAGTGGACTGTGGACATCCCTATCTTAAAATAGTACTCAGCAGTGAGAAGGAATAAACCATTGATATCCATCATGTTTTGAGGCTGCATTGAATCACGATGAGTGAAAAAGCCAGTCTTGGGAGGTGGTTGAGGGACTGTCATCTGATATTTTCAGAGTAAAAGTCAAACAGTTACCAGCAGCTCAGCATATGGCTAGGCCTTTTCTGTGCTTGGTAAATGGCAGCTTCTTGCTGCAGCCTCTTTGGAAGGAGGTTGGCAAATCCCCGGAGAGTCCCTTTAGTGAGACTTTCTCCTGTGTAATAGTTCTGCCCTCTGTACACTGTTATATTGGTGATTAGGTTTGACCTATGGGTCTGGGAGTAGGAGAATATTCAGAACAGGGCAGTTTGTCACCATGACATCTTGAAGTGATAATACGGAACTGGTGAGCATGAGCGAGATTAGAGGGTGGAGAGAAGAGCCAGGAGCCTTTTAAAGATTTATTTATGTATATGCATGTGTATATGAGTGGCCAGAGAGCCCAGAGGAGGCTGTCAGATCCCCTGGAGCTGCAGTGACAGGCTCCTGAGGGCCACCTGGTATGGGGGTTGCAAGCCCGACTCTGCAAGAGCAGCAAACTCCCTTAACTGCCGAGCTTTGTGAAACTGGATCCATCTGCCTCCTGACAGTGAAACCTGTGTACATGATAGAATTGCAGACTTACACTCATAAGCATACATGTAAGCAGATCAGGGCAAATAGAATACTGTGAATACATTACAGCAGTGTCGAAATCCTGAACTATGGTTTCCAATGGCATTCCCACGGAGAAGGCAGCCATAAGACCCATGGCCTCTCTGTTTATTATCTCCCACACACGAATGTAAAACAAATAATTGCCTCAAAATAAGATTATTTAAAATGAGGCTTCCAGTATTTACGTGGAAAGCAGTCTAGTTGGACAAAGCCTAGGTGGTGAGTTGGGGGTCATTGCTCGCCCAAGGTTGTCTGCATTGCAACAGATTCCATTAGAGCTAATTCAAGCTGTAAGGAGTGTGACCCAGAGACAGAGGGGTTTTACTGCCTTATGCCTGACAGTTGCTGCCTCTCCTTCTTCAGCAGCTGTGTTGCCTGGGAAATTGCAGGCACAGCACCTCCCAGACCCCTTGCTGTGCTTTAGCTTCCAGGCACAGGTCTCTCCTGGGAAACCTGAGGTGTAAGGGAGTCTTGAGAAAAGTTCCCTCTGCATTTCCAGATGCTAAAGGGTAAAGCCAAAGGTAACGCTGGCTTTGGGAATTTGAGTGGCTTTTAGGGAGGCTTTCTTCCACATGCGTATCAGTATTCCTACTCAGAGTGAGTCTCTCTATATCATGAAGTAATCCATCATTTTCTTCTTCTTTTTTTTTTTTTCTGTGTGTGTCCCTTAAAAAGATATGCTAACATCAATAAAAGCAAAAACCTATTCCACTTTAAAAAGCCAACCAAACAAGTCATCAGTGAGCTGGTAAAGAACATGGCAGCGGGCTGCAGCAATTGGGATCTGATTATCTTTAAAACACCTTTGAAATCTGGAAGCCTGAGCTGCCGTGATAAATGAGCATCCAGCCAGGCATTGGCAGGCCCAGAGCTGGAAATTAAAATGTTGTCTCTAAGAACAGTGGCAGGGCTGTGAGATGGCTCTGTGGGCAAAGATGCTCTGAACAAGCCTGATGACCCAAGTTCAAACCCCAGAGCTCAAGGTGGAAGGAGACAAGCAGAAAGATGCTCTCTGACATTCACACATTTGTCTTGGTATGTGTGCACCTGCACACACATACACAGACACACACACACAGGCA
>JADRCH010000126.1:2110763-2129906 GCA_019843965.1 Rhynchomys soricoides
ACAAAGTATGCAAGCTCCTTTTTCAGTCCTTGTCACACCCAAAATCTGCTTTTGAAATTCAAGGGCTGAGAGTCGCTTTTCTGGACATTAGTGGCTTAGTTGGGGAAGATCAAGATAAGCCTGTAGGTGTGGCTCCCAGGATAAAAATTTGTGGATTCCAAAGCAATCCTTGGTAGAGCAAACCAAGGTAGAGAAGAGCTCAAAGTGTGCTCAATGGAATTGCCTTTGTCTCTGCCCCCTCTATAGACATGGGATCTGCTGGCTGGGCACAGAGGCCCACTGTGTTTACCAACTCCTTCAATCTTAACACCTGACAGGCAGGCGAGTGATTTAAAGAGTGTGTGTGTGTGTGTGTGTGTGTGTCTATACGAGTGTATGCCCATGTCTCTTTGTGTGGATGTATGCCTTTCTCTCTCTGGGTATAACTGTTTGTGTAGCTATGTGAGTACATGCATGTGTGTGTGTTCAACACAATCCTGTCTGCCTGTGTTCAACACAATCCTGTCTGCCTGCTTTTAACCTAGGATACCATTTACTGTTTCACAAGTGCAAACTCCTAAACATCTTTGTAGAACCAGCTCGAAGCATCTCACTTCTTTACTTCTTTTTTTCTTTCTTTTTCTTTATGTTGGTGGTTTTTTTTGCTGTTGGTGGTGGTTTTTTGTTTTTGTTTTTGTTGTATTTTTGTTTGTTCACTTAAAACAATCTCTCACGTGAAAGACTGGGTCTAAGCTACATAAGGATTAAGTAATAGAGTGAGGCATTTTATCTTTACTTACCATTTGTCTCCTGGCTTTTGAAGGGCCAGAGGAAATTGTTTTGTTTTTGTGTTTGAAACAAAAGCAAGATCTTCTGTATGTCACGGACTGGCCTGCTACATACTATAGGTGGCCCCGAACCTATAGCAATACTCCGCACTCTGCTTCTTATTTTGGCAACAAAGTCTCACTCTGCAGACCCACATATACTTGAACCTGCTCTCCTCCTGTCTCTGTCTCCCAAATGCCGGTACCATAGGTGCATGTCCTGCTCAAAAGGAATTTTTGAAGTTAAATCATAGGAGTGATTGAGTTTAAGAGTCCAGGGCATAGCATATGCAGACAGGGAAGACAGGAGCTTGGAGGAAGAATAAAGAACCTGGGTAGGCAGGAGACAAGCTGGGAAGCGCAGCATGTACTGACTTAGCCATGGCGTTAGACTGAGCGCATGCTTGGAAGGGGTGGTCCCACTTAGCAATGGTTGCAAGGGCTCCTGCTTTCTCAGCCGAACTCCTGAGAACACCAGCTTGGCCTGGGAGGGGCATATCAACTCTGCTGCATGATAAGAGAGAAAATTGCCTCTTCGTCTCCATTATTGCTTCGATTAAGAAAATGTTATTAACCTTTCAAAAACTTACCATTTTGTTTTCTTGGAGTTTGGTCAAGGCCCACATTTATCTTGAAAATGCTAGTTTCTGCACAATTTTTAATTGAAGGGCTTTAGGGCAAATTCAATTAAGTTGTGGTATATGAACTGAAACTTGCAATATATTAAAAATATTCCACTGCACAGTTCACTAATTACCCAATTTGTAATTTGAGTCCCATTGTCATTTCAACACTAACTCAGAAGACATGCTCAGAAGAAGTGACTGAGGGCTCCCAAAGTCACAAATGCCCAAAATGAGACCAGGCTTAAAGGCAGCCTGTCTGTGATGATGCCTCTCCAATGCTTAGGGAAGGATGGGAGGTAGATGAGGTGGTGAGATCTGCTTTCAAATCCTTCCCATTCTTTGAGCAAAGTGATGCTCAGAGACAGTAATCCATTCAATAAGTATAATAGGAATCAGGGTCCTGCCTAGTGTTCCCCAAGTGTTGTTGAGCAGTTCAAACTTACTGGGCATCCTGTAGTCTTAGCCAATGGAGCCTGGTAGAGACATGGATGGACCAATTGCAGCTCTGTGATCTACCTGTTCTTTCTAGCTGCCTACAAATTTTACCCTTTGCATCTATTTGGTTATCATGAGTCAGAGTTGGATAAGCCCCATCCATTGCGGTCCGCTAGCGGCCTTCCAGGTGGAGTCCAGGGAGCAGAAGGGAAAGTGCAGGTATTGTAATTCTGGAATTGTGTTTTCCTCTCTGGATTGGCAATACCAGAATGCACTTCAAGACTCACTGAGCTAACTATTAGCAATTGTTTTTCATTAACCGCAGCTGTCCATCTCTTGTTAGCACAGGCAAAGCCAAGTGAGCGAACAGCTGCTTCGTCTCCCCACAAAATTGTTAGGGCAAATGTCCATAAATCATTATGCAAATTTGCCAACTGAGACCATGCGGATAGAAGGGTTTTCAATTGCATTCACTGAATTCTATGCTTCAAGAATATTTTTTTAGGCAGATATATCCCATAATATGGAAAGTAATATGTGATATTTCTTTTAATAAGTGTTGTTATAATATCTTTTAAATTAATGTCAGTTTTGATAAAATAAATATAATACCGAAAAGCCAATCACTCAATACAACTTTTTGTTCATAATTTTTGTCCATAGGGGATCAAAATTCTACAAGAACATTGAAAGAGTATGTCATTTTCAGCATGCATATATGTATATATATTACATATATTGCAATGTATTTTATATATTGTTTACTGTGTGATTATATCATTACCTACTTTTTAAAGAATTTCCAAAACTTTAATTAATCATAGTTTTCATTTACTCCCTTTCTTCTCCTCCCAGTTGTGTTCATATATTTATGCATACCTATATGTAGTCTGTGTTGTGTTGTTTGTACAGATATAATTTCAGGGCTTACTACTTGATAGTGGATAATCGTTTATGGAGCTTGTCTCTGGGAGAGACTTATTCTCCCTCTCAGCAGTCATTAGTGGCCTGTAGCTCTCAGTGTGGGGGTGAAGTACAGTGTGATTCCCCATTCCCATGTTAGTGTGTCGGTTGGGATCGTCATTGTTCGGGTTTTATTCAGGCAGCCATGTTGAGGTATCATGGATGTAGCTTCCGTATTATTTCTCAGAGACACAGTCTCCCACCGAGTGTCCTGGTCCTCTGGCTCTTACAGTCTTTCTGGTCCTGCTTCCATGATGCTCCGTGAGCCTTAGGTTCATGAGCTAGGTTTCCCAGAAGTAGTTGATCTCTGGATTTTGGCCAGTTGTGGTTTTCTGAAAGTGTCTCCATCTGCTGCGAGGGGAAGTTTTTCTGATGAAGGATGAGAATTACATTTATCTGCAGGTATAAGGATTAGTTTTGGAATGCAATTAGGAATTGGGATGGTCTACTCAAGTGGCACTGGTAGTTTCTCCTCCAAGATATATGACGTTGCTTGCCCAGGTAGTGGGTTAGGCTTCCAGCAACAGACATGTGTTCTCTCCTGTTGAAGTGATTCTAAGTACAAGTAGACAACTGTTGGTTACTGCCAAGGTCGGAATGCCACTATTGCACCTTTCCAAATACTGTTTATTATTCTTATGGTTTAAAGGTGTCACAGCCCAATGGAACTATTGATTACTTTCTTCCCCTGTAAACTTGCATAGCATATTCTGGTACGATTAGAGCTAATCCCCAGGGAGGAGCCTTTGCAGTTTTATATTTAAGCTGATATGGTGTTTTTCCTACTTCTTTTTATTTCTTATTTAAATCGCAGTTTTATCACTGTGATGTGCTGTAATTCAGCAGTTTCTCTCCCAGTTTTGTGGCTATTATACTTAGCAACCACGTATGTAGGCTTTTCTAAATCTAATTTTTTCATATTTAGGTTAAAGATGTGAGCGTTCTCATCACACTTGCTATACATTAATTAATATATTGATCTCCAAAAGTGACAAACTCGTTCTCATGCCACTCACAGAACATGCATGTGCCAGTTTTCCAGGAATCTCGTCATCTCATCTTTTATAAACTTCTTTATTGCTAGTTTTCCGGGTTACAAAATGCACTAAATTTTCGATATGGCAATTACCTGATTAATTCGTTGATGCATTCATTACACTGGTCACTCAAAAATATTTATCACATAAATAGCTTTCTAAGAGCTGGAAAAAAACCAGAGATGCAGGTTCTCTGTGGCCCCAAAGGACTTCAGCATCCAAACTGATATATGCAGGATTTTACAGGTGCTGGAGAAGGGCACTGCAGTGGTGTGGATGGATTATGAACTTGAGAGAAAGGTTTAAAACATGATTTCGGACATGAAGTGATACATGGTGAACATGGGCATTCCCGAGACAGAAATCATAATCAAAGACTTGTAGATGTGAGAGGGAAAATTAACTTGAAGATTTCTAGACCCAAGCTGTGAGGCTACTGAGCCAAGAGAGTTAAATTCTAGGGAAGGAGATAAGCATGTTAGTAATAATTTGGATACAAGCATGACAGATGTCAAGCTAAGAAGAAAGAGTAGGAGACGTAAAGACAAATTGCTGTAAAGATCTGAGGTATCTCAGGGAATGTCTGGGCACAATAATGTACTTAGCTCTTAGAAGCAAGTAAAACCAGAAAAACTTAACTGGCAGGCAACTCTGCTCTCTTTTTCCTGCCCCCCTCTCCATCACCACCATTTATGTTACTTGTTTCCCCAGTCAGGAAATGTAGCCGTCTAATGCTACTTTGCCCCTTGGACCCCAAAATGAGATTGCAAACTCTCTTGTTTTCAGTTCCAAGGTTCCCAGTGAAATCCCCAAATTCTCCAAGTTGGACTCAAAGCAACCTTGGAAACAATATCCTGAGGCTTGGAAGACAAGGCATCTGAGAGCTCCGCAGCAGTATGGATATCCCGGTGGGGATTGTGACAATCCCAGCGGAGGAGAAAAATCTGAGAAAAGATGAGATAGGTAGGTAACAACCTGCTAGGAAGACAAAACGTGTATATGCATTTTTGTGAAGGAGAAAGCCTAGGATACAGTCATTAGCAAAATTGAATAATATTGCAAGGACAGTAGGCAATATGCATATTATCCCACGGCCAACCCATATATCCTCATCTCAAAGTTGGACTTCTATCTGTCTGTCGGGTTTTTGTTTTTTTTTTTTTTAAAGATGATTTGGTTTGTGTGGTCCAATTCTTGGAGCTGGTAAGGGAGGATGGAGCTAAGTATCTAAGTATCCCTTATTCTTCTGATATTGGAAAAGCTCCCACCAGCTCTTCCTGCCTGTGCAGAAATGACCAATTGTCATTAGACCACCTTGACAATATTATGGTCTCCGTGCACACAGTCTAATAGACACTGAAACAGGACCACAACATTTCTGCATCTTCTGTTCCACTGGGCTCCTACCACAGTCTCTACAGACCTGGGCCAAGTCTGGTTCCTTCTCTAGTCTATATCTTACCTCATTTCCTAATAAGTGTACCTCGTAAGTGTGAACTATAAGTGCCAAGTAAAGGAAAGAAAAGGAAAAATTCAAGAGTTGCTGAACAGGGGAATCTAGGAAAAGCAGATTTCTAATTTTTTTTTCCATGTTGGAAAGACAGCATTAACAGTTGCAGGAGATGGATAGCTACAGAGTGAGCTTAGAGCAGCAACAGCAGTGGGGGGGAATGTTCCATTAATCTAAGTGAGAAAGAATCCAGTACTAAGGCTGCAGAAGGGAGACCGGTGAGCACCTAAACATCTGATCCCAACAGATCAGCACAGAGGCTTCTCGTGGGGAGCTTCTAGCAACAAATCCTAGAAAACAAACAACACAAATTAGCTCTAACAATAAATAATGTTTTCCTTAGGGGATACAAGTTCAGAAGAAAAGGCAGTCTGCAGAGCAGCAGACAGTAACTCCTGTGAACATTGCTTGATTTTCTTTACCAGCTTTTGTGTTGGTTTTATACTCAAGATGACCACAATTTTCAGACCTCATATTACAAATGAAAGCATACAGAGAGGGGCTCATTTCTAGAGCCATGCAGAGCAGAGCTCCCTAGAAATACCTATTAGATCCTCCACAGAATCCTTGAATCAGGTCACATGTTCATCCTGAATGAGCTGTGGCAACTGAATGGGTCAATGATGAGCTACAGGGAAGCAGTTTTGGAGCTGAGGAAAGGGCTCTCTTCTCTGGAAATAAGGATGTTGTGCTTGAGAATGAGGGGGTGAGAGGTTAAATGTAGCAGCCAATCCAGGTCCTGTGGAAAAGTTGGGAGGTGGATGTAGCAGGTATGTATGTAGCGGAAGAGAGGAGGAAGCAATGTTTGCAGCCACAACCCACAGGTTCCCAGCACTGCATGATTAGACCGGTTCACCAGGATCAGGACGGCTGGGGGTGTTAATAGTTTTGAGCAGGAGATCAGCTTGGAGAGAAATGAGATACATCTATATAAAGTTATGGATCTAAAGCTAAAATGGGTTTGGATTATAGATACAGTTTTGTTTGTTAGAAAAGACAGCAATGATCCCTGTTAGCACTGAGCCCTGCATACTACAGTACTGACTTGCCAGGCAATGTGCCCACAGGTAATAATAGTGGTACAACTGCTACAGTGTAACCAATCACTTTCTGATTGGATTTAAAGCCCGTACCACAGGAATGGACTTTGAACCTCGTGTGATAATCCTGTTTTAAAAAAAAATCCATGGCTTAGGTAGCCCTAGGTTAAAAATCTGCTGTTGTTATTTGCTAAATGGTCATGTGGTCAAATTGCCTTCTAAATATGTTTACGTTTCTAAGTATGTTTCCATCCACAGACCTGGCAGCTCTCAACCCAACCTTGGTCACAGAAGCTTCTTTTTTGCGAAGGGCAACAATCAAACAGAAACTCATAACTGGCCCACAGTCTGAGACAGCAGACCAGGAATATCAACCCTAAGTGGGGCTCAGGAGACACTGCAGAGTGTGTGACATGAGATAAAAGCTGGGGGACAGAGAGAGGGCTGTGGCTGGGGGTGCTGACGAGATTATGAAAGGAATGGGAAGGGGAACTATGGGGCTGTGTATGATACTATCGTACACCTGTACAAGTTCCTCAAAGAAAGAAAACATAATGGAATCATACCTTTGGAAGCTGTCACCGTGTGGAAGTTATGCAGCATCTGGGTACCCAGTAAGGTCATTATTAAATGAGGTCACCCCAGAAGCAGTGCAGAGTAACAGGGACAAAGGTTTCATTTCTGTAAAAAGCTGAAGTGTGAGGCTCAGAACTCACTACTACCTGCATTTACAGATCAAAATGGTGTCCCTTTAATGTGGATGGCTGTTGCAATGAAGAATTCTACATAACTAAATTATTTCTAAGCTCCACTTGACAGCTCATTATTTTAAAGGCAACATTCTTCAACAATAAAATTCACTTACACTGCAGATAGAAAAAAAAAAAGACTTTGGAGTTCAGAGCAGAGGGACTGAACTAAAATAATAAATATTTTGTGGCTTTTAAAAATGTTTGGAATCTTTTTATGACATTAATAACCAGGCATAGTTACTAGACCAGATGGCTTCTGTAGGAATGCAGACATATTGAACTTGTAATTGGTTACTTTGCAGTTAGATTTAATAAATTAGCTGATTAGTTATTTTATTATTAGATAACTTTCTGGGAGTGGCGCTTAGCACAAGTGCAAAGAATATTCAGGTCAAGTCTAACAAAGAGTGTAAGGTCAAGTCTAACAAAAAGTGTAGGGATAAAGTGCTATTCAGTTGTAAGTGGATGTACAGACAAGTACAGGGAAGACATGCCTGAGTTGGCTGCCTTCTGGGAATGTGAGGCTTAAAACCTGGCTCTCAGGCTCTCTGAATCTGTGGCAGGCTGGCCTAGAAGTCCTCCTGGTGAGTGTGCACCAGGCTGAGGAAGCTACTAGAGAGGTTGGGTCATGCGAACTTTCCCGGAGAAGGGAGGCTGACCAGGTAGAAGTCTTGTCTCCCCAGAGCTTTCCGATTCTTTACTTAGAACACGCTTCTCAAATTCATTAAAAAGCTTCTCCCGAACAATTCTTCTAAGCCCAAACAAGGTAAAACTACCAATGTAGACAGCGAGCAAAACTTATCAATACCCTAGAGGATTCGGGGAAAAAAATCTTGTTCAACCCCATAACAGAACCACTCAACAAATAAGAAAGGAAGACAATGCAGCCTCAGAGACAGCATGAGACTCAGGAGAATGAGACTCGCGCCTACATTCTTCCCCAGCACAGCTGTACTAGGCATGGCAATCGCCACACCACATGTCCTTGTCCGCACTTTCCCCATTTGGAAAGTGAGAGTATGAAGCACGACGCTCCTGGACAGCAAATGATGAAGGACAAGTTATCCAGGATTTACGTAACTACGTGCCGTGGCTTTGGGAGGGTTGCTGAACCTCTGTGTTGCAACCTGGAAAGAGGACCCTGGCCCCCTATAGCGTCGTCCAGAACAGTGTCTGCTGCACTCAGCATCTTGCAAATACCAGGAACTTTAAAAAAGCTATATCAGTTTTAAAATTTTAGACAGTTTCAAACTGATATGCAATGTTGTGATCAATACTTACATATTTACACTTCCTTCTCCCCTCTTCCCTCTCCCACGCCTCCCTTTTCCTTTTCCTCCCACAGTGTTGCTGCTACTTCCGTGACTTCTGTTTCTATGTGCATCTTGTCACAGCTGCTGTGAGTTCATGAGTACAAGAACAATGTCACCTTCAAAAGACACTGTTCCATAGCGCTCTTCTCCATCCTAGGGCCCTTACATTCCTTCAACTCTCTTTTCTGGGCCTTGCAGGGGGTGATGAAGATTCCCTGCTAATGGCTGAACAGTCAAAGGTCCCTTTCCCCCAAGCACTGTGACTAGTTATGAGCATCTGTACTAAACACAAACGTCGCTCACAGCCCCAAGAGGTGCTGTGACTGAGATCTGGAGCTGTCCTAGTCTGTGGCTACAAACAGATATTTAGACTTCAATTGGACTACATTTCCACTCAGCAGGGTCTGCGACCTCCGTAGCCACAATCTTTTGAACAGGTTTAAAGAGTTAGGTACTGACTCCCTTCCATGAAGCAAGCTTTAAATACAGAAGAAGAAAGAGGAGGGGGAAGGGGAGGAAGAGGAGGAGGAGGAGGAGGAGGAGGAGGAGGAGGAGGAGGAGGAGGAGGAGGAGGAGGAAGAGACACCACCTGCACCGGTACTAGCAGCTGGTTACTCCCTAGCGGTCATGCCATGGTTGCAGCAATGGGCAGATCAGTATTGTAACAGACAGGATCTACAGCTGGGTAACCCCTTCTGACACCATGAAAGCTAGATAGCAAGGAAGAAGCTTCCAGTTCTAGCATAATTTCTGTATCCTCTACCCAACTTTTGTGGTTTCTTCAAGCACTGACAAATTTTATTGGAGTTCTAATTTTTTACGTAGATCGGAGACTTCAGGATCAGCGCTCAGCTTGGTTCTTTGGACCCAGATGCCTAGCGTACAGAGCCACAACTTGGACGTATTACACAGCCAGAAGCAGAGTTTCTAAGCTGCATTTTCATTGCTATTAAATATTTCTAAACACCTCTAGAAAAGCTTGTTTTTCAAATAAGGTAAAGGAATTTCAATTAGGCTTTGCAATATCTTGTAAAACCATGCCCTTCAGCGGCTCTCTTTGTATTAAATGGAGCTGTATTAGAATTAATTACCAGGAGAGGTGGATGAGAGCACTTTGATAGGAAGTCACACTGCCCTGGTTCAGAAACCACAACCCACATCGAGGTCTATCACAACTGCCTGGGGGACCTACTGGAGGGGAAGAATGTTTCCCAAACCTTTGTCCCACGGAAAAAAGTAAGATTTTAGGCTCTTTCTCCTCCTCCCCTCCTCTACTCTAGACTCTTTTAAATTAGGAGTGGATGTACACGATTCACTTGTCTTTTTTACTTGGTATAGTTCAAACTCCTAGTCTTTTCTTCGTATTGAAGCTGGTGCTCTTTGCTTTTAATCCCTACAGCCAAAGATCTCAAATGCTCATGAAAATGGTGTCCCATTTGGGAAATGTTGGCAGTGAGACAGGTGTAAGAAAGATGGGACTCGTGAGCTTGAAAGCGCTGCATGTAGACTGTCCGCACTGTGATGGATCACTCTTCAAATGTTGATGCAGCCTTTCATTTGGCAGCGTATTCAAATGGCTGTGCATTTTAATAAATATTTTGATTCATAATTATTAAAAAGGGATTTGACTAATAATTCACTTCTGATGTTCCAAACAGACTAGATATAATTTTTAAAAGTTCAGGGAAAAAAATGAGAAGCACATGTATATAATTCAGAGGCAGACTATTACAGGCTAATGTCAGAGGAGTGTCATGTAGTTACAGAAGATTTATATCTACAACACGCAACTGTTTCATTTTTGATGTTTTATTCACGTTTACCTTTGAGGCCACTCTGTAAGGCAGGGCCAATTAATATTTGAACCATTATCTAATAAGTCCCCATGGAAACCTGAATTAATTGGCATCAAATTAAGTTTCCATCAGTGATAGTTTAATGTTCTATGTATATTGGCATAATGATCTATGCTTGCCCATCCCATCCTTGAATCTGTTCATTGTCTGTAAATGGGTGAAAGAGAATAGCTGGGGCTTGGGGCCAGCCTCTATACATCAGTCTCAGTGGGAAAATTCACAGCCACCCATTTATAATGGTTCTGTCATTCAGCATACCCATGTGCTGGGTCTCAGGAAAAGGTGGCAACAGTTCTATATGAACCTCTTTTTAAAGAAATGACTCCAGTCAGCACTGGATACTCTTAGAACAGGAAGGACTTTAGGGCAGAGGTCTCACTAGAAATTCTTACAAAGGTCAGGGTGGCAGTGTCACTTGGCCAGACCCTGTCTTGGTGTGACAACAGACTCTCACATCAGAAAGGACATGAGACCAGACTGCAGGATCAGTGAACACCAAAGTGCTCAGGATTCAACTTATGGCCAAATGCCTACAGTTTAGAGTAACAGTTTAAAATCTGCTCTAATGCCTTTGTTAGGAATGACTTACTTAAAGATGGCTGATCCTGGGAGGTACTGTCTCTGGATGCACAGATAGTTTTCTCTGACTTTTAAATGTCTGCTTCTAGTTCTCATTGCTTAGAAGGTATAACCTCATTGCATGTGGATAAACTCAGTAATGGGGCTTTTTCAAGTCTTCACCTTGTTGGGTGGCTAACTGCTGGATCCAGAACTTTTATCTTCAAAGGGTCCAGTACTGAGGGGGATGGTGTGATGTCACATCTAGACAACATCACCTCTTCTTCAGAGGCTGTACAGTAAGTATGAGATTGAACCTCCGAGTTCACAAAGAAACCAGCTCCCTGCTTCCAACTTAACAGCACTGGTATGGTCCAGGCACCATGCTAAGCATACTGTGTATGTTTGTGCTGATGTGTATTCCTAACTTTTTTCTCACAGTGACCCTGAGATTTGACATTGTTGTTTCATTTTGTAAAAGAGCAGAGTGAGTCTAAAGAGAGGTTAAGTGCTTTGCTAAGGCCATGAAGCGAGTGAGCAGTGCTCTGCCCTCCAAATACTGTGTTCCACTCTGGAAGGAAGCAAGGGCAGGGGAGAAACCCAAGGTCAGAGCTGCCTTGAGCAAGCTTTATAAAATGTCCGAATTGAGTTAACATTCATTCATTCATTCAATCAATCAAACAAACGATAAATAAACAAACCATCTTTTATGTTGTAAGCACTGCTCCCGTGACAACATGAAATCTCTGTTCTTATATAATTATTCTTTATGACTAAATTAACTACATCCTTGTCCTTTATAACTTTAAAGCAGGACAATATTCTATCATCATATCATTTACAGGTAGTAAGAATGGCTCTAATAAATCCATCCACAAATATACTGCAAAATATTGTTGCAAATTAAAAATCCAAAAAATAAATATAGAAAACCAATAATACAGTCATTATATTGGCAACAAATGGTAACTCCTAATAAAAGGAGGGGTACAGTGAATACACACTGGAAATGGGAGGACAGCTCTTTATCGATTTTAAGTGGGGTCATTAAGATAGATAGCCTTAGACAAACGGAGGAAGCGACACATGATTTCTAGGAAAGGAAGACCCTTGAAGAAAGTGAAGTAGTTAGTCAAACTCATATCAGAAATGAAAATCCAAGGAGAGGGAACACAGGGCTTGTCTGGAGCTTTTGAGGTGACCAGCATGACTGCAGTGAGTATCTAGTTCACTAAGAACTTTGTAGGCCACTGTAAAGGATTTGGTTCTCACTTAGTAGGAAATGGGTAGCTACTGCCAACCAAGTCTTGAACAGGGGAGTTGCCGTCTGCATTTTCTTTTAAAAACAAGCAAACAAAAAAATGGGGTCTGACTGGCTAGCAGAAGTTGGTCTTCAACTTCCAATCTTGCATCTACCAGGTCCTGGGCTTACAGGTGTGCCCCTGACATGCTGCCTGGTCTTTCTTTTTTAAAGGGTGTGTTTGAGGGCCCTCTGAGACATAGACTACAGAACTGCAGAAGGAGAAATATGACCAAATGTGACCAGGAACAAACATGATGCTTAGCCTGGGGTTGGCTGGGGCTCATAAAGGTATTGAAGAATTGCTTTTATTCTGAATTCCCTTTAAGGGCTGAACCAAAAACAAATATCTCTGATAGTCTGGGTCTATGGAAAGTGTCGTCGAAATGTTCTTTGTTTTCTATCAAAGGATCAAATAAACCGAATTCCATTAGAGGAAAATTGTGAAGAAGCCACTTGGCATAAATTCAAGTTTCTTCAGGGCCAGTGCTTCTTGAAATCAAAATATATGCTCAGCTTTGTTTTCTTCCTAGAAACCATGCTTTTGTGTATTAGCCAATCATGGAAGAATGTGAAGCAGAGCTCTGACCACTTGGAGTGGTGCCCAGGACCCCTTTGCATCAGAAGTAAAACCCTCGGGGATCCTGCACTGTGTGCTTTTTAATTTGATTTATCTTGGCTATCTACCTTCCTGCAGAAATACTTTGGATCATTTGGTCATATTCTTGAGACCCCAGACCTAGTTTATTTTTATAGCTTGGAACCCAATATGGAGCACTTTGTGTGATTGTTTTGAGGGCTGATCCTCAACCTGGGGCTTGCACCCTGCTGCTTCATGTGGTGACCTTAGATGTGGAGACATCCTTGACTTCAGGACTAACAGTATCAAAAGAAAGAATATCAGCAACGTGATGGTAAAGGTTCAAAGCAAATGCTGATGCAATTGGGTAACTCTGCACAAAACAAGGTAAGAGAATTGGACCATGAAATACTGCCTTGTTCATTGGAGGTTTTCTGGGTGTGAGAATGTGACTGAGATGTCAGTCATGTGATGCTCTAAGATGAGACACACAAAGTCTGGGGGGGGGGACCTCTATTCACGGCAAAGGGCTGAGGAATAAGGGAGATGGGAATTCTTTCTTTGACATTCCCCTGAGGTCTTCTGAGGTTTGGGGATGTTGATGTCCAAACCAAAAGGAACTGCAGCCTCTGACAGAAGATCCATATGGGATGACCGATCAATTGGATCAATTCCTTGAATCCGAATCTAATGTTCATGTTAATGTCAATACTAGCATTGTCTTCTTTGGTGAAGAAAGGGAGACAGTAAGGAAGGATGCAGTGCTGTTTGGGAAAGACAGTGCCCATCTGCACCGTGTGTAATGATAGCAGATAAAATACTCCCCAGGTACAACCAGAATTGGAAGTAACACTGGGACCCCCTGAGACCACATGTAGGGTCTTAGCAACTTGATCCTAAGAGCAATTAGGGAATCAGCATTCCAGGACCATGACATTAATTAAACTTCAGTATACAGGAGGGGAAGAAGCAGGACCTGCAGAGTTACTAGGCAGCTGAAGGACTGGATGAAACAGCACTTGGCTTTAAATGCAGTTGAGCTTTCTAGACAAATGGTGCTAAAATTACACATTGTAACTAACAGTTGGCCAGGCATAGGGGAGAGTTATCGAAAGTTGAAGGTGGATTGGGAGGGGAAAGAAATTCCATGACTGGTTGATAAGGCTGTATACTCTTCTCTGTTCTAGCTAGAAAAAGTACGCTAAATATCCTCTGTTATCTAAAACTTCAATTGCAGGGTTAACTTGTAACGTTTGGGTGTTCTATATGTAGTTTCTTTACAGCATTTTCTCATTTATAACTAGTGTTCCTCTATTTCAAATCATCAATAATATGTGAAGACTCTTGCTAAAATTTTATAGTTTTTCTAATTCTTGAGCTCTCTGAGACCATAGCCCCCCCCCTCTGTGTGTGTGTGTGTGTTGCTCATATGCATATATACACGCAAGTTAAAGTGGTTTCCTCATGACTTAACCCAGGACGAAAAGCTTAGTTGATAAAAGTATACATACAGGCAATCTGAACTTGCTACAATGTGCCGTGTACATACTCTTTTTGGAGAATAAAATAGAAAAGAAACTATAAGTAGCTATGAGAGAATTTTTTAGAACAATATAAGTATGAATTTATATTTGTGGTCAAAAGGAGTTACAAAGGAAGGAGAATATTTTTAGATATAGATAGATTTTTTTGAATAAGATTTTTTCCTAAGAATGAAAGATAAAATGTAAGGCTAAAATCCTGAAAGCTTAAAAAGTCACATCAGAGAGAGTCTGAGTAAGTTATTTACAGAGGACAAGACTTACCCATGATGTTTACTAGATGGTTAACGGTTATTAAAATTCCTAAACATGTCCTGAGATGTTCATGGTTATGTTTTGTTTTTTAAAACTGCCTTTAAGGAACTAAGAATGTATGTCTAACTATGGCAATTGCTTAAGTTTTTGTTAATTTTGTTAGGCTTTAATACCTCAGGAATCTGAGCAATAACAAAATCAGATTTACTTAAAACTGAGTAGTTCTGTCCCAGTTGTACATGTTACACAGAAGTTGAAATTTATGAGACTGCTAAAGCCATCCTTCTGGATGTTCAACATGGCTTGGCATCCTATACAATGAGGGACAGTCAAAGAGGAAAGTCAGAGTTTGACCCTTGTCCTCCAAGGTCAGCTAGGGCCAAAGGACGATAAAACCCTTTGGCAAGTCACCTGGCTTGATCAAGAGACCAGAAAATCTCTACATATTGGACTATGACCAGTGCACATGTTATAATAAAGAGAAAAGGAGTCTCTGGGCATCTTGGTCTATATATGATGCAATACAAAAGCTATCATTGGATTGCTGTCTGTCTTAGTTAGGGTTTTACTGCTGTGAACAGTCACCATGACCAAGACAACTCTTATAAGGACAACATTTACTTGGGGCTGGCTTACAGGTTCAGAGGTTCAGTCCATAATCATCAAGGCAGGAGCATGGCAGCATCCAGGCAGACAAGGTGCAGGTGGAGCTAAGAGTTTTACATCTTCATCTGCAGGCTACTAGCAGATACTGGCTTCTAGGCAGCTAGGATGAGGGTTTTATAGTCTACACCCATAGTGACACACCTACTCAAAGGCCACCTACTCCAACAGGGCCACACCTTCTAATAGTGCCACTCTCTGGGCTGAGCAATAGCAAATTATCACAGTGTCTTTATCTTAGCAAACCAGGTAGTCTAAGGATGCATAACTTGCCAAAAGACTTTAGAAAAGAGCTAAGGAGAAAAGAAAGCACAGATATCCTATGGACTTCACAGATATACCTATGGCAGAAAAATGAAAATATTTACTGATGATGACATGACTAAGGGTGAGTCAAGGCCTTTGTCTCCCAGCTGCCTTTGCTGATCATGTGAGAAAGTTATCTTAGCATTTTATTTCCTCAAGTTTCATTTCTCCCTGGAAACTGTGCTGCTCTGTGTTGGGCACTCACGTAAGAATGTGAGCTCTGAGCAGTGTTCGGCACAGGCCACTCAGCTTTGCATTAGGAATAAATGCCCAATGGGTATGCTTGTTTGACTCAGCACAATCCTCACCCTTCTAGAGAACTAAAAGTCCATGTCTTGCTAAAATACTCTATGTTGCATGATTATTTTCTTGAGACCCTGGGCCCAATTCTTAAAGACGTAGGATGCCAGATGAAGAAGAGAGAAAGGAGGTTAGGACCTCAGAGATGAGTCTTGTCATCCCTGAAATGGGGAAGAGAATGGAATTAGCTTGTGTGGTGATTTGAATATGGTTGGCCCAGGGAGTGGCACTATTGGGAGGTGTGGCCTTGTTGGGGTAGGTGTGGCCTTGTTAGAGTGTGTGTGTCACTGTGGGAATGTGATTTGAGACCTTTCTCCTAGCCACATGGGAGCTATTGTGCTCTTGGCTTCCTTGGATGAAGGTGTAGAACTCACGGTTCTTCCAATGTCATGCCTACCTGGATGCTGCCATGCTTCCGGCCATGATGATAATGGACTGAACCTCTGAACTTGTAAGCCTGCCCCAATTAAATGTCCTTTATAAAAGTTGCCTGGGTCATGATCTGTTCACAGCCATGGAAATCTTAACTCAGACAGTAGGTGTGATCTAGCAGTAGATGCACATGTTAGAACATATGAACTTTGACATAACTAGTAAACATCTGCTTGGAACTCATTTGAATCTAAGGTCTAGACTTTAGATGTCTGAGTAAGAGACAGAAGCCCAGAGTCATCAGCATATCCTGCAAGGCCCTGCAGGAAACACTGACACATTCAAAAGTCTTTAACTGGAAAGAATTTAATAAAGGGGCTATTTACGGAGATGTTGGCAGAATGTGAGGAGTTTACAAGATATGGTGAGCATCCAGGGACCAGCAAATATGGAACGTCATTACCACTTTCAGACTTGAAGGAGAAATGGAGAGGGAGCAGTATGCCTGGAGCCAGTGAGAGTTAGAGCCAAGGAAAATTCCATTTCTGCTCTTCTCTCCCTAGAGCCAGCCAGACTGAAACAAGCCAGAAATGGGGGCTGTTGTAATGTGATCTACAGTGGTCACCTCTTGGATTATAGGGCAGTGCAGAGCTGAGTGAGAAGGGATCTGAGGTTATGCACCAAATGGATTATATACATCACCTGAGGTCTCATGCAGTTAATAAAGGAGTGAGAAAATAGCAGGAAATGACTTTGCTAAGGCTAAAAGTCCTCACTCACTCAGAGAGTGTGAGCAGAACTGGGAGTGACTGTCACAAAGCGAGACCTACAAGATAGACACTCAGTAGGAAGTTTGGGGCCCTGGAAGCTGAGGCTTTTAAGAGTATCCAGTAAGCTAACCCAGTGTTGAGCATAGCCAATATAGCTAGTCAGATGCATTCCACTGGCTACAATGAGCAGCTGGTACCCCACAAGAGCTCTTTGAATGGAGTAGTGGGGGCCAAGCACCCAGTGGACCAGCTCCAGGGGGTAACGGGAAGGCTGGGAGAAGGATCTTCCTAGATTTGCATCCAAGGGAGTAAAAGAGTTGGGTAGAATATGTGGGTGAGGTGGACCTGGGAAAAGTATCCTTTGCAAGAGAATATGTATGGTTCTGAGGGAGCTGTTCTTTGAGACAGAAAGCTAGGAGCATGCTCCTTTAGTGAGTAGGAAAAGCCAGCCAGAAAAGAAATGATTTGGGAGGAAGAGGGGTAATTCCCAGAATGACATCTTATGGCGTGCTCATGCTGCTTCTGTGGGATGGAGCTGTAAACTACCACACAGAGTGGCCATTTAAAGAGTGACTGAGAGATGATGAACGTATGTGTCACCGTCTGACAATGTCAGGCAGTCTTTGCTGCGGTGTCCTGCCAGGTGTTTCATGCGCCTGGAACCGGCCTGGAGACAGGAACCATATATGCTTGCATCAGCCCTGCACCACGCATAGGAGTTCACTTCACAAAAACCAGAGTCTTACCGGTGAGGGAAGTTACATGATGGTGTTTCAGGAGAATGAGGGAATTGCTGGGGGCCACAGGAGACTGAAACTGGTCGCCAGCTCCAGGTGTCTGTGACAAAGCCCCATTATCTGTCTCCCTGCCCAGCACCCAGCTCTATCCCTGTACCACCTTTCATGCTCCTCATTCTGCCCAGCTTCTTGGCTCTTCCTTCTGCTCTTAAAACTCTCTCTTCTCCATGGCCACTTTTCTTTAACTAAGAATCAGGTCTGGCAAGTCTACTCCTTTACTGTAACTAATTCCCCATGCAAGAAGTGTGCTTCCTTCATAATGAGACAGCCTTGTAAAGATTAAGCTCCATCCCCTTCCCATCATCCATCTGTGATGATGGATTGCCGCATATGACAGTTGATGGGGAAAAAAGACCAGGCTCTTCCAAAAGCCACGGAGTCTCACTGTGAACAGCAGTGCCTAAGCTGCTGAAAGATTGCCCTGTCTCTTCATGCTATTTGTTTAGACAACTACTTATTCTTCCATTCAAGTCCTCAAAAATTTATGACCTCAACATCTTGGCAGGTCATAACTGGACTGCCTGGTTCCCTGGCTCCCAGCTGATAAATGCTGTTGTCTGCTCCATTCTGAATGCTCCCAGATCTCTGGCTCTATTATTTTTCACACTCCCTTTGTCCCTTTTGCCCCACCCCCAACTCCTCTGTTTCTGTCTCTCTCACACATACAAACACTCAAACACACGCACACACACACAGAATCTTACACACACACACACACTCACACACACACACACACTCTCACACACACACACACACAGAGAGAGAGAGAGAGAGAGAGAGAGAGAGAGAGCTCTTCTGCAAAGGGAATTCTTTCACTCGCTCTGCCTTCTTCCTGCCCAAGGTAGTTGGAGCGTAGTTCTGATCTGGAGGATGGAGTGACCTGACACTGTTGCTAATAGGTTGGATCAATATCATGAAATGTGCCACATCCTTCTTCATTTTCTCATCATTCCGCAATCGATAGTCCCGCCATGCTGTAAGCCTTCCTCAAAAAGGTCAACACTTTTCGTTTCCTGGGCTGCATGTCCTCACTCTAAGATCTGAGGGACAGGGACAATTCACCCAGTTTAAGTGGCGTTGGCTCTTTGTTCCATGATGCATGTGATAGGCCATGTTCACAGATGTGCCTGGATAAATCCTGTAAGTGGGTGTGGTGTATGGGGTGTGTGTGAGTGTGCTTGTGGATATGTGTGGGGAAGTCTGAGTGTGCTGGGTGTGTGTGTGCATGTGAGTATGTGTCACACATCCCCAAAGTGGACAGAAGAATAACATTTTCTTCACCCCCAGGGAACTGCATAACTTGAGGTAGAGCAATGTGAAGAGAGGCTTAGTCTTTCCTAGGAATCAATGCTATATGGAAAAG
>JADRCH010000126.1:2135568-2147775 GCA_019843965.1 Rhynchomys soricoides
CTCTTTCCCTCTGAGTTCAACTTGCATTGGCTGAGTACCTCATCTGAAGGAAGATCAACGAGGCTCTTCAAGTGTTCTACTCTATGGGACCTACTTTATGGAGTCTGAGAACTATTTTCTACCCTTATTCCTTTACACCTACCCCTACCTGCCTGTATATTTTCTCATGGTTGCCCTTAGACTCTGCAAAAAGATTAGTAAATAAACAAATACACAACAGAAGCGAACATTAAGAAAAAAGAAAAAAGAAATTTAAAAAAAAAAAAAAAAAAGATGTTGCTAAAATTTTTCTGACCAGATAAAAATCTTTTCTCTGGCAGTTTTGATTCAAGTCTATCATTCCTTTTAATCCTCAAATTTCAAGAGACCCATTCCCCAGTGGTTAGCATTCATGGTGCCAGAAGATGCGGTGTGCATTGTCAAGTGAGAAAAGTTACCAACAGTCTTACCCAGCTGCAAACTCTGCCAGACACAATACAATAAAGCTGGCAAGATATACACAATAGTGGCATAGATGTCTTGGGAGTAACTAATGACTATGTGGTTGGATTTAAGGCTTGTGGGCAGGAACTCATACCTCATGGCTAGCCTATGGCTGGAAAGGTCACAGACCTTAGGGGAAAACTTCTACTACAGCTTTGCTAAGTTGCTATAGTGTTCAACCTCCCTTTAAATCCTTATCTAACAAGAGGCCATGCTCCAGCTCCAGCAAGCAGCAGAACTTGACAGCTTTGACCATGTGGCTCTTGTTTTGGAGTCCAGAATAGAAGGGACTACTGGGGCAATTCATGTTGGTTATCTGGGACTAAGAAATTCACAATGATTAAGAAGAGGTGAAATCTTCTGGAAAGTGTTTTCTGAAATAATAAAGAAGCCTTGATTTTTGTCCAAGATAGCCAAGGTTGTACCTCATGCTGCATGCAGCCTGGACTTGCTAATGAGTAAGAATCACTCCTATTGTACTGGTTTTGAAGGCATGAAGGGGTCATGGAAAGCAGCTGAGGTTTTACACTGAGAAGGCAGGAAAGATCATTGGTGAAGGTGCAGCCTCACTTGCACTTGATGGCCCAGTACTAAAGGGGTCATGCAAAGAAGTTGAAGTTTTGCACTATGAACAGAGCCTATGAGAGGCTATTGGTGAAACCTAGTTGCAGCAGAAGACCCCAGTGTACTGGAGATGCTGGTACTGTGGGATGGTCGCTAAGAGCAGCAGCAGTGGAGTGGGTCAACCTGAGCTTAGAGTGTCACAAAGGGCAGAGCTGGAGAAGTGACACCAGCCCATTGGAAGAGCCCAGAAGATCATGTATGGGTCCTAGACACTGGAATGAGAAGTTGTATCTGATAAAGTTGTGTTGAAGACTCCAAGATGTTCAAGATGCCAGAGCCGAGTGATAATCTGCTAAGGAAAGCTGCTCACAGGAAGTGGAACCAGCCCAGAAGAAAGAAGTTTATTGAAGTCAAGAAAGATGAAAAAAGGAGTTGGAGATCTGAAGACAGCTTCGACATCAGACATGGAGATGCAGAGTTTGGAGTTTGCCCAGCTGGTATCCTATCTTGCTTTGGGGATTACAGTTAAGTGATTGGATGAATCTCAGAAGAGACTTTGAATTTTGCACTTTAAACATTGTTGAAACTGGTATAGGCTATGGAGACTTTGAAGTTGGACTAAACACATTTTTTTATTACGCTAGGACTAGGTATGGCCCCCATAGACTCATGTATTTGAACAAGTCAAATGGAGTGGAATGTGATAGTTTGTATATGCTTGGCTCAGGAAATTGTACTATTACAAGGTGTGGCCTTTTTGGAGTAGGTGTGGCCTTGTTGGATGAAGTATGTCATTGTGAACATAGGCCTTGAGACCCTCATCCTAGCTTCCTGGAAGGCAGTCTTCTCCTGTTTGTCTTCAGAAGAAGATGTAGTACTCTCAGCTCCTGCACCATGCCTGCCTGGATGCTGCCGTGCTCCCACCTTGATGACAATGGACTGAACCTCTGAACCTGTAAGCCAGCCCCAGTTAAATGTTGTCCTTAAAAGAGTTGCCTTGGACATGGTGTCTGACCACAGCAGTAAAACCCTAACGAAGACAAATGGTTAAGAGGACACTACAGAATATAGCAGCTGACTTTCTTATCAACTCCTTCTTCAGCTCTTGTGTTCCCAGTTGTAACCATTGGTCCAGGTGTTACCTTTGCAGTCCATCTGTGGAGTGATCAAGGGCAAATTCAGTGAGACTCTTGTGTTTCTGACTCCTCTGTGTTACCTGCCATCTGCTCTGAGATAAGAGCTGCTGAGTTGGAAGACTTATAACTGCTCAGTGTGCTCCCTCCCTGGTGTGTCACAGCATCAACCTATAGTCTGGAGAGAATTTTGCCTTGTGGAGAGTGATTTTAAAAATTGTGCTAGCCCTGGGGATGCTGCTCGGTTGGTACAGTGCCTGCCTTGCTAATTCCTTCAATTCCTGAGGGGTGAAAAGACCATCTGTCTTCAATATTTGGAAACAATCTCTGGTGCATTTAGAAAGAAATGCTGTCATTCTCCTAAGGAATTTCCAGGGCTATATTGACTCCTGTGACCTCTCACAATCTGACTTCACAGAAAGCTAGCTGTGGATGGATGGTAGTACCTTCCTAATACCATTGTATTCTCTCTGTACATGCTCTTAAATCCAGACATTTCCTGGGACACAGCAAAAGTCAAGCAAGTACTCCTTGCTTCCATCCCTGACAGTGCTTGCACACAGAGTGCATTTGTATGGCATAGCTCACTCACAGTTTCCAACAGTACATTCCTCCACTGTGTGCTCCTTCAGGGTAAGAATTGATGCAACTCCTTGGCCACTGTGATGGTTTGTATATGCTTGGGCTAAGGAGTGACTCTATTTGGGGGTGTGGCCTTGTTGGAGTAGGTATGTCACTATGGGTGTGAGCTTTCATACCTTAGTCCTAGATGCTTGGAAGCCAATCTTCTCCTAGCAACCTTCAGATGAAGATGTAGACCTCTCAGCTCCTCCTGCATCATGCCTGCCTGGATACTGCCATGCTCCTACCTTGATGATAATGGGCTGAACCTCTGAACCTGTAAGCCAGCCCCAATTAAATGTCCTTATAAGAGTTTCCTTGACCATGGTGACTGTTAACAGCAGTAAAACCCTAACTAAGACAGAAGTTGGAACCAGGGACTGGGGTATTGCTAGGCCTGACCATGCATTTGTCTGGAAGAATGTAGATTTGGGGACTTTGGATTTGGAAAGCAGTGGAATGCTTTAGGTGGGGCTTAATGGGCCATCCTAGTAGGAATATGGAAGACTTTGTTGCTGAGGTTGATTTGAACTGTGCAGACTTGGCCCAAGAGGGTTCAGTGAAGAAGAATTTCAGAAGGTGGCCTAGAGACTGTTTTTTATGGTATTTTGGTGAAGAATGTGGCTGCTTTCTGCCCTTGTCTAAAGAGTTTACCTGAGGTTAAGGTAAAAAGATTTATATTAATTGCATTGACAAAGGAAGCCTCAAAACAGCCTGGTATAAATTCTGTTGTGTGGTTACTAAAGGTCACTCTTATAAAGAACATTTTAATGAAAAGGATCAAGCTGAGAAAAAAAAAATATGAAATACATTATTTAAGTATTAAAGGGGCACCATGAAGTAGAATGGAGCTGAATCCTATGTTCTAGGAGATAACAGATTAAGAGACTGGGACTTTGAAGCAAGATCCAAGCATGGTAATACATACCTTTAATCCCAGGAGTTAAAGCCAAGCAGATCTCTGAGTTCAAGGCTAGTCTGGGACAGTGCAAATCCTAATTGAAGAAAAGCTTAAATCCAAGCATGATGGTGTATACCTTTAATTCCAGGAGACAGACATGCAGATCTCTGAGTTCAAGGCCAATCTACAGAGCAAGATCCAGGACAGCCAAGCTTAGTCAGTCAAAGAGATAGGAAACAGAAAGCTAGCGATAATTTAATAGAACAAGGGACCCAAGTTCCAGCTCCTACAAGCAGCAAGACACGGAAGCTTTAGCCATGTGGCTCTGGCTTTAGAGAGAGAAATAGAAGGGACTACTGGGACAATTGATGCTGGTTAGCTGGAGCTAAGAAATTAGCAGTGATTAAGAAGAGACCAGCATCACTGAGGTGGAATCTTCTAGGATGTGTTCAAGAGATAGGCAAGGTTGTACCTTGTGCTGCAGCTATATTTGGTAACATGTAAGAGACACCCAGGTGGTATTAGTTTTGAAGGCATGGAGGGTCATGGAGAGCAGCTGCAGCTTCACACTGTGAAAGGCCAGGGGAGGTCATTGATGAAGGTGCAGCCTCAGTTGCAGGTGGTGGCCCAGGACTGAAGGGGTCATGCAAAGAAGTTGAGGTTTGGCATCATGAAGAAATCCTATGACAGGCTATTCATGAAGCCTAGTTGCAGCAGAAAACCCAATGTATTGGAGATGCCAGTACCATGGGATGATTACCAAGAACAGCAGCAGAGGAGTGGAGTCAACCAGAGCCTAGAGTGCTACAGAGGGCAGAGCTGGAGAAGTGAAACCAGGCATTTGGAGGAGCCCAGAAGATCATGTGTGGATCCCAGACATTGAAAGAAGAAGCTATAACATTGAAGTTGCCTTGGAGACCCCAAGATGTTCAAGATGCCAGAGTCATGGGCTATCTGCTAAGGAAAGCTGCTCACAGGAAGTGGAACCAGCCCAGGAGAAAGAAGTTTGTTGCAGTCAACAAAGATGAAAAAAAGAATTGGAGATCTGAAGACAGCTTCGACATCAGACATGGTGATGCAGAGTTTGGAGTTTGCCCAGCTGGTTTCCTATCTTGCTTTGGGGGTTACAGATAAATGATTGGATGAATCTCAGAAGAGATTTTGAACTTTGTGCTTTAAACATTGTTGAGACTGGTATAGGCTATGGGGACTTTAGAAGTTGGACTAAACGGATTTTGCATTATGCTATGTTTAGGTATGGCCCCCATAGACTCATATGTCTAAACAAGCCTACGGGGGCCAAGGAATGGAATGGAATGGTTGGTATATGCTTGGGCTAGGGA
This sequence comes from Rhynchomys soricoides, assembly GCA_019843965.1. Taxonomy (NCBI): domain Eukaryota; kingdom Metazoa; phylum Chordata; class Mammalia; order Rodentia; family Muridae; genus Rhynchomys; species Rhynchomys soricoides. The sequence goes on from JADRCH010000126.1 coordinate 2,140,614, forward strand.
GTAGTACTATTAGAAGGTGTGGCCTTGTTGGAGGAAGGGTGTCACAGTGGGTGTGGGCTCTGAGTCTCCTGCTCTTTGGGCCTGAGAAACAGTGGTGGACTGGAGAACCAGCCAGAGTCCAGAGCAGGCAAGGCAGCAATAATGTCCCCTATGCATGTTTGCCTGAAGCAAACATAAGCAAGTATAAATGAGACCCACTTCATCTGTGCATCTGCAGATTGAGGAATACCTTAACCTTTCTAAGATGGGGACCCAATTTGGGTTTCAGGAATTTATCCTACAATGTCTTTAAAAATAGATAGAAAACGTATTTAATCTCTAGGCACATTCTAAGGCAAAGTGGTGATAAGAATGTGTGTACAGCAGGTCTTTCCAGCATGACAGGTGCCCTTGAATCTTGATTCCAGGAGAAGGTCTGAAGGATGAGCTGGTACAGAATTTTTCAGGTTTGCCAATGACACTCAGCACATCCTCCATTCCAGCACAAACACTAGGCAGACAGATGAATGTGAAATTTCTCATTTGCCATCCATCTTTTGAGAGCATTATTGGGTAAGGCTGGGTGATTCTTTGCCACTGGATCTCATTAGCAGTTATTCAGTTTGAATCTGCTGCCCCTAGGAGTCCCAAACACTGTCATTGTCCTGGGGGAAAAGTGAGTCAGGGTAACTGACTCACACAAACCAAATTAAAATCACAGCACATTGGAGGGATGCCATTAGAATACAAGGCAAAGTTTTTTATCCAAGGAAAAGATCTACCATGTCTCCAGCTGAGGACAGTTTCTTCTCGGAGAGGTCAACATCATAACTCTAAGCTAGGTAGTAAGTGCAGAATTGGATCAAAGGGGAGTAGGGAGTCTGGAAGGATTTATCCTGGCTGGCCTTGGTGTGACATGATGGATCGCTCCTCACCTGGTGTGGTATGATGAATCATTTTCCACCCTTGATATGCACACCTTCCTGGTAATTAAATTAAAGCTGTCTTGCCGATTCAGTGTCTCCTGGCTTGGGCTTGGATAATACGTTAAAAAAAAAATATTCCAGGTTTTGTTCTGTTGAGCTGCACTTTTGTGATTCAGCTTCTTTGTTTATGCTTCTACAGCTCAGTGCAGTTACCAGGAATAGGCTGCTTCTAAATGGTATGCATTCTGACCCTGTCTTTCTGAGACCCAAGTCACCTTGTGCAGAATCAGAGGACAGTCCAAACCCTTTGCACATTGACTCAACTCATCATTAAACCCTAAATGTGGATTTTTCTAGATGAATACTAGGAACCAAATCTCATTTTTCTTATCTCCAACTATGTCAGGGAAATCTCACTTTTCTTCTTTTACCCCATGGGTGACTGTGGGGGTGCAAAGAGGTGCATGTTAGGGAAGTGTGTGTGTGTGTGTGTGTGTGTGTGTGTGTGTGTGTGACCTATCATTTAATTATGGTCCAGGCATTAATTTCAACAGAAGCAAATGGTTCCCTTTTGTTTTATACTTTAGTTTGAAAGAGGTTTCACCTATAGAAACTTCTGAAATGAGCCTGTAAAATCATCACCCTAGTGAGTTGTGTACAGTAGACTACAACAGACACAGGGAAGTTGAATTCTTGCCATACCTTCCTAGATTGCTTCAAAGAGCAATGGTATTTGGAGGTCATCCGTACACCTGACCCTGTGTCAGCACACCTGATCGTCAGCTGCTTCGGCTGCATCAACTCAGGCACTATCTTTAAAGAGATGACAGTGGACCAGGTGGACTGTGTCCCAAGAAGAACAACTTCATCTCATGGGCAGTTCAGCTATCCTGGGATTTGTGTACTGAAGAGTCATTGGAGAATTGCTTCCCCAAACAATGTCTGAAAGAGAAGAGGGAAGATGGTAGAGTCAAGGAAAATGTTATCTCAAAACTGGACTGAAATCTAGATATCCAACAATGTCCTCCAAGCTACTCTAGAGCTACATGGTTCTTAAGGGCTAGGGGATTCATTAGCCACCAAACAGTCACTGAGACAGACATCCCTCTGAGCAGACCTGTGACTACACAGAAGTTGGCATTCTTTGGATGAGGACAACTTCCAGAGAAAAGCTCTGGGGAGCACTGTTAGCCATTCACTCCCATAAGTTAGAGACATGCAAGTCCCTACCCTTGGCCCAGCAGTAGACTACAGGCATGTGAAAACATTTGATATTGTGTCAGGATGTCACCTGCAAAGCTTACATTTGAGAACCATAAAATCAACTTAAAACATTGCCCAAAATGTCAGGATTGAATAAGCTCAGATTGAATAGCTGCATTCAGAGCTAGCCAGGTGTACAGGGTACACACATCTTTGCAGCATCCCATTATACAAGCTGGGGACAAGGCGATTGTTGGAATGGAAGCATTCCTGGTCTAGTATATTGATGCTAAGAGGTAACAGCTTTCTAACGAAGATTAATTCTAGAAACAGAATAATCATTTCATCATGAAGACAGAAGGCTTCTTCTTATGCTTCTCTACCCACAAATGTAAATATTAGCCAACAATGTTATTGTCCAACACAGTCTCAGGCCATCCCAGTTCTGTGTTCATACAAGTAACCTGCATGGCCAGAAAACAAAGTTCCCTACAGTGACCTTGACAGTGCTTGCAACTGTGTCAAGCATAAGCTAATCATCTGCAATGGCCCAGGCAGAAGACCTAGACAAACTAATAGAACTGTCTGTGGCACTATTCTCTTCACTCTATCTCATGCCCTTGTGCAAACTCTTTTAACCTCCACCCCTAACCCATTGTCAGGAAGTGACAGGATATTTTGGCACCAAAATGACAGTGACTCATGATATTTCTCCCCTCCACCTTCCTTGGAACATTTAGTCAGGTCCCCTGGGAACAGCTCCAATGAAAATGGGACACTAGTCTTGTTCTTGGGTGCACAAGCTTGGGACCAAAATGGAGAGAGGACAGAATTTCTGCACAATTAGAAAAGATGAGTAGTTGCCTACTCTGTGTTACTTTTCCTCTTTCTCTTTGCTAGTGGAAACCCTATTCTAGTTTTTGTGGTCATGTGCTTATCTAAAAGACAGTCTGAGACTTCTTTGCATAGAGATGTGGCCAAACTGATTTAAGTCAGTTGGGGAGAAAGCCCAAATCAAGTTGATCCCACTGGCTAGCTCACTTCAGGTTTAATCCCCACCCCACTTTCTCCTGTTAGAATATGAACATGGTGACTGGAGAGCCAGCAAACATTTTGGACAATGAGACTGTCTTGGGAAGATGGAACAGAAAAGAAAGAACATAGTCCCTTTTGTCCATACTAGGACATACTCTTCATGTGAGGGAGAAAGAAACCTTCATCAAGTTTTCTACCATGTGCAGCTAGAGCAAAGTCAAGCACAATTAACACAGAATTCAGCTCCTGGAAGTGGTTTCCAGAGATAATGGAGCCCCAGACAATAAGCAGGCAATTTGGAGGTAGATGCCAGAGATCTCTTGATGGTCTGAAGATGTTGTCCTTGAAAATGCAGTAAAGAGACACCATGTTAGTTAGTAACTCAGAGATCTGTTAATATGCTGAGTACAATTGAAGAATCGAGGCAGTGTAATGGTTAGCATGTGCTGGCCTCTTTCTGAGGTTTTTCTGCTGAGTATCTAAGAGAGATGCTTTTAGCAGAACTAGTCATGCTATAGGCACCATGTGGTCGGGCATCCAGGTGAAATAGCTTCCTCATTCAGCCTCTCTTGGTGAAGGTCAAGTATGTTTGCCCTGCATACAGAAGAGGCTGTGAATCTTATTTTTTAAAAAAACGTTTTCCCAGTAGATAAGGCTGCTATCTCGAAAGAAGGTGGGGACTTGTTCATAAATTGGGGATCAAAATATTCTGCTTCATCCCAGCATGTTACTTCAGATGAGGCAGGGAAGTGGTCATTAATCTGAGAAAGCAGACCACAATTGAGCCAAGGCCAGTAGGTATAAGATGAGACTCCTATTGCTTAAAATCTCCTTCAAGTCCTCGTCAGTGAGCTCTGTCGGTGTGGCTGAATAGAAGTGAAAAGACTAAGTCCATCCATCATAATGACAGCAAACTTGAACATGGTCATTAGGAACATGACACTTTCTACCTGCAAAATAGTCCCCAAAGCCCACTCAAGAGTATCAATAGCAAGTAGGGTATGGAAGGTGTTCGAAGTCCCCAACAGAATCTCTACACAGCTACTTTAGTTGAGGTGGTGGAGGGTGATGGACAGGGACAACACAAGCTTGGAAACTGGTTTGATGAACAGCATAGATGGGAGTCGTTCTCCACACAAAACCGTGTGGCCAGGGGCAGCAGGTACTCTGCTGAAAGGCTGCACACATAGGGGAGGGAGGGAGAGATCTTGTTTGTTTGTTTTGTTTTGTTTTGTTTTGTTCTAGTTTTGCCCAAAAGGACCACCTTTCCCAAGTTCTGAATTGCCATTTAGTTATTTGATATTTTTTTTTCTTTTTTTTTTACAATAATGTGGCTTCTCCCTTCCCAGCTCTCTGGAGACTTGCTATTGAGCTGCCACTGGACCACAAGAGAAAACACTGAGATGTGATGTGGAAGACTGCATGCCACTCAGATACCCTGAACTTTGAGCTGGGCACAGTAATTAGGTAAGCTCTCCGGATGGCTTTTGAAGGAGGTGGGATATACATTCTAGATATAGTTTCTGGATACAGAGTAGCAAAGGGGCAAGCTAGCTTAACTTTAATCCAATTCCTTCTAACAGAACAGATGACTTTCTTTAACAGAAGTGGGAAGGGGCTATTTTTAAAGACTCCCTAAAGCAGAGATTCCCTATTGCTAGTGAACTGTAAGGGACCATGGGATCTTCCAGAAAAGACCCTTAAAGCATGCAGAGATTGTGTGTGGGGAGACTCCTCCTTTGCATCACCTGTTGTTTTCTTGTCTTGCTAAAAATATGGACACAATGACTGGAGGTCTTCCGTAAACTTGGACTAACAGCCTACCTCCAGCATGCAGCTTACTGCAAGATGGTGGTAGAGAAAGGGAGAAGGAGGATAGCTCCCCCGCCCTTATCATATCTGTACATTGCTCTTTGTTACCTGGTATTGGTCATTTTGTTTCTTTCTCCTCAGAGAGTCATAGAAATCACCATTTCTACTTAGCACCATTGTATCTTCTGTTGAATGGCCAATGACTCCATTGTGGTTGGTGGTTTCTGCCACCCAACGTACATACTAGAACACTTACCAAGCTTCCAGCTCTGAGCAGTCTATACATTCTGAGTGAATAAGCTGAAATCTCATGTTCATAAGATACAAGGAAACACACCACATGGACATCACTTGGGCACACAGTGGCTTCATGGTGGGCTTCTGCACCTGTGAGGAAGATCTGGAGACATATGACACAGATATGTTAGGCAGGCTTGGACCACAACTTATGCATGATCTTGCAAAGAGTCCCAGTAGTGTGGATTCTTGTTCAAAGCCTCTCTTCCCACAAGACACCATTGCTTTGTCAAGAGTATATGGTCAAGCATAGAGAAATGCGTACGGTCTCTCCAGCTTTGGGTGTATAGAAACTGTAGTCTGTTGTCTCCTCATAGAACTGGTTGACACTCTACTGGTCTCATATTGCTGCTGTGACACATTTCCAACAACTTAATGGTTCAAGTAACATCACAGTTCTATTCTGTTACAGTTCTGAAGGTCAGAAGTCCAAGAAAGACTATAACTGGGGCTGCATAAGATAATCTATAGCCTGACCTCCACACTTTCTAAAAGTTGCTTACATTTCTTGGCTTGTAGCCCCAAGAAAGATCTTCAAAGTCAGCGGTATGACACCTTCTAAACTCTAACATTACACACTCTCACTTTGAAGATCTTTGTGTTTCTAAGGAGCCCATCTGGTATTCTAAATCAATATCCCCGTATTAATTACAACTTCTGAGTCCTTTTGTCACATAAAGTCACTGGTTCTGACTAGCTTGGGGACACCTTCATGAAGCTTTTACTGAGCACACAAGTACCAAAGTCAGCTCAATGTGCTTGCACCGTGCTTACTGTCCTGTGTTTCTGAGGTTCCCCAGTAACTGTCCCTTTGAGTTTCTGCTGTTGTATTAAAACTTTTGTCAAGAGACTTCTATTAAAATAAGTCTATCCTCAGTTTATTGTGCTCAGTGTGGGCTCACACTGTAGAGACCTTCAAATGGGTGGGTGCTTCTATCCACTTGCCAGAGTGTTTGGGGATAGTGCCTTTGTGATCCTACCTTGTTATATTATGGTGGTAGATTATAAAGAAGTAGGTCCTGATAATTCACAGTCCTTCCCACTCAAGCACTGTGTGCCTCTATGACTTTGCAGTGCTTCCAGAGGGACAGAGTTTGTTTCCCTGGTCCCTAATATGGGACTTGCGAATATGTCGTCTTTGTCTCACTCCAAGTCACCATATAAAAATCTGTCTTCTTGTACATCTATCATAGTATCCTGGCTAGTTTTATGTCAACTTGATAAAAGTTAAAGTCATCTGAAATGAGGAAGCCTCAACTTAGAAAATGTTTCCATAAGATCCAACTGTAAGGCATTTTCTTAATTAGTGATTGATGAAAGAAATTCCAGCCTACTGTTGGTGGTGCCATCCCTGGGCTGTTGGTCCTTGATTCTGTAAGAAGGCAGGCTGAGCAAGCCATGATGATCAAGCTAGTTAGTAGCAGTCCTACACAGATTTTTGTACCATCTCCTGCCTCCAGGTTTCTTCCCTGTCTTGTCCTGGCTTCCTTCAATGATCGACTACAATGTGAAGTGTAAGTCAAATAGACTCTTACCTTCCTACATTGCTTTTGGTCATGGTGTTTCATTGCAGCAATAGAAACTCTAAGACAGGATGGTACCAGGATAATGAGTGGGTTATTGCTGTGACAGACCTGACCATGTTTTGGGGAGGATTGTGGAAAAGCTGTTGAGTGTTCAAAGCTTGGTGAGCTGTTCTGCAGGAGCCTGGGATGATGAAAATGTTGAGAGCAGTGCAGAAGATGAAGGCCTGGCTTGTAAAGGCCTGGCCTGTGAAGTTTCAGAGGAAGTTTAAAAACTCTTCCAGGGCCATTTGTTATTCTGAGTTTAGATTCCCTGTCTCTGGGGCTAAAGAATAAATTGGTGTGTGTGTGTGTGTGTGTGTGTGTGTGTGTGTGTGTGTGTGTGTG
>JADRCH010000126.1:2147785-2175887 GCA_019843965.1 Rhynchomys soricoides
TGTGTGTGTGTGTGTGTGTGTGTGTGTGTGTGTGTGTGTGTGTGTGTTTTAACAAGATACCAGAACTACTAATTTGAAACCTTTGCCTTTCTGGGACACTCAATGCTGGGTGGTTGGAATTGAGATATTGGCAGTGATTGAGGAAAGACCAGCAACATTGACATGAGATTTTCTGGGAAGTGTTTACTGAGTGTCAGCACACAGAAGCTGTAGTCCAGAGATGGCCAAGATTGTACTTCATGTTAACAGCCATACTTGGTAGTATGAGAGTCACACAGGTGTTACTGGTTTTGAAGGCATGAAGAGGTCATGGAAAGCAGCTGAGGCTCTGCACTGTGAAAGGCCAGAAGAGGCCATTGGTAAAGGTGCAGCCTCGGTGAAAGTTGAAGACCTGGGATTAAAGGGATCATACAGAGAATTTGAGCCTTGACATCATGAAGAGAGCCCCAGAGAGGCTATATTTGAAAGTACAGCCCAGTTGCAGCAGAAGACCCCAGCATTTTGGAGATATGACAACCAGCAGCTGTGGAGTGAAGCCAGCCATATCCTAGAAGGTAAGCTGTGTGTGCTACCAAGGCCAGAGCTGGAAAAGGGACTCAAGCTATCTAGAAGAGCCAAGAAAATTGTGAGTGAATTTCAGACATTGCTTGTTGAGTATTTACACAATTAGAATTTGGTTTGGCTTTGTTCAGATTGTGGCTGTGCCCTGGTTCTTCCCTCTTGAAGTAAACTATTTAACTTATTTTCTAGTTTATAGGAGCCCATACTTGAGAAACTAAATGGTTTTTAAAAGGAGAGATTTTTGGAGTTTTACAGAGAATTTGAGTTTTAAAAGAGATTGGATCTGTTTGTTTGTCATTTGGGGTTTTAGAAGGGTTCTTCAGTTTTTCAAGACATGGTTTCTCTGTCTTCTCAGATCCTTGGCTGTCCTGAACTCATTTTATAGACCATGCTGGCCTCAAACTCACAGAGATCCCCTTGCCTCTGCCTCCTGAGTGCTGGGTTTAAAGGCATGTGTCACCATTCCCAACTAAGACTAGATTTTTTTTTTTAAGGATTTAAAGTGTTTGAATTTATAAGGCTATGTGGCATTTTAAGTTTGTAAAATGTTTTATATTGTTATGTCTTTATTGATGTGTGATGTTGGAAAGGATGTGGCTTAACAATGATGTTTCTGTGTGTCAAGTTGACAAGAGGTCAGTTGTACTGGATAGTTTTGCATTAGTTTGACTCATGCTAAAGTCATCTGAAAGGAGGGAATCTCAACTGAGAAACTGTCTGGGTAAGATCCAGCTCTAGGCTATAGAACATTTTCTTAATTAGTGATTGGTGAGGGAGGGCCCAGCCCATTGTGTGTAGTGCCAAACCTGGGCTAGTGGTCTTGGGTTTTATAAGAGAGCAGGCTGATCAAGCCACAAGGAGCAAGATGGTAAGCAGCACTCCTCCATTGCCTCTGCATCAGCTCCTACCTCTAGGTTTCTGCCCTGTTTGTGAGTTCCTGCCATGGATTCCTTTAATGAAGGAATACAATGTGGAAGTGTAAGTCAAATAAACCTTTTCCTCATCAATTTGCCTTTGGTTGTGGTTCATTACAGCAATGGAAAAACCATGACTAAGACAGGCAAGACTAGAGGGACACTGGCCAGAGGAGGAAAAGAAGAGTATGGCACATGCCTAGTGTCAGGCCACCTGCACTTAGGACAAGCCTCTGTCCATTATCAAACTTGAGGAATAAACACATGTTATTTCGTTCAACAAATCCCTGGGAATGTTCATGTAACATTCCTTGTGAGCTCATCAGGGCTGGTCTAAGGGTATTAATCTACACACCTTCATCTTATAAATGGGTGTAACTCTCCCTATTTTGCAGATAAAATAATTATAGAGAAAAAGCTATATACCATGTGTATATCACGTAACTCAAAGGAGCTAGAACAGGCTATGTGACTTTTTACTTCATAGCTACTGGCTCAGACATGGACCACAGCTAAAGGCATGACCCTCCCTTCTCACTTCTTCTCATGACCCATTTCAACCTGTCCTAAAAAATTGGGGTTTTACATTTTCTTTGTAAGTATGTCAGAGCAGAGGTACAGGGCCCCTCGGATCGTCAATAAACTGTGAAATTGTACAAATAGATACAATGATTTGTTGACGCAGGACTCACATTCTAACAGCCCAAATGCATTTTCTTGAAACTTCACTTGGGGCATGGCCATGTGTCTTGTTTGGTAAGCAGTATACCCTAAAACAATAGCGTTTGTCCAGAAGCCAACCAACATTCAGTTCAGCTGACAGCATCGGATACCTATTTTAGAAGATGAGCCACAGCTGAGATTTCTTATGAATAATATTTCTTTCTTTGCTTCACAATCCTAAAGAACATAGGTGTGGTTCTTCCTAGAAGCCTTAGAAAGCTGAATTTCTAGGAGACACATCTGGGGGGGGGGTCAACAACCCAGTTATTCACACCTGAGACCTAAGGAATCCAAAATACAAACCTGTGCATGGGTCTTGGGGAATAGAGGACACAGAAGATAGGAAGATGATGGAACAAGAGAGTCAAGGATGCTTGGTGCTTCTAGATGGAAAAGTGGTCCTTACACAGTCCACTCGTGCCCAAATGGAATAGAAGATTAAAGGAAGATGGAGGACAATAGGCTTTATGACATGTGGCGCTCTGCTACCTTTGTGTCTGAAAGGAAGCAGCCATAGCAAGTCTTCCACACCGGCTGTAATGTTATTATAGGAACTTTTAGGGAGATGATTTTTGCTGCCCATTTTGGAAGATACTGATGATAAAAACTGATGGTGATCTTTGGGACCCCCTAAGCATTTATAATATCAGCTCTTTCTGGAACTGCCCCTTTTTATTGCAACCTAGTGCTGAAGGTATTAATTTTATGTCCTTTTAAAAATAGAGTTGTGGGCTTAGAAAGAATTATTCTCTGAAGCCACATAGCAGCCAATAATGAAATAACTAGTATCAAGGTGCAGCTCATTTATGTACGGGCTTTATGTAACAAACTAACAAAGAAATGCTTGGAGCATAGGAAGTGGACATGGATTGGGAAAGGGGGCGGGGTGGAGTGAGGTGGCAGCTTCCTCTGACACTGCTTACCTGGATAACAGCTTGAACATGCTGGAGACCAATGTGGGATCCTCTGTGCATGTGAAACTGACAGCGTGTTAAGCCTTTGACAGCCATGTCACCCAACTGGGCCCAAGAAAGACACAATAGGATCCCCACTTATGTAACTGGCCACTCGGTAAAACCTCTGTCATTTCCTTTCTGCACCCCAGCTTCTGTGTTCCCCGGATATGTCTTCATGTGGGGGTCAACACAAGCCAGAAGGAAGTTTGTTCAAATCCAGCGGCAAGAGCAGAGAGCATCTGTAAGTGGGGAACACCAGGACAGTGGTGGCCAGCTGCACACAAACCCAAAGCTGCTCAGAATAGCAGGCCAGGTGAGCCACAGGTAGGGATCGAAGGAAAGTCTTTGGAATTGGAAAATCAAGACCAAGCAAATAAGGACTTGGGCAACTCAGACAGGCAGTGTATGCAGTTGTCCTAAATACAGCTACATATTGTCTCTGCCTGCCTAGGTGCCATGATGTTTGAACTTGTAGGTTCTATATAAAGGGCCAGACGTGGCTAGTCTTTCAGCTCTATGATGTTTTATCCTGGCTGGCTAGAAATTATAGTTACAGTGTTCCAGCCTTCCTCAGAAAGCCTTCCCCCAAAGCCACTAGCTGCTCATTTAGAAGCTGTGCTGATGCATCTGTCTGTCTGTGCCCTGGGCATCAGCACAGCCCACATGACTCTGTGCCCCATCTCCCCATTGCTTTGACCCAATTTTGTTTTCTCCTCTCTTCACTGGGCTGCATTTATTTCATCTGTAGAGACTGATGTATGTGTAGGAGAGCATCTTCCCAGGACAATAGATACTTGCTTTAGCATTAGTTTGAAAGAAGGGAGTGTTACTAAAGTTACCTTTGTTTGTTTGTTTGTTCATTTATCTTTTGTTTTGGTTTGGGTTCTGACTATTGTCTTTTAAAACAATCCAGCTGGAGCTTTTCTATTGTCTGTGCTTCAAGATGGTCCAAAAAAGTCAAGTCTTCTGGTTTTTTGGTAGTTTGCTGAGTCCCAGCTAGTGGGAGTCATTGATTAGAGAATGAACCACAGAAGGAGGGGGTATGGGTCAAGGACTCTCTCTTCTCTCTGTTTGGAAAGTCTCTGGAATTGTGTTGGCATTGGCTCTCTCCAAGAAGCTCCTCTTCTGATCCAGTGCCTACAGGAAGTCTTGGCATGAATGTAGCTTCCCCTGGTAACACCATCTTCATCCAGAGCCTCTCTAGCCATGAATCTGGGGATTGTTACCTACTCTAGCTATCTCTGGATTGCTACACCATCCCCTCTCTGAGAGTTTCAAGTCCTACGATTATCATTATAACTATGTTTGTGTTGGCTGGAACTTGGAGTGTGCAGGTGTGTGTACATGCACATGTACACACAAATAGACACAAGGCTTACACAGTAGATACAACTGGGGTAGGGAAGGAGAGAGAGACAAAAGATTACAGAGAACTGGGTCAGATCTCAGAGTTGCGAGCATCACCAGACAGTTGGTCCTAGTATAACCAGTGGGACCGATATGAGTGGACACCTCTAGGCTCCAAATGTGTCAGCCACTAGCCTCCCTGCTGTGGAGGCCAGACCTAGTCCAGCTCACTACCAGAGAGATTGTTCTGGGTCACCTTCCTTTTGTACGAGTCCACTAGAAATGCCTTATTTTCAGGCATTTTTGTTAAGATTCAAATGCTGTCATAAAATATCTTCATCACAATAAAAATGCAAAGTACAGAGCTGCGGTTCTGCACCATGTCACAGAGGGACGCAGAGACATCATTTAAATGTGTTTGGGCCAGTTACTGCACATGCGCTTGCAGGCTGATGGGAAGTTAAAAATAGCACATTCCATTAACAGGGAGAAAAAGAAAAGAGTCTTCCCCAACTAAATATGTGCCTTTTCTTTGTCCTTATTTTGTAGAAATAAGCCCCTCACCAGACTCAGAGCAAACTTGCATTTTTTCCAGGAAGTGTTTGGACCTAGCAGTACATAGCTGCAATGTGAAGAGACCCAGCAAACTGCAAAGACACAAAAAGCTAAAAGCAGCAGAGGATGAGGCAACTTTTCCCTCCCCGACAGCCTGCTCTCTCCTTATGATCCCTGCACACTCATGTATCTTTAAGAGGGTATATTGCCTGGGTTCTCTAGGGCCACACAGGAATCTTAATGTAAGGAAATATGGCTGCATTGGGAAGCAATGGTAGCTGAGAGACTTTATAGAAAGTTCAAGTTGTTAATGATTTGGATTATGTTTTTTAAATGAGAGCATCTCATTTATATTACAAATGGGGAGCTCAGATTCCCTTCCTCCCCCCCAAAGCAAGAGATGTGTTCAGATTTACTCACTCTGGGGGTCTTTAACTCTGACTTGGGATAGTACTAGACCAGCAGAGGCAAGCCCATGAGCTTCAAAGGAAGTGTCAAAGCCCTGGGGATCCTGAATTCTAGCTCATCTTGGACAGGTTCAAGGGATGGATAGGTCATATACAGTCTGTCTGAAGCTGCTTCCTCGTCAGGCAATTGGGAATAAAATCATAAACTATAAACTACATTATAGGGTGCTAAAACGAGTATACACACACACACACACACACACACACACACACACACACACACACACACGTGTGTTCCCATGTCAGGAAAAGGCAAAGAGGTATAATCAAACTCTGAGGGTTACACAGTAAAACTTGAACATTTTAGGCTAAATGCAGTCTGCATTGCTGCCATGTTTGCCACAAAAAGCCACCTTAGAGAGTCCCTAAATGATAAACGTGGCTGTGTTTCAACTGTATCAAAGGCTGGATCCAGTTTGAGGTCCTTAACTGCCAGGCCTGGGTCAGGCCCCCCACTGTGTTCAGCCACCCTCCTTTTCAACCACCTCTTTTCTGGGCACAGGACTTGTGAGTCAGCTCAGGCCTTATTTTTGGAGCACCAGCTTTTTAAAGCCAAACATAGCTCACTGGAGGGGTTTAAAATACATAGTCATCTGCACAGGGGGGAAAGCTCACAGTACATTTGTAACCTGAGTCACAGCTATCTTCTTGGTGAGTGTGTGTGTGTGTGTGTGTGTGTGTGTGTGTGTGTGTGTGTGCGTATTAGCTCATAACCCTTATAGAAAATGACCCAGAAGAGAGACTGTAGCAGTGGATTTCACTGAACTGTAATATAAGGCTAGGTAGCCGCATAAACAACACTTCTGCCTCTACCTCTAACTTCTTACTGCCTACTCACATTGATTTTCCCTTGTCACCCTTAAGATTATGAGGATGTTTTGGCAGATCAAGGTGGAAACAGTTGCTGATCTTCCCTCACAAACCTGGCTGGTTGCAGACTTGAAGTTGCCATGGTTTAGAGCTTGCATGTCTCCCAAAGTCCCACACATCCAAGGCTTAGTCCCCGAGCTGGTGGATCCGGAGGTGATAGACGTATTAGACATTAATGACAGGTGGAAAGTCTTTGGATCACTGAAAGTGTGGTCGACCTTGAGGGGAATAGCCCACCCTGACTCTCTCCTTAAGCTTTTCTTTCTTCCTAGCCATGAGATGAGAGGTTTTGCTCCAGTGTGTGCACCTGCCTTGATCAACCACCACTGTACAGCCCCAAAGCATGGGCTAACCTCTGAACTCTTTAGAGGACTGAACCTCTAAACTGAGCCTTTTTTCTTTATGAGGTGATGATCTTGCTCATTTCTTATAGTAACTAAACCTGACTTACATGCTGAGAGACACACACTGAGAGTCATCCTGAACATCTAACATGAGAGTGCAAAGGTCGTCCATCTGCAATATTTGGCTCAAAGGTTTTGCCCTTCCAAAAATAGTCAAACAAGGTCATCTGCTGATCTGTCTTACAAACTCAACCAGTACCCTCATATTCTCAACCCGGGGAAAGGGACACTCAAGAGAGTGCCTCAGCTTGGCCTCAGAGTGTACCATGGCCGTCCCAACCATGCCAGGCCTGTTGCTTCACCAAGTCCTTGCCAGAGTGTCATGGAGATGGTCTTTTTCAAGGAGAGTAATTGCTGGAAGATGTGTCTGTTAATTAAACTGAGGAGCAAATTAAATATTCTGGGATGGCTATGGGACACATAAAACATCTCTGGGGAGTTCTAAAGTCGGGTAGTCCTGAATGGATCATCTCTCAGGCCATTGTTAGACTAATCTGTGAGGAAAGTAGAATTAGTATTCCTCAGGAGAAAATAATATGATTTTGTGTATAGATTTGAGTATGTTCTCCTTCACAATGTGCACTGGGGTCACATTGAGACAGAGGAGTCAAAGTGTATGACAGGCTTGTGAAGAATGAGGCACATGGCCTGGACAGCAACTTCATCCTGGCATCAGAAAGAAGCTGTGCCCTGGGATCAGAGCAACTGAGTTAAAATGCTGAAGACCATGTTTGGATCACAGAATAAAGAGCAAAACCATAAACTGCACCCTTACATGATCTTGCTGTAAGAAAAAACAAGCAGCTATGGGATCTCTGGAGAAAAGTTTAGGGCTTTAAGAAAGTACTTTCCTCTCTCAAGGAGCCAGACATTGAGAATCATCTGGATATCAAATGCAAGAAAGAGTGCAAAGGTTGTGGAGGAGCCAGAACATACATCTGCAATATTTGGTTCAAAGGCTTTGCCCTTTCAAAAATAGTCAACTACCATCATAGAAACTGTAAGAAATGAGTCCTGATGGACAGTCTACACAGAGAACACACATGAATGAACTAAGGTCATTGTCACTGTGAACAGGCTGTCACAGAGCAATACAATCTCTTTGCTCTCTGCTCTGCCCTCCTATGATGAGTGGCTAAGGAACCAGTCCCCAGAAGAAAGCTTGCCCTTACAGTGGTTGGTCTCCAGGGATGTGCACCAAGTAAACTTTTATTTTTCCTAAGCTTCCAAGTCTGGAGCACTCTGTTACTGGCAGCTGGAAATGGACTAAGACATACATGACTAACACAACACCCATTCTTATGTTAGGATATTGTCTTACATCTGTTTCTGGCATCTGCCTGCAATCAGCCTGAGTTGAAGTGTAACCCAGGAGTCATGAAGATGCAAGAATAGCCTGAACCCCAGTTATGTAAATATTTGGTTAACAGCATTTGTTGGAATTTTTTAAGCACAAAAACCTGTGAAGTAGCTTATGTTAAACTTACGTTAAAATTTATAATGATTATGTCATTACCAATCCTTTATCCCATAATATGAGACAGATGCTAACCTATTTCTCTCATCTAGCAGTGATTTTTACCAGTCTTTCTCCAGTCTCTTCACCCCAGTTATGCTGTTCTCTGGGAATGACTATTACACAATCTGTATCTAAGGCCAATTTTTTCAGCCTCTGTGTCTGAGTGAGAACATTGGGTATTTTATGCAGGTTTCTAGTGCTGTGATAAAACATCATGTCCAAAAGAAACTTGGGAAGAAAGGGTTTATTTTAACTTATGTTTCTTGGGTCATAGTATACCACTGAGAGAAGTCAGGGCAGGAACCCAAGGCAAGAACCTGGAGGCAGGAAGTGACACAGAGGCCATGGAGGGGTGATGCTTAGTCGCTTAGTCATCATGGATTGTTCATCCTGCTTTATTACACATCCCAGGGCCACCTATCCAAGGCTGGCATCAACCCAGTGAGCTGAACACTCCACAGACTTGCCTATAAGTTAACTTCATGGAGTCATCTTCTCAATTAAGATGCCCTCTTCTCGGGTGACTCCTGGTTTGTGTCAAGTTAACAAAACCCAACCAGCACACGTGGTGACTGTGTCTCATTTTACTCATGATAATTCCCCCCCTCCAGGCATTTTTACATCCTTACAGTCGACAAGGTCTCACTGTGTCTGGGAATGGAATATTGTTGCATATATACCAAGTGTTTTGTATCATACTCTAATGGAATCATAGGTTGTGTCTATAATTCTGCCTGTTTTAAAACAGTGCTGCAATAAAAATTCTGACATATGTCAGGGGGTGGGGTTGCTGGTATTTTGAGGTGCCGCCACACTGTACAAATACTCAGAACCAGTAGATTAAATTTATTTTTCCTTTTTCTACATTCAGTTTCATTTTAAAAGCTGAGGTTATCGGTCTATTCTCAGAGGGTTGTATATGTGTGTGTGTGTGCGCGCACGCGCTTGTACACACGTTCATATGGTGTCTCTTAAACCCCTCAGTGTCCCACATTGTCTCTGGAAAGCTTGATCCTCCAGAGTCATTACTTTTGTTTGGCTTTAAACCCCTCATATGATTCACAGATTCCCCTGGCTCACCTTCCCTGTCAAATTTAAATTGTTTGCCAGAAACAAATGCTTCCAGCAGCACCTTCTCCTCTCAGCCAGACATGCTCCGTGCAGACCCGCAGTGCCACCCCAGGGCTGATCTCTATTGTGAGGGGTGTATAGAATCACCGAAGCTATATTTATTTTCTATTTTTAGCAGCAGCAGAAAGAAGAGGGAAAGAGGAGGATCCTAGTCATTTTCTTTTTCCCTGATTGCACTCCCGATGGGGTCATAGAAACCCCTCTGCAGTGGCATGAGAGAGTTCAGTGTGGATTCATACACACCCTTCTGATTTGAGAGGCATAATTGGCCTTAGTAGCGCTGAAGGAAGGCCTGAGCTGCAGGTTCCTCTCATCTCTCTGCATCTTTGTTTCTGACATGTTAGGGGAAGTAGAGGAGCTTCTTAGAAAAACATATCTCAACAGTATGCTCAAACTCTAAAATAAACACTGAATAAAAGACTTGGAAGGGAATTCTCCTCTCTTCTGGTTATGAGTTCCCTTAGGAAATAAAGGTCATCATTGAAGTTACTTGTGCTGTCCCATTTTGATATGACAGGTCACCTGAGATTTTGCTCCCATCAAGGAAGGAGCAGGGTCCCTGCTCCTTCAGGATCTGCGCTAAATTGCTTTTCCACACAAGTGCCTTTAGAATACAGGCTACACTCTATACCATACACTAGAAGCTTTCTCTCCTGCAGTAGGGAGAAATAAGACGATTTGTAAAGGCATCCCAGCTGTAACAAGGTAAGGGATGGAGGGAATCTCTCCCTAGAGCAAGATGAGGCGGTGCCTTAGACAGGCTGCTAAGAGGGAGGATGGCTGCGTTACTGGGACGCCACGGTGGGGCAGAGAGAGCCAACAATCAAGGCTGCCCTTCCTTGTACTCCACAGCCCCTGGGGGCAAGAGCAGTGGGAACTTGAGAGATGCAAAACTTGGGCTGTAACGGTAGCACTAGCACATATAGTACTGGAACTTGAGGACACCATGCATGCTTTACTTAGCTGACTTCTCCACTCAGCGCGTGCGCCATGGATAATAGAGTCAAGTTAGACCCCTGTTTTAGAATAATCAAGGGAGAAAGGTACACTAAAAACACTGTGAAAACTGCAATATACAATGCAAATAAAAAGCTCGTATACACTTTAATGCCGTTTACAGGAGGCTTAACCGAGCTAGGTAGTATTAAAGCACCAATTTCCAGTCTTTCAAAGGACAAAGTCTGAATAATAATATTAAGACTTCACTAATATTTAGGTAGCTTCATTTTCTGCATAACTAGCCATTACCGTGCCCCATTCCTGTTCATTAGTTACATTGTGCAGCATAGCTATTTGGCTACTTAGCATCCAAACTGACAAATGAACCATTGTTCTAATTTAATTAGGTTTGGAACAATATTTTTAGCACATAATGACTTTTTAATTTGTGAATTTACAATGGGGGTTTTTGAACCGCTACGGTTCATACTAGAAATCTTTCACAGTTCTGCAGAGGTCTATAGTTTATGGAACACGTTTACATAGTTTAGTTCATTTTGTTCTCTAAAAAAACATGTGAAGCATAGATTATTACAGTAATGTTTCAGGTAATAAAGCCAAGTTTGAGAGTGTATGACTTTCCTAACATTGTCCAGCAATTGGCCAGAGCTAAACCTGGACCGCATCCCAGCCAGGCCACACCCCATCAAATCCAAGCAATGCGTTCTTATCCCAAGACCTTAATATCACAATTCTGATGTCACACACCTGAGTTCTTTCTGGGATTTCCACCCAGCACTCTACTTTTGAACATACTGAGTTCCTGCATTTGCTGATTGGCAATAAAGGCTGCTCAATGTAATAGCAGCAATCTCTCTTCTTCATAAGGTAGGAAGACTTAAACATGGCAGACAGTCACCTGAACTCTTGGTCAGGCTGCATCGATGTTTGCTCCCCAAAGAGACCCCTTAATATCTGCTTTCCATGGATAAGAAGCTACTTTTATTTAAAAAATAATAATTGCTTTTGTTTTCTGAAACAGGTTCTTACTCTGTGGGCTTGAACGATTTAAATAATTTTAATTTAAAAATTATAATTTGATTACATTATTTTTCCCCTTTCTTCCTTCCAACCCTGTCTACATACCTCTCCTATACCTTTCTCTCTCTCAAATTCATGGCTGCATTGTCTTTGTTCATAAAATATATATTTATATGAAGTGTATACATATACATGCACTGATAAACACAACATGCTCAGTATATGTAATCTGTATGTAGATGATCTCAGAGATGACAATTTGATATTAATAACCAGATGGGGGTCTCTTCCTGAGGAATATCATTTCTCATGCTTACAGCATCTATTGAGATAATAATCATGTGCTTTTTGCCTTTAAAGTCCATTTATGTGCATCATTTATTACTTGTGTATGTTGAATCATCTCTGCCTCTCCTGCATAAAGACAACTTGATTGTGATTGGTTGATCTTTTGGACATATGTGTGTATGCTGTTCGCAAGTATGTTAATGAGCATGTTAGTCAAGCAAATGCTCCTGTAGGCTTATTTTCTGTTGTTTTATGTTTACGTCACTTATGTTTTAGCCTGATACGGGCTTCGTAAAATGAACTTGGGATGTTCCTTCTACATATATGAATCCTTTTTGGGTCTTGTGCATCTATCTGGTCCTGAACACACACACACACAGAGAGAGAGAGAGAGAGAGAGAGAGAGAGAGAGAGAGAGAGAGAGAGAGAGAGACAGAGAGAGAGAGACAGAGAGAGAGAGAGAGAGAGAGAGAGACAGAGAGAGAGAGAGACAGAGAGAGAGAGAGAGAGTGACAGAGAGAGAGAGGGAGAGAGAGAGAGAGACAGAGGGGGGGGTTTATTACTCTCTCAATCTCATTTGTTATGGATCTGTTTAGGTCATTGATCTTTTCTTGATTTAACTTTGGTGGTTTGACTGCATCAAATGCTTCCCTGTTTGTCTCTGATTCTGCCAATGTGAGTCTTCTCTTTCTTTTCCTTGGTTGAGTCGAGAGTCTGTTGACCCTGTTTATCTTCTCAAAAAATCCAGACTCTTAGATTTGTTGAATCTTTGTATTGTGTTCTTTGATTCTATTTTATTAATTTCATCTCTGGTTTTTATTTTTCCTTGCTGTCGAGTGGGTTTGGATGTGGTTTGTCCTTGGCTTCCTAAATGTAGATATTTAGGAAGTACCTCCTATGACTGCTTTTAATGAGTTCCAGAAGTTTCTTATCATGTTGTTCTTTCATCTTGATTTAGTGATGAGATATTTATTATTTCTCTCTTGATTTTTTGATGTATTTGTCATGCAGTAATCAGTTTTTCAATCTTCATGTATGTATACTTCTTAGCGATTTGTTTCCTGTCAGTTTTAGGTTTTATTGTATTAGGTCAGATAAAATACACAGAGTTATGTCAATCTTCCTGAATTTGATTAGATTTGTTTTGTGTCTCAGAATGTGGTATATTTTAGAAAAGCTTCCATTTGCTCCTCAATAGGATGTATACATCTGGTATTTGGGTGGAACTTTCTATAAATATCTGTTAAGTTCACTTAATATATGGTGTCATTCCATTCTGACATTTCTCTGAGGTTCATCTGGTTTTCTCCAGATGACTTGTCTGCTGAATAAGCAAGGTACTGAATTCACCTAATATTAATGGGTTGGTATTGGTCTGTGTCTTTAATTTCAGTAGTTACTTTTTATGTAATTCAGTGTACCAAAGTTTGATGTATATATATTTAGGATTGGGACATTTTCTTGGTTAATTGTTCCTACAATTAGAATGAAATGTGTCTCTTTTTCTCTTGTGATTAGTTTTAGTTTGAAGCCTATTTTATCAGATACTAGGATAACAAATCGGGCCTTCTTCCTGGTTCCATTTGACTAGGGCAGTGTTGTCCACCCTTTCTCTCTAACATGGCGCCTATCTTTAAAGTTAAGATGGCTTTCTTTGTAGAAAAGCAGTGGACAGATTTTGGTTTTCAATACAGTCATCTGGGTTGTATCTTTTCATTTAAGAATTGAAACCATTAATATTTCAAGTTATTATCAGGAAATGTATATTGATTGTAGTGGTTGTGTTGCTGAGTTTTGGTGATGTGTTTGTTCTCAGTGGCACTTAATATTTGACTAACTGTGGCTTTGTAGTTTTTTAAATTGCCTCTTAGAAAGAGTGGTTATGCTCACTCTTTTCTTCAGCCTAAAATATTGCTATTTTTCTTTAGGAATGTTCTGCCTATATTTTCTTTAGGAATGTTCTGCTGAATCTAATTTTTTTAAGGCTGTTTAGATCATGGGAAGTTATTCTTCCTCCTTCAGATATGGCAGACAATTTTGCTGGGTCCATTAGTTAAAGTTGGTCTTCTTGGTCCTTTAGAACTTGGAATTTATCACTCCAGGCTCTTCTGGCTTTCAAAATGTCTCTTGGGAAACCAGCTCTTGTGGTGGTGGATTTTCTTTTGTATGTGAGCTACATTTTGTCTTTCACAGCTTCCAATGCACTTTTGTCTTCTGTACACTTAGTGTTTTATCTGTGATGTGCTGTGATTTTCTAACTGGTTTTCTCTGTTTGGCATTCTGTGTGCTTGTTTCTACACAGGTGACGTTCCTTAGTTTGGAAAAGACTTCTATGATCTTGGTGAAGATCTTATCTGGGCCATTGACCAGGGATTCTGTATTTTTAATATAGAATTCTACATCGAAAATGGTCTTTTCATGCTATTCTGTGTCTCCTATGTGTTCCTTTCTTGTATGTTCAGTTTTTCACAATCTTTGCTTATTTTGTTTAGACTCTCTTTACTGTATCTTCTATTCCTGACATTATGTCTTAAGTTTGAGTCATTCTATGCGGAAGGCTTGCCCTTGAGTTTTCTAGCTGGGTTATTGGATTTTTCAATTCTGTTTTCATTGTGTTTTGGGTCTTCTTCAAAGTTTCTATCTTTTCATTGAATTCTGTTTCCAAATCCTGTGTTGTCTTTAGCATTTCTATCACTTTTACATTTGTGTTTTCTTGGGCATGGCTCAGACATTTACTTTCTTGAAGTACATTGAACTATTTGTTCTTGTTGTTTAAGAAGTTTGTTGAACTTCTTTAAACTCCTTGAACTTTTTAATATTTTTTATCATTATATTCTATGTTCTTACACTCATCTTGGTTATGCTTACTGGTGAACCTTTCTACAGGACTGATAAATTGGAGGCAGGTGGGGAAGAAGGCAGGGGGAGGCTGACAAATCTTATATGTATTTTTGCAGTAAGATCTGGGCATATGGAATTTTTTGGTTAGTATAAGTCTCACATGTAGTTCTCCATAGTCGAGCATTAATTAAACAGACATCTATTGACAAATCAGCATAAAATAACCCACACATTTTCTGCTGTGAGATGACAGGTTCAGGCCTTCTGCCTTTCTTAAAGACCATCACCCATCCCTGTACAGAATCAGACTTAGTACTGGTGGCCAGTGTTCTATGATATGGCTTTTACCAGTAGAACTGTTATTCCAGAGTAGAAACGTTGGACTCTGCTGGCCAGGATGTGGACAGCAGCTAATCATTCTGACATCAAACCTCAAGTGCCGTCCCTAGAGAAAGTGTTAACAGATGGTCACATGTTCAACCAGAATTGAGATTATCTTTCCCCTCTATAGTAGTACAGTCATGTCTCATGTTTTAATTCCAGTCATTTCCTCTAATGAGAACTCATATTTAATATTCATCATGCTAATTTCTAAAGCCCCCGATGTTGTGAGAGACAAAGACAGCTGAATCACTTGTATTATTCGTGTATTAATATGACTCTGTACTTCTAAAGCAGTTAGCCCAGTGCCTGGGATAAAGGAAACAGCATGTGCTTGTTCTGCTAAAACTGAAAGAGTAACTATCCTTAAAGCTAGACAGCCTGGGCGTGACTTCCAGAGCAACAGAACAGAAAGCTCTAGAATATGTGTTTGCTCACACACAGGGTAAAATCACAAGGCTTAGGCTGATGGGATTTCAAATGAATTGCAGTCCATGGAGGTCCACACAGTCTCCACAAGGTACCAAAGACCAGATGAGGTGAGATGCATTTCAGCAAAGGTCAGTGGAGAGAGGGGGCAAGTGAAGCCCTCCTTTCTCATGTATATGGCCAGGTAGGTGGGCAGGACTTATGGGGTCACGTAAGACTGAAGGAATGTGACTAAATCAATTTCTCTGCTTCAATGGGATCAGGGGGAAATGCAGTGATTTCTCATCATGGAGACTTTCTTCTCTCAGATCCTGACGTGTTATCAGCACTATTTGAATGCCATGCTCATCTCTGTCCTTGGAATGCCACAGTGTAATACCCCTTCCCAAGGCTGTGTGCTTTACCAGTTTGAGATTCCCATGCCCCCATGCCCAAACTTTTGCTGTCATCTTACTATGGAGTTTAAAATCAGACATGACTGCTTATCTTCCCCAAGCCCTCAGTACATGGTCCCTGACAAATGTCTATCATCCCATCTCTATGATGGCTGACATGTCTCCTCTGCCCAGTGACAGCAGCTGTGTCTAAAACCGCCCATCTGCTGTCTTCCTGGGACTCTGCCATATTATGCTTCGTGCCCACTTGCAAGTGTGTGGTGTTTCTATTTAGAAACATTCTGCCTACCCTGGTTATTCTTGGCTACTTATCAGCATGGAATCCATTGGCTTTCAGTGGAACTGCAGTACTGCCCTATTCTGTGCATGCCATAGTTGGTTGACTCTAGTGTGGGCCAGTGTTGTGCAGATGAGAATCAAAACTGGAGTCTCTAACTCCTGATGCATTTCCCATTTTGGTTGGGCTATTGGGCTGGTAGGAAGGAGTTGGGACAGACGGAAGAGCGGCCAGCAGAATGGAAACACATACGAGATTGCAAACACATCCAGATGACTTTTAAATTGAGAAAAGATCCACACAACATAAACTCCACAGTTTCAAAGTCTTTCTCTCAATATGAGCACAGAGTGTGTTTGTGATGTTGTGTGACTCTTTCGAGGTGTAGGGTCTTCCATTAGTTCTAAATAAAGCCCCACACTCAAGCAGCCTGTTCTTGATTCTCCCTCATTCCAGGGCCCAGAAACTATCACTCTGTACCATGTTTCTATGAATTTACCTAAAGTGAATATTTTATGTGACTGTAATTCTACAGTTTGAGATTTCTGGATCTGACTTCTTTACTTAACATTACATCTTTAAAAAAAAAAAACAAAAACAAAAAAAAAAATCCCAAAAAATCAATCAATCAAACAAACAAACAAACAAAAAAACCCAAAGCAATCAAACAAACAAAACACATTCCTAAGGGACTGGAGAGATGGCGGTTAAGAACACTGACTGCTTTTCTAGAGGACTTGGGTTCAATTCCCAGCACCCACATGGCTGCTCACAATTGTCTGTAATTCCAGTTTCATAGAATCTGATAGCCTCACACACATGTAGACAGAACACCAATACACATAACATAAAAATAAATTCTATTTTAAAAATCTATTCCTGTTACACTATGCAGGAAAAGGTCATTCCTTTTTAATTGATATTATCTTTGCATTTTCATTGGTACTGAATTATGATACATGTATGAATATGCACTGATTAAATCAAAGAAATTGGCATTTACAGCTCCTTCCGGAGAACTTTCAAACCATTGCCCTGGAGTTACACTGAAATAAATAATAATCTGTTTGAGGTTACAGTTACCCTCCTGCGCCATGAACATTACAGCTAAGCCCCAGTCCAATTGTATCCTGCTACCTGCTACCCAAATTCTAGTACCCTTTCAGTGTAATAACTGTATTTCTTTGGAATGTATAATCACCAGCTGGAGGCTGGATAATACAGTAGTT
The DNA here is from genome assembly GCA_019843965.1 of Rhynchomys soricoides. Lineage (NCBI taxonomy): Eukaryota > Metazoa > Chordata > Mammalia > Rodentia > Muridae > Rhynchomys > Rhynchomys soricoides. The sequence goes on from JADRCH010000126.1 coordinate 2,165,053, forward strand.
CTATTTTCACTCCCTGCTGAACTTCTACGTGCTCCTCAATAACAGCTGTGCTAATTACACTTCCCCAACAGTGTGCAAAGGTCTCCTTTCTCCCACATTTTCACCAAAATTATTATTTTTTCATCTTTTTTATAGCTATCATTCTGACCAGGGTGAAATAATATTTCACTGTAGACTTAATTTGCATTTCCCTAATAATTGATGGTACTAATTTTGTTCACGTACTTGTTGGCCAAGCAACATGCCTTCTTTTAAGAAGTGGTGAACCAGTGAGCTAGACCAGCAGGTAAACGTCCTTGCCACCAAACCTGATGACCTGAGTTCTAGCTCTAGGATCCACATGATGGAAGGGAACTTGCCAGCTCCTGCAAGTTGTACACTAATGGTTATGCATGCATTGTGGCACGTTTGCCCACAAATGCAAGCATTTGCATGCACAATAGGTAATCATAAAAAAATAAATGTCTGTCCATGACTTTGGTGCAATTTTAATTAGAGTTTTAGTCTGGTGAGCTGTTTAGGTTGTTCCAGGTACTAACTCTTCATCAACTACATATTTTGCAAATGCTTTCTCCCACTCTGTAGTCTGTTTCACCAGTCTGTCTAGGGTCTGATTCCTTCTTTTGTACATGAATATCTGGTTTGTGTCATTGTTTATTGAAGATATTAGCTTTTCAGAAATATAAATTTTTATAACATTCTAGAAAATCAGTTGTTTGTATGTACATTGATTAATTTATGCTAGCCACGTGATGATCTATTACTGTCTTTGTAATATATTTTAAATGTAAGATTCTGTGAAAGCTTCAGGTTTGTACTTTTGTCTCTGGATCTTTGGGAGTTCAAAGTCCACAAAGGATCCAAGTCCTTTGTGGTTCAAAATAAATAACTCTTCCCCTCAACCTATGGATGCATGCTTGTGTGCATGTGTATGTATTTGTGTGTGTGCATGTGTTTGTGTCCCTGTGTGTGTATGTGTATATATGTGTGTATATATATGTGCATGTTTTGTGTGCATATGTGTATATGTGTGCATGTGTTTGTGTGCATGCATGTGTGTGTGTGTGTTTTTAGATATATGGGTAGTGTGCTGCTCATTACATATATATAATAAACTTACTGAGAAAGAAATTAGAAATTAAAAATATATAAAATATAAAATATCTAGGAATAAACCTAATTAAGGACATGAAAGACCTCTACAAGGAAAATCTTCGGATACCAAAAAAAGGAAATTCTTTTCAAATTATATACATATAATAAAGGACATATATTTATAGTATATGCAAGGCACTTGCAAGTCCATAAGAGAAAAGACTAATGGCCTAAATCTCGAGAGTTTGGAGATTGCTGAGCCATCCTCCTTAGTGATGGGTAGAGAAGATGCGCTAATACCATCAGAACTGGGACGCTGCTGAGTCTTCTGACGGTAGCTGGGAAAGCTTTTAGGACAAAATGGAAGCTGGTGACCAACAAAGACAAATCTTCCAGTGGGAAAGTAGGTACAGCAGCAGAGACCTAGGTCAGCAATGGGACCAGCTTAGCTGGAATTTAGGTGGAAGAGAGCATGTGTCCGTAATAATGAGGACAGGGATGATCTCTGAAAAAAATATCTTAGGTGTTACATCAGACTAACACAGGGACACTCATACTCCTGGATCCTTCAAGTTTATGAATCTAGTCTCCAACCAGATGATTTTATCTCTGGGAGAAACATGCATAGTGAGTGTGCCTGATAGGTTTCAGCCAGGACTGTTTCTTGGGTCCTCTGGGTTATGTTACTGCAGCATGACTTTTCCCAGGGTGAATACAGCAGTAAAGAAATGTGGCTCATCAATCTGGGTGTTTCATGTGCCCTGGTAGAAGTGGTCTGGTAGAGGGCATAGCAAGCTCTGGGCTCACTTGAAGTTCTACCTCTCACCAATGATAGCCCAAGAACAGAGTTTCTTCCTTTTCTATTGCTATAAAATTGGACCAGGGGTGCTGGTGAGAGATGTGATTAGCTTTTCTTGTGTTGAGTTTGGAAGTCAAGAAATAGAAGTGCAGAGAGAATGTCCCTACACTATCACTAAGCAACTCTCCATGGGATTTCCAGCCTCTTAACTCAGAGGTCTCTAGACAGAGGTTGCATAAGACAATCACCCTGCCCTCCTTTGCTCTGTGGCTGATGTAGAGGAGGCTATGCTGATTGTGGACAATGTCCTGGGGGCTGTTCCCTGCATTAAAAAGTAACACTGAAGGAGGAAGCCAAACCCAGAGCACATTTACACCGTCTTTCCAACAGACTGAGACTAATGGCCTGTTCTTCTTCGAAGAGTCTAAAACAGAAAAGAAAACCCTGAAGGGAAGGGAAAAGGTTAGATTAGGCACTGTGGAACATCTTCCTCTTATGAGAGAACAAGGAATCTGTTCACATTCTTGAAGCAAATTATTTGAGTTTTCGTGTTCCCAAAGGGTCTGGTCACCTCTGCTGTAAGACAAATGTAATGTGCCCAGATACTAGGAGGGGGGTGGGCTCTTCCTGAAGAAGAAAGGAATGCTAATAACCCTCAGTGACACTGAGTTACACACTTGTGGGAAGATGGGAGCACTTGTCTTTATTTTGAAGACTCCTCCTCCTCTCCACCGCCCCTGCTGCTGCTTGACCCTCTTTTTGCTGAACTCATCTGTCTGCTGCTCTTGAGCCATGAAATTATTTGTCATTTCTCTCTAGTGAGCTGTTAATGGAGAGCACTAAAATTCAATTTGAGAGTGGGAGTTAACGCTTAATACTGCTGTTGATGATGGATTATCGGATTGTAAGGAATGTCCACGTAGTAACTTTTTTTAGTGTTCTAAACTGACACAAAGAAATGGTCTTGATAACACGTTAGTGCAGAGGCCAAACATGTTCTTGAGGAAATAGCTACTTCAGAGACTTCATTATCACTTCATAGACAAGAATGGTTGAACATCCTTTCCCATCACTTCGATGGCTCCTCATGACACACGCACTGGGTCTAGGTGGTTATAGAGTATTCCAGTCTCCAGGATAAGAACACTGGCAGCCAATCCCCTGTGGCAGAGGCTACCATACCTGATTTTTCTTTTTGTAGCAACATAGCTAGAGCACACTCCTCAGGTTACTGCCTTGCCTTGTGCGGGCCTGTGGTGGGAGAAAAGACACTGCCTGTGTTTGGGGTGATGTACCACTTATAAATGACTCTTGTGTGATGCTCTTCCTGTACTTTCCTCCACGTGCTCCTTCTTAGAAATCATAGGCAAACTGTAGCTGGACTGGAAGAAGGAAGCTACCGAGACCCTGAACAGCTGGAGAGATGATGACCACAGATCGGATAAAGTAAATGAGAAACGAGCTACTATAGGGTTCAACTCACAATGGGAATTCATTTTTCACATCATTGGTTAACACATTAGTTCCTTTGGCACAGTTGACAGGTAGTTTATGTCAATAACATTGACTAGACCCCTAATGCTTTATCCGTATACCCACAGATTAGTGCCCCTGCCATCTTCATCAGAGAAGCTTTATTTTTTCAGTAGATGGTGGCTACTACCGAAACATGATTGGTCCTTATGCAAAGAATAAGAGATGCTGTAGAGTGTTCAACCTTAAATGTGACATTCCCCAACACTCAGGAATCATCCTGGAAGAGTGGGCAGTAAGAGGCAGCAGCTATGGATGACTATGATGACATGGTGTCTTAAGAACACCAGGGGCGAGGACAACATATCTCACAGTGGTTGTGACAGCAGGCGTAAGACGCATTGAAGACCAAGCCAGACAAAATTTTGGTTGGTGTTTGCCCAAGTTCTCCCCACCCCTAGATAAGGAGCTGTTGGAAACTGATGGCTGTCAGGAAAGGGAGAGTCGGTCTCCTTCAAGGATTCTGTCCCTGAGAGATGGCCCTGAACCCTTACACATCAGGAAAACAATGAGTGGGCTCAATATGGGGGGTTCAAGAAGACCTACTGGAGTTGGGGAGGGTTGGTGATGGAAGAATGAGGAAGGACCTGGAGCAAGGGAACGGGGTGAACTTGATCAAGATTCGCTGTGTGCGCATACAACATGCACAGCAATGGAAGAACTAAGTCAAGGAGATAGACGTTGATATGTAACTGGTCTTTAAAAAGGAAAAAAATAAAACTTGGAGGAGCGGCAGAAGGGAGAATTGGTCAGGATGTATTGTATGGCAGAAGAATGTTTTAAAAAGAGAAAAAAAACCCACTAAGTTGAACTTTCCTATCTGACGGAGACTTTTGTAGCCTTTGAAGCCTACCCAGGCTCTGGTAAATACTTTCCTGTTTTCTGCATTTATGAGTTTAGTGAGTTTTAGACTCATCAATGGGAGTGTGCAGTATTTGTGTTTGTGTGCATGACTTATCTGCCTTAGCTATTATCCCATTTAGAAATGACAAAATGTACTACGTTTTAAAGGCTGAGTATTAGTCATTGTGCGTATCTACAGCAGTTTCTTTATTCATCCTTGCATTGATAGGGGCCATGCAAGGAGACAGCTAAGAAGCTATTTATTATGGAGCCAGCCATAAAATGGATGTAACTGGGAGCCTGCTTTGCCAACTGTGGCGATGTAAACTTGGGGAAATTGCTTAAATGGTCTGACTCTCAGTTCTTCTGCTCATGAAGTCAGATGGTCATTCCTTTCACAGACAGCAGCAAGGGGGCTTCGCTGTCAAGTGTTGGCCATAGGGATGACCAGCTCTGTTAGGTTACAGAGCTCCAGCTGCTTTTTCAGGGTTCAAGCCACACCTCCCCTCTACCTTCCCATTTCCACATTTACAAGGGAAAATGGAGGCAGGTGAAAGTGGAATGACTTGGCAGCCAGCTGTCATGCAGTGAGAAATGCAAAGGTGGGATCAAACCTTGCAAGGCAGGTTTCAGCATTCCACACTCAGATGTGACATCATTTCATATTGCACCTTGACAAACCATGGTACCATGATGGCACACACAGGCTAGGTGTGTGTGTGTGTGTGTGTGTGTGTGTGTGTGTGTGTGTGTGTGTGGTGTATGTGTGTGTATGGTGTATGTGTGTGAAAGACAGACAGACACAGAAACAGACATAGAGGTACAGAGATGACATATGGAAGCACAGAGACCACAGAGGATCAGAGACAGAGACAGATAGATACAGAGAGGGACAGACACAGAGAGACAGAGAGGCACAGGCAAACAGAGAGATGGAGCAGGGGACAGAAAGATAGAACCATGCTTACGCTTGTGAGCTTGCAAGAGCTCACTACTTGTTTTTAGGAAAAGCGAGCTAGAGATTCATTTCTAAAATTAATTCTTAAGGGAGTGGCACAGGACCTCAGTGACTTAGTAGATGGAGGCTAATTACCTGTGACTTTAGTTGAGCAGAGAAAGTGCCAAATGTAAGAGAAAGAAAGCCAGATTCCAACAAAAGGAAAGAGCTGCCAGGTACCTTCCCCTCTAGTTCCACAGGGGGAAAAAAATCAGCTGCATTGCAGAACATATCCAGGTTCTTTTATTTTTCTGTAAGAAAGTAGTTCTGAACTCATTTATTTGTGACCCCCATAGTCCAGATGATGACATTAGCTAGACTCTCAACTTGTAAAAAGTAAAACTATGATGCCCATGAGCCAGTCTTATTTGAAATGGTGATAACCCCAAGACCCTGTGAGGACACAGAGTTAATCATCTCCCACCATAGCTGGTGGGAACCCTGAGGTGCCAGAAAGTTAACCAGCTTCTCCAGACACATAATCGCCCAGGTGCCCTGGCTCCTGGCCAGAGTTCTAGCTCTGTCCCTCTAAGATTCCAACAATAATCGCTACATTATTATGCAGGCTGTGGGTTGTTTCTTCAGAGCAGAGAGACATTTTTATTTGACTTTGAATCTCATAACAACTCTGGCATAAAGATAGCCAGATCTTTATGAGCAGCGTTGATAAGAAGATACAACTCTAAGAGATGTGATTAAACTCAGGACTGTGGAAAACAGTAGAAACATGGCATCCTCCCTTCTGGTCTCCAAAGTGGTCCAATTTCTTAATGGGAGAAGATCCAGGAATCTGAACGAATGGAAGCAGAGGGAAAGGTCATTAGAAGTGGGAGAACACAGATCTAACTGGAGCTATTGCAGAGAAAAGAAGGTTTAGTAAATGAGGAACATAAAGTGAGCGGGAGCAGGGGAAACTCTCAGGTGAAGAAATACTGGATCAAAGCAAGACCAGAAGCCAACAGGTCTTGGGTCTTTCCCCGGAGAAGTGACCCATACCTTCATCCCTGAAGGGTCTGTGCCCCTTTTCATTCTGCCTGGATTGGATTGTTGCAGTTTCCCATTGATGTTTATCTCAGGCCATGATGGTACCTAGAGATGCTCTAGGGATGTCCTTTACTCCAGAGGCATCTCCCCGTACCTCCTCTGTGGAGAAGCATTTCAATTCCCCTAGAATACCACTTTCAACACCTTTTATTCCTATTAGCCTGTTGACTTGAGGGCATCAGAAACCCCAAGTGGCCAAGGGGAAGTCTGACCTCCCGATTTATTGGCATGTTTGCTGTATCTCTTGGCAGTAGTGCTCTCAGTCTGGGACACAAACTAGGCCAGAAGAGACAAAATGTTCCAGTATGTCACCAGGGGTGAGAGTGAGTGGAACTACTCCCATTTCCACCCCTAGATTCCTGAACCCATGAATCATGGTTATGAGGAAAACATAGCATATATCAGATGCTAATTCAAAACCTGTACCACCTTCTAGACACCCTGCTCGATCTCTCTAAGTTATTGAGCCATGGAGACATTTTGTATTATCAAATGACCTTTTTGACAAGGGTGCCAGTAGTGCAAGATGACCTGATAGTAACTATGTAGCCTAGGCTGACTTTGAACTCACAGATTCCTTGCATTAAGATTGCATGAACAGGGATATGGTGAGCACCATCTGCCATGGTTCATCCAAATGTGTCTAGTCTTCTTACATAACAAGTCATATAGGAAAGTGGAGGTCCAGAGCTAGCACAGGATACTTCCACGCTTTAAGGCTGTCAGGTTCTTTAGTTTGCTGTTCCCTTATACATGGTTATGACTTTCATTCTCCTGCTCATAACGTGGACAATGGTATCTTAGAAGGAAAAATGGTCTCCACTGTTCTAGAAGGAAGAAGAGAAAGGGTGTACCAGGTGTGGTAGCATACATGTATCACTTAGCACTCAAGAAATGAGGCAGGAGGGCCAAGAAGTCATGGTCATCCTCAGCCACATAATGACTTTAAGGACAACCTGAACTATAGGAAACCCTTTCTCAAGCTCAGCAGACAAAAGGAGATGGGGAAGTAAAACAGACTCTGCCTCAGTCTCCCAAATCAGTGGGATTACAGGTATGTACCACCAAACCCAGCTTGCCTGGAGAGATTTGCCTGGAGAGATAAAAAGAGAGATTTACTTGACTTTATTATCTGTGCATGAGTGTTTTGCCTTCCCGCATCTATGTGCACCGTGTATATGCATGTATATCTGTGCACTGTGTGCATATACTTCTGGGGAAGCCAGAGACGTCATCAGATCATCTGGGCCTGAAGCTATAGAGAGTTGTGAGCCACCTTGTGGGTGCTGGAATTTAAACCTGGATCTTCCAGAAGAGGAACAAATGCTCTTAACCACTGAGCAACCTCTTCTGCCCCCATTTCCATATAAGAAAACTTCTAGAAATCTCCTATTGCCTCTCCAGCATTTGGCTGCATGTTTTGGCCTGGAGTGTGTCACATGATCACATAATCATGAAAAGGAGTTAAACAGATCTTCTTTAGTTTTAAATCATCACATGGCTGTTTAAACTAGAACCCAGTTTTATAGTCATTGTGGGTCAGCATCCTAACAGGGAAGCAGACTGCACAGTCAAATGCAGTCACTGAGACAATGAACATCCTGCACATAATGGTGTGACCGCCAGGGTCTCCAAGGTCTGTTACAGAAAAGTGGGGTAGGTGACAGAGCATGCCTTAGGCTCCACAGACAGTGACCAATAAGAACCAAGATGGTCAAGGAATGGGTAGAAAGCACCACCTTGAACAATCTGTCATTTTTGACAATGATTTTGAGACATACACAAAAGGAAAGAGAGAAAGGGGACCAACACTTTCTCCCTCATCCTGCCTTCTTTCTGGTAATATGCCAAACCTCCTTCCTTATTTGCCAAACCAAGCAAAAGCCAGAGAGCAAATGAACCCTTCTATGGTGCCGATATGGGCTAGCATCCTGAGGAATACAGCAAGCATCCAGGAGGCTAATTTATAACCACATGGACAATGCTCTGGTAATGCTGAGATTTTATGGCACCCCCCATCCTTTCTGCCCTCATCGATGTTCCCGCTGCTACACACTATTATTCCTGCCTGTTACCCTTCTCTCAGCCAAGTACTTCCATCGCTCAGCTTAAGATTCATATGCACAGCCAGGCCCTCGTTGTACGCTGAGACTTTCACAGCACCCTGCGATATGTCCTCAAGGTGCCCTGATGTAAGCCTCTCATCGCTTTTTTAATGGCCTGTTTAATGGCCACTTTCCTCAGAAGGCTACATACATTGCTGTCTGGGTTATTCCTCAACTGCCCAGTATAGATACAGCACTGAGATACTAGACAGTTGGCAAGTGTCTGCTTGGAATTTTTTCATTGCAAAACAGAAATTGCCCATGGCTTAGAAAGCACGCAATAAATGCAGAGATGGTGACAATATTTCACCTCAGCTTAGAAGAGTATCTAATGCTCAGAACTTCTCCAGGAGACACTGACACTGAAGAGTCGGTGCCTCTGCCCTAGAGAACACAGGGGAGGCATGGGCAGATCTTTTGTGGCTTTCAAGCAGTCATATCCTTTTGCCAAGGATTCGGAGTGCCTCTAACCCTCGTGTTAGTCCAGTTCTACACCTGGACTGATTTCTCTAGGAACCTTGCACCAGCAGAGAGAATCATTTGGGAGGGGTTTAGCATGTACATACAGCACAGGAATGTCTTTTTGGGCACACAAGTGGTCAGGAGATGACTCTGGCAAGGCTTGGTCAAAAGGTGCATCCCTTCATCCCCAGAAACCGGAAGAACGTGCGGATGATCCAGGAAGGCTCAGGCATTGCCGTAATTTCATGGTCAAAGCTCACAGTTGGTAGACTTGTGCCACGTTCTGTCCAAGACTGACCAGCGTTGGTGTCTGCATAGGAAACAGCAGGAGACTTTTTCAGGTAATGTGATGCAGAAGAATAGCTGCTATTCTGATGAATTCTTTGCTCAACTTATGCTCAGTAGGTATCAAGGATAGATGTGGTGGCTATGTGGGTTTTTTTTTCCTTTTTTTTTTGCATTCCATTGTTGTCCCTGTGATCATGAGCTACAGATTAGACAATGTGGGTGAGCCTATGTTTATTTTTAACTTTTTCTGGATCTTAATGACAGTGTCGTTGGCCACTGACAGGTATCAAATATATAAAAATAAATATAAATATATACATTTTCATGGTATTCAGACTAGCCCCCTTTATTCTTCATCAAAATCTTTGGGGTGTGATCATCTTTCCAGATTCCCTCATCAATCTCAGGTGTCCTTTTTTATCATTTATTGTTGACATTCTCCAAGATAATCTCTTTGTTAGGCCACTGCCTCCAAACATAGTAGAAGGTTATTAATAAATTAAAGTTGATCTTCCTTACATTTTAGTTGATTATATTATTTTTGAGAATATCTGGATGTATTTAAAGATACAACATTGGTTCATTAAAATATTTTTAAATATTTTTCAGGGAATTATATTTGCCTTGATCATATTTAAATTGTTGAGTGCATTACACACTACATATTCTAAAAAAAGGTGCTATCCCACACAGGCTGCTGTGTGTGAAAGCCTGGTCTCCAGCAGGCTTTTATATTATATAAAATATAATTTATATTATATTTTATATTTTCCTATTATATTAACTTTGGGATCAGATAGAGCTGGAAGAAGGGGGTCACTGGAGACTGGTCACTGTGCTTCGTTTTCATGGCTTTTTTTACTTTCTGATCTGCTGCAAACTGAACTACTCTTTTCTATCACATGCTCCTGCCATAGCTCATGGGACCAAATGACCATGGACTGAACCAAATATCTGAATTTTAAGTCCAAATATCTCTTTCCTTCCTTGAGTTGGTCCTGTCAGGTATCAAAGTCCTAGAAGCAATGAAATGAAGTAGCCCATGTGCTCACTTGGTTACATACTCAACAGGAAGTAGGGTTTGTTCCAAAGGTAATCTGTATATAACTGCTTTGTTTACTATCCTATCTGTGGATTCTGGCACATCTTTGCATTTGAGTTGAGTTCCCAGATATTCATGTGTGTGATAAACTGACGAAGTTTAGTCACTAACATATACTATATGACCACACCCTCCATCTGCCCATCCAAGTCCCATCATCCTAAGCTCCATCCAAGCTTGGACTGATAGTTCTACTCCATTCTGCCCTTATGGGTAGGCTGTTTCGCTCCAGGAAACAAGGGATTCTGTATCTCACTTAAGTCTTAATTAATATATGAAACTTACTATTCAATTATAAATGTTCGCTTCCACTGTATGAATGCATGCATTTTCAGGCTCAGTAATCAATAACAGCATTTACTGAGCTCCGTCCAGATTCACTTTGTCTCCCACACAGCACTGATAGGTTATTTGTATTTTCACTAGAATTCTAACGGGAGAAGCAAGCAGTCCATGCAGAGAGAGCTGCAGTCCCCTTTCGTAACTCATGCCTCTGGTCAGTCCATCATTCTTTCTGCAGCTACACAGTCTGCTGCTGCTGCTGCTGCTGTGTGTGTGTGTGTGTGT
>JADRCH010000126.1:2185887-2213245 GCA_019843965.1 Rhynchomys soricoides
CTGTAAAGATAATTGTTTTACTGATTTTAATTCTGCCACAGATTTTCTTGCGTGTATATTGTGTGTGTGTGCAAAAATTCACTAAAAATTAATTGATCGTGCGAGTGTTAAATTCAGTGTGAACCCTACAGCTTCAGAATGGATGTTTTAACCATGTAGACGTTCACTGAGATGCCGACACTTGAGGGCTGGGAAAGCTTGTTTGAATTGCTGCTACTAGGGCTGTGTTCTGGGTTTTATTTTGTTTTTGAAAGTTCTTTATATCAAAGTGATTTTTATTTAAAAAATAAAGTAAAGGAAGACAAAGGGTTGTTCAAGAGTCATATGGGCACCTACTCTTTCATAAGCCAATTAAAACATATAACTAAAGAAAGAGTCAGAATGAAGGTGCCCCAAATGGGTGAATAATACTGATCCCAGAAGCCATCAATTTAAAAATCAAGACTAGTGTTAGGTATGGGTTGCCACCTTGCGAGCTGTTGATCAGGGAAGCCTCAGAGGTCCCCTATATCATCTAGGTTACAGCCTTTGCTCTTGGTTATCTAGAATAATTAGGTGGTAAACCCTATTGCTGAAGATGCCACATACTTTGTTGCAAGGAATAGAGAAATCAGACTGGAACTGAGTTAGAAATTTCTTCCCTATGGACCCATGGTGCAGGAAGGTGCCATGCAAGAGGTGATCATGGCAAAAACCATTTTTAAGTAGCTGTGATCTGTGCAAACTATAACACCAACTTTCCAGGCAAGCTGTGCCTACTGGTGCAATAGCAGCAGTACCATTGTGGAGATAACCAACTGCTTTTAGATGGAGTTTGAGGCCTTCTCGATAAGAGGGAACTCATGCCTAGTACTTTAAACCTGTTCAAGGTACCATGGCTAATGATGTTTTAAAAGCCAGGGAAGACCAATTACTATATATTACTAAATATGTATGGTGTCAAGCTATATTATAAATGGTTATGTTTATGCTCATTGGTTACTTCTAATATTGGCCTTGTTCAGAGAAGATCATCTGTGTAGTGGGTCTGATTAATGCAGATTCATAACTATTCAAAGTTTAGAGAACAAGAGACTGTTGAGTGCTTAGCCTCCTCTGAGATTCTGGGAACATCATGGCAGAGCAAAGGGTAAGGGGTATTAAACCCAGAGGAGGTGTAGGAATACTATGAAACCCTGTCTTCTGGATGTGGCATACCCGTTACAGCCACGGTCATAGTAGCTGGGTTACCTGTACATGATGGGGCCTTGACTGTGCCAGAGGGGGAGTTCATGAGATGCCTCCTATCCCTCCCTGAGAAGCTGCTGGCCATTAATGATTGCTGAAGACTGGAAGCCAACACCACGTAGGGAGGTTACTCACATCACCACTATGACTTCGATTTTCAAGATGGCGTCTGGATCAGTATTATCCACCCATGTGGGGAACCTTCATTCAGACTCTTCCTATGTTTTAATTGGCTTACAAAAGAGGAGGTTTCGTATGATTTTCATATAATCCTTTTTCTTCTTTTGTTACTTTATTTTTAAATGAAAGTCACTTTGAGGTAAAGAACATTCAAATCAAAGTTATGGAACAATTGCGTAGCCATTGGTAAGTTGCCCTTGCTCCAGTAAACAATCCCCAACTTCTGTTTGTGCAAAAAAGATCTAATTAAAATCAATGGGTCACAAGAGAAACAGAACAATATATCAAGTATGACAGGAGACAGCCTCAGGGGAAAGGAAAAGGAACTTAAGGGGAGTTGAAGAAAGATAGGGAGGGTGAAAATGATGAAAACATGTTACATGTGTGAGTGAAATCGTCAAAGAACAGCGAGCTTTAAAAAAATAGAAGAAAACCACAAATACAATATCAAATTATCTATTGTCTAAAAGAAACCCATGTAACTAGGAAAAATATCAAAAAAAAATTGAGAGTCAAAATCTGGAAATCAAGCCACTGAGCAATGGAGGCTGCAAATTTGCTCTAAGATATGGTATGGACTTCAAGAAAACACTTGTCAGAGGAGATAGTGGCTGCTACTTATTATTGACTGTAATAATTAGGTAAGTTTAAATATATATTGCATATTATGACACCCAGTTTCACAGAAACTGACAGACATACAGACCACGAAGGTCCTGATACAGGATTAGTGAGATATTTTGATAATCCACTCTGGTATTTGGTTAATCTTCCAAACTAAAAATCAGCCAAGACACTTCAAAGTTAAATTAGTACATAGATGAGTTGTATTTAATAGACATCTACAAAACCACCCAATAAGGATACACATTCTTCTGAGAAGCACATGGAACTGTCCCTAAAACTTATCATAGGCTACAAAATAAGCCTTAACAGATGCGAAACAAATTGGAACGATTTCCTGCATCTTATTAGATCATTGTGGAGTAAACCTAGAAGTCAATCCCAAGAGTAATCCCAGGATGTAAAGACATGCTTGGAGTTTGAGCAATACACTCTTGGATAAACAGCGACTCATTGAGAAAGTCAGAGACAAAATCTTAAAATTCCTAAATAAGAATTTTACCACTGGGGAAATTGAGAGCTTGCCAGAACATCTGAGATGCAACCATGGCAATCCCGAGAGGAAAAGTACAACACATAGAGAAAATCTAGGAGGGTTTTTTTAAAAATCTAGAAAGAGGGGCTGGAGAGATGGCTCAGTGGTTAAGAGCAGTGACTGCTCTGCCAGAGGTCCTGAGTTCAATTCCCAGCAACCACATGGTGGCTCACAACCATCTGTAATGGGATCTGATGCCCTCTTCTGGTGTGTCTGAAAACAGTGACAGTGTACTCACATACATAAAATAAATAAATATTTTTTTTAAAATATGAAAGGAGGCAAGGCCAGTACAGTCTGGAGGTCTCAGTAAGAGTGGGATAATGAAAAAGAGAATAAGATAGGAAAGAAAAATGTTCAACCTTCCGTTTCTGTAGACTTCATGATTCTGTACTTCAAGACCTCATAGACTCCTAAAAAAAACACTTTTAATATGGTTTCAGGACATGAAATCAAGCTAGAAAAATCCAGAAGCCTTATATACACCAACAATGAAGCTGTTACAAAAGAAATTAAGAAAAAGCATAGCCATCCATAATAGCTTACTAAACATATCTAGAAATAAACCTAGCAAAAAACATGAAAGACCTCCATAATGAAAATTTTACACACTGAGGAAAGGTAGTGAAGAAACTCTAGATGACAGAAAGCCCTTCTGTACTCCTAAATCAGCAGAAGTAACACGGCAAAGGTGACTGGCTACCAAAGGGCATCTCTGCAAACACTCAGTGCAGTGCCCATCTTATGGCTGAGATCTCACTGGTGTAGCTCCCTGTTCTGTGTAGAAGACACTGTCTCACAGAAGACATCCTGCCCTCTGGTTCTTACAATCTTTCCAATCCCCCCTGTCCCCCATGCCCAATCAGTGATGTTCCCTGAACCTTAGATTGTAAGCATTGTGTTGTATCACTTATGGCTGATCATCCTATGGTTGCTTACTGGTTTTTGAGCAGTTGTAGATTTCTGTAATAGTCTCTGTCTGTTGCAAAGAGAAGGTTCTTTGAGGAGGAACGAGAGCTACACCCTTATAAGGGTGTTAGGAACACGAAAACTCTGAGTGTTTAGGAAAGCAGTATTGGTCCTTTCTACTGCCTGACTTCACCAGCCACGTTTACAATACCAGGCCATTTCTTTCCCGTTGAGCAGACCCGAAGTCCAATTAGATTGTTGTTAGTTCCCCCAACATAGAAGTGCCACTATTGGACCCTTAGGGCTATCTTGTTATACCTAGGCCTATACTTATTATACTTTGACAGCCTTACAGTCCAATTCCAAGAATGTAACTTTTCTCAGGAATCTACTAAATGCAACTAAGAATTCCACCATCATCTACCAGGCTCAGGGCTTTATAATAGTTATTCTTAGCACATAATTAATCTCTCTCTCTCTCTCTCTCTCTCTCTCTCTCACACACACACACACACACACACACACACACACACACTGTGCATGTGTGTGCACACGTGCTCATACATGTGTGTGTGTTTCTTTCTGTCTGTCTTTCTGTCTGTCTTTCTGTCTTTCGGCCTGCCTGCCTGCCTGTCTGTCTGTCTGTCTGTCTGTCTAAGGCAGGGCTTCCACATTGAGCTACATTCCTAGTGCAACACACAAAATTTGGACCTTGAATAAAAGTAGCTTATTTCTAAGACTCAAGGAGAGACTTCTAGTATGTTTTAAGATTCTTCTCTTTGAAACCCTTCTAAAGGCTGACTAGAGGGTCCAGTAGGTAAAGATACCAAGCCTAATGACCCAAGTTCAATCCCTGACTGCAAGGATTATAGAAATCCAGTCTCATCACTGGCATCTATCCCACCACGTTCTATCCCTCCCTCCCTCCATCCCTCCCTCCCTCCCTCTCTCCCTCCCTTCTTCCATCCCTTCCTGCCTCCCTCCCTTTTCTTCCTTCCTTCTTTCCTCCCTCTCTTCTCTTTGAGAAGTAGCTGGCAAATATTTAACCTACTATAAAACTGTCCCCTCTTTCAGTGTTTCAGAGCCTGTGCTCAGCTCCCAGCTCCTGGCAGCCATCCTGGGCACAGCATTTGGGACTCTTACCCAGGCTTGCTCTGAGACGCAGGGGCCCTTTACAGGTCTCCATTCCAGGCTTGCTTCCATTCTCTCCCTGCAATTTGAGGCCATAAATATTGTTTCACGTCACTCTTGCCACTTGTGCTTATGCCTAGAACCACTAAGATTGTAACTCACAGTTGTTAACCTTGAATCGTAGGCTTTCTCGTGCATTTGGAGAATGGTGTTATCTAATTTATAATTATAAAAACAGAACACATAGTTGAGAATTCTATTATAGACAATGTAGTAGGAGGCCAACTAGAAATGAAGAAAATTGTGAAAAGCATCAACCAATCATCGATTTGAAAGGGGCCCAGTTGATGAAGTCAAATCCTTTTGTTTTTCCCTAACAAGACAGCTGCTTACGGGTATGAGACCGAACTGGTCAAAGACAGAGAATTATCGACCCCAGTGAGATGGAAGTACAAATCGAAAAGGAGCTAAGCCTCGGGAGGGTTGGTTCAATTGTTCAGGAAGTAAAAGCAACTTGAGAGACTGCAGAAGTCGGTCTGGAGGCTTCTCCTGATCTAAAAGTAGATCCTCCATGTGACTCATCTGTGCCTCTCTCAGGCGCTTGCCTGAAGGACCTCCAAGTCAGCAAAGTGAAAAGATTCTTCCACATCAATGTTTAATGCAGTGCCATTCACAAGAGCTAAATTGTGCAACCGGCTTATGTGTTCAACAACAGAGAAGTAGATGAGAAAGACGCACATCACAATGGGATTTTCTTCAGCCATCAGAGAGAATGAAGTTTTGTTATGATCATGGCCCAGGAACACGAATTTAGCTTGCCCCAAATTCTGCTTTTCAACATTGTTCTAGGTGCATGAAGTTTGTATAATAACAGAACAAAGAAAGTCATGAATCAAACCCTTTGAGAATACATTGATAAGCAAGTCAGATTACAGCAAGACAGAGAAATCTGTACATATGCCTTGGATGTTATCTGATAACATTCTTTGAAAACTCCAAATATTTTGAAAGTCTAAACCCTCATAACTGTGAGCTGTATATGCTTCCAACATATGATGGCATGAAGTAACATTCTTATTCCAAAAGAGAAGAGTCATGCACCATTAGGCATGATCCATCTGATCAAAACAAAACCAAAGCCAGATGTTGAATTCTGTTCCTCCTATGCCCAACATCTGGGCCCATTATGCCATCTTGGCTCCAAAGGGTTTGGGTAGCCTCCCCCTTCTGATCCCACCTGAGCACACACAGCTCTTTCCTTGGGTTTAGGCTCCACTCTCCACATGCAGCTCTCCTTGATAGAAATTGTGTGGTCCTAGCATCTCTAATGTTCTGGAGGAGAGGCTTCCTCTTGACCAGTGTCTTCTCAGGATGTCTTTATAGGAATTCCAACCATGTACCACTGCCCCTGGCCTCAGCTGACTCCCTTGATCCCGCATCTGTAGCATCACACAACCAGTACCAAATGGATGATGTTTACCTTGCCATATTCTGCTCAAGATGTAGCCCAGCCCCTGGAACCATCATTATAGTCCCTTTGTGCTGACACTGATGTAGAACATTTCTATGGCCCCCAAGGAAGCATTGGATTCACGTCAGTAGCACTCATGTCTCTGCTTCCCGGCCAGTCAGGCTGTGAGAAGACACAGCCTATGGGTGTGACCATTCCAGGGTCGACCCTGGAATGCATCACAGCTGGCTCCGTGGGGAGCCCAGGCTCTGGGCATCACAGACACCACTGGATGCCTCGGAAAAGCTGGGAACAAAATGGGACCGCAGGTTAGATCAAGCCTGGGCCAAAAGGGGGGAAAAGAGCGCGGCTGGGATCCCCGCCAAGACCAGGTGAGTGGCTTGTGCGCTGGCTAGCTGCTTTGGCTTGGGCAGAAGTCTGCTGCAGCTGGGAACGCTGAGACTGCTTCGCTGGGAGGCTAGACTCGTGGCTCATTAGGTAAAGGCTGGTTCCATTGTTTCCCACAGCAGATGAAGATGAATAGAGACAGTCCATAGTTCTAAGGCATTTATTTTCTTTGCAGAGAGTGGCGTGGGCAAGATCATCATTACCCCCTCTCCCCCTCCCCGCTCCGTCAGGGAGGGGCGAGGTCAAAATAGTAACTGGGAAGAGGTGTGGCTAAGCCTCCAGGTGCCTCATTAACACAGGGATGTTGAGGCTGTGTGGCCATGCCTCTACCTGTGGCGGGGTTTGGCCATGACCACGCCTCTTCCTGAGGAGGGGCTTGAAAGGTGTGACCATTTTTACCTGACCCAATGTCACAGACCTATGGAGAGATATAGGCACATGTCATGAGCTGTTTTCTAGAAGCCTGGCAAACACCTGCCGTCCCTTATAGGCTGTCCTTTGCTGGGGACGGCCTTTTGGGCCTACGGGGTTCAAACCTTAGCTCTACCAGAAAACAGACTGCCTTTTGTGGCCCCGCAAATCACGACTGTTTCTTCAGCCCCAGCTTCACCAACACGCAGCAATTCTTGGTAAACTCTTCACATAAATAGCCCCCACCCCTGATACAGAATTGTTCCTATGTAAAGCTCAGCAAGCCAAACCTCAGCCACTCACTGTCTCTCAGAATTCTTATCCTTTTAGCTCCGGCTTAAATATCCCATCAAGCTCTGCTTCAGCATCCCCTGGCTTTCCCAGCCCAACATACCAATTGCTTCCACATTCTAAGAAAATAATCCCAGTAGGCTTAAACACCACAGTTGGATTTAATAAATCACAGCTAGAGTCCCAGTTTCTGTATTAGTCAGGGTGCTCCAGTGGAACACAAACAATTGAATACTTATATCTTAAAAGAGGATTGCTTAGGCTGGCCTATACAATATGGTTGGAATGGTCTAACAATGGCTATCTCATAACAGAGACTCCAAGAATGCACCATTATTCAGTCTACAGGGCCATGTGCCTCAGCAATCTCAATTTGACCCAGAAAGTCTGGAAGATTCCTGGTGAGCTGCTGGTCTTCAGTCCATCTGGGAAGACTGAAGAAGCAGATTCCAATATTGGTGACACCAGAGTCTTCAGCCTGCATTGGAAGCCCAAAGAAGCTGGTTCTTAAATCGGAAATTGGATCAGTAGAGGCAGAAACAAGAGCGATGGAACTTGCCACAGACATGCTCACAGGACAACCCCATGCAGGTGAATCTAGGTTGTTAGGTTCTTAGTTGAAGCTGATCCTCACCGTGGTGGTCCACTTCTGTACTCAGGAAACAGATCCTCTACCTTTCAAGCTCAGCCCAACTGTGTCCACTCCTTCTCCCCTATTTTCCTGTTAAATTTCAAATTTTTAATGGCAGAAGAAGGACACTGTCTCAACCAGTGTCCCACACTCTTTGCTCTGTGGTTCAATAAGGTTTTTGACTTTGTAGTTTTTGGAAGTTTGTTTTTAGACAAGATAAAAATGTAACTGCCTCTCAGTGTTTAGCATGTCAGCAGGATGCCTGTCTCCAGTCAGCAGGATGGTTGCTTTGTGCTGTTTGGGTTTCTAACCAGTCTGGCTGACAGCAAGCCGTGCTGTTCAGTGTGAGCAAGGATTTAGATTAACCATCATCTTTAGTCAGACTCTGCCCTGTGGTGGTAAATTCTTCCATCTGTGTTGGCTGTTGGTTCAACTGGACTAGGAAAGAACTGAAAATTATTCATCTGCTGCTCGTGTGCCTTCTAGCTTCCATGGCATCTTGAAAAAGAGATCTTAATGATGACTCCAGAGACCTGTCTCCCAGTGGTCCTCTACATCTAAGCAGTAAAGCTCACATAGTCTTGGCTACACTTTCCCCAAAGAAAAAAGGAATGACATCAGTTTAGTCAGGTTTTTTTTTTTTTTTTAGAGTATATTGCTGCTTAAAATCAGAAACCAGGTAGAAATAAATAGGTATGTATGTGTGCATATGTATGTGTGTATCTGTATGTGTGTGTATGTGTGTATGTATATATGTGTGCATATGTATGTGTGTATATGTATTTATGTATGTATGTGTGTGTATGTATGTATGTATGTATGTATATGCATGTACATTTGTGCCCATGCATCTGTGGGTGTATGCATGTCCATTTGTATACATTTGTAAGATGAAACAACAGAGGTGAACAGAAGTCACCTAAGTAATTTCTGCTATTTCTGGGTACCATCCATTATTCAAAATGCTTTATGAATGGGCCAATGATGATGGCAGATTCTGAGGATCATTCTGAAAGATCCTAAAGAGCTTTCCCAGGATTAGCTCAGCATCCTCACATGAGGGAGAAGAGCAAGGAGCTTTGGGCAATGATCAGAGCAGAGACACTTTGTTTCCAGGGAAAAGGCATTTGCTAGTGGCTGTTTTATCTTGGAGATGAGTTGTCTTGGCCTCAGAGATGTTAATTACAGACAGAAAATGGCCAGAACCCTGAAACAGCATGATATATTAGGAAGACCATATGGTTTGGAATTAAGCTGTCCTGAAGACAGTTCCAGCTTCTGAAACCAGCTAGACATTCCTTCTGAATCAAATTCTGTTGTTAGTAACATGGGACTCACTACATCTCGCGTGGAATTTATAAGGATTAGAGATAATAAATGCCAAATGCAGGGCACATGATAAACACTTTCTAAATGTTACTGATTCAGATCAAGGAGACATGGGAAAGGAACAAAAACTGCAACCCAATTTGCAGCACAGAGGCACTGAGATTTTGACAAATTCCACACACATGCAGAGACGTTTCCTGACCCTTATGTGACTCTGCAGGGAAATTCTTGATTTAGCACTATGTGAGAAGCATTGTTGTTCGTTTGTTTGTTTGTTATCAAAGATAGCCAGCACAGCAGGGAATAACGTTTCCAGAACCTTCCACTTTGCATACTGGGAATTTGACAATCGTGTCAAATTGTAAAGCCACACTCCCACCCATGGAGTGTAAATGGAGTCACCACCTACATCAAGGATAAAAAACAGGATCTATGTTTGCCAAACTATCTCCACACACCCTTTTGCAGAAATAATTTCCTGTGGAGCTTCATTCACTTCCTGTGCTTCTTTGACAACACTGAGATTATTCATTGTAGTTTCTAACACTTGTGAGTTCCTAAGGGGCCATAGTGACTATGGAAAGATATGTAATGCATACCTCTGACCTTCTATTCTCATGCTATATGACATGATGACTCCTACCAGAGATGCCTTTAGGATGGGGACTGAGTTGGAAATGCAGAACAAGGGACTTGGGATTATGTTTGCACATTACTTTATAAATGATAAATGGTCAATTGCCTGGGTCAAAGAGAGGGGGCCTCAAGGATGACATGGGAAACCCCTCTTTTTCACCATATTTCCTGGATGCCTACACTAATGCCAGAGCTACCATGGTTATAAAAGCAAGATGGTGGCACCTAGAGATTCATGCGAGCTGGAACATCGGGAATCATCTCAGCCAACTTCCTGCTTTTATACCTAAAGTCAATAGTAAGATAGGAAGGGGAAACTATTGGTCAGATGTCAGGGTAAGAGTGTACATAAGTGTAGCATCTACTTTTGAATCTAATCTCTGTCTACCCCAGTACAAAGCTGATGCACACAAATGTGTCCATTGGAAGTAGGTATAAGACCAACAAGCAATAGGGTTTTTACTGGTTCTCCATGATATGCTAATCATTTAGCAAACATGAACATATAAGAGCTGCGCTCAATTTTATGGCAAAGATGGGCAGAGTACGGAAAGCAGCCTCTATAAATTTAGATAATTGTAATGAACTTTGTGGAGGGGGAGAATTATGCTAAGTGTTGAATGATTGTTGGCTAAATGTTTATGTGGACATGCAGAGATAAATCAAAGTGTTCTCATTCCCAGAAGTTCTGTTCCCATGTGTAGCATCTCCATTAACCTACAGAAGGAGTAGAAGGACCATAGACTATAGTTTTGTTGCTTCATCTGCTTAAGAGACTAATGACCTTGAACAAGTGACAGAGTGCTCTGAGCCTTGGTATCATTTAAGGGTGAGACAATAACATCTTCCTCACTGGGATGTAGAAAGAATAAAAGGGTTTAATGTGAATGAAGAAGCCCAATAAATGTTGAGAAGTCTACACAAATGTTAACTGCTGCCACATCTTCTCCCTTGAGACTATGCTTAGCCTCCCTGATAAGGCTTTCAAGAGAAAAGTGAAGCCAACCCTCAGCTGTCAAGAATAACTTCTCTTTCAGGTAAAACACATAAATTAAGATATGAAATAAAGGATAGGAGCAGGTAACTTTCAAAGGTGATCGGCTTTGAAGCGCTCCTGTCTCCTACTGCCATCCCATAGTTCCTACTGCCATCCCATAGTTCCTACTGCCATCCCATAGTTCCATTTAACCTTTTCTTTACACTCATCTGCTGAGTGCCAACTTGCACTCTGCTTTCCCTGTTAGCCTGTCTCAAGGAAAAACCTGCAATAGACATGCAGGCTAGTTTACATCCTCAGCAGAAATCTCAACCTGGCTATTAAAAAACTCTTCTAGGCTGGGCATAGCAGCACTCGGGAGGCAGAGGAAGATGGATCTTTGTGAGTTTGAGGCCAGCCTGGGCTACAGACTGAGTCCAGGATAGATGGGGCTTTGTTACATAGAGAAATCCCATCTCAATAAACAAAGAACAAAACACAAAAGAAAATAAAAAGAAAGGAGGAAAGAAAGAAGGAAACAATGAAACAATGAAAGAAAGAAAAGAAAGAAAGAAACTTCTCTAAGAAAAAAATGTTATGATGTCCACATTGTAGCTGAGCATGTTCTAACACTAATAAAGCTAATACCATCTATATCAGCTGTGGGTCATGACCCCTTTGGGGGTCATGTATAAGTTATAATGCATAACAGATATTTACATTATGATTCATAACAGAAGCAAAATTCTGAAGCAGGAATGGAATAGTTCATGGTTAGTGTTCACCACAACATGAAGAATTGTATTAAATGGTTGCAGCATTAAGAAGGTTGAGAACCACTGATCTCTATCACCATTGTTCCCACCTGCTGTCACACATACACACAGAGAGAGATTTCAAGAAATATCACATAAATTGGGGCAGAAATAATGCTGGAGCCCACTGAAGGTGGGTAGGGATGTGACGTGAGGACTGCAGAGACTGGCACGGCCATTGATTGCACTCTTGAGCTCACAGAAGCTGTGGTTGCCTGTATGGGATTGGGCTCCCCGACATTCCACTGTGGAGTTTCCACCTGTCCTCGAGGGTTTATCCACAGATAATGGTCGTTGTCAGGAGAGACATTTTTCTTCATGGTGTCGCCACTCGTAAGGTACCCACATTCTTGCAAATGGCCCTATCCTTATTCCTTTTCTGTTGCTATAACAAAACACCACAACTAAAAGGTTGTGCAAGGAAGGTGAGGAGAGGAAGGATCTGCATTGGCTCACACTCCCAGGTTACCGTTATCGGAGTTGTTGTTGTAAGTGTCTGACAGCACTGACAAACTGGGCTCAGCCACTCACCCATCCTCACTGTGCCAATTAAATGGATAAGTGGTAGTGAAAAAGCAAAGGAAGGACAGTCATATAATGAGGCCACGTGAGAAAGAGGAACAAAGTGGTCCAGTAACCCTCTCCTCCCCACTCCGTCTCCAGGATACCAACATGAAGCATATGTTTAAATGTCAGTTAGGAGGTGTCTTTGTTAGGGGTTTACTGCTGTGAACAGTCACCATGACCAAGGCAAGTCTTACAAATAACAATATTTAATTGAGGCTGGCTTACAGGTTCAGAAGTTCAGTCCATTATCATCAAGCCTGGAGCATGGCAGTGTCAAGGCAGGCATGGTGCAGGAGGAGCTGAGAGTTCTACATCTTCATCTGAAAGCAACTAGGAGAAGACTGGCTTTCAGGCAGCTTGGACAAAGATCTTAAAGTCAACACCCACAGTGACACACTTTCTCCAACAAGGCCATGCCTCCAAATAGTGTCGATCCCTGAATCAAGCATATATAAACCTTCACAGGAGATATACATAACAAGCAGCCCATGCAAGGGTATGGTCCTGCCCATCATTGACCTATCTCTGTTTTGGCTTCAGTCTCTTGATCTGGCAAGTTGTGAGGATGGTGTGTCCCCTTTGCTGGATATGACAAGTTCCACTGGCTGGACCAGAATTCAGCCTATTCCTTTTACCAACATGAGATTCCTGAAGAAACCAATTCTCTGGAGTTCATTGTTTCTGTAGGCTGACAGACAAAGGGGAACTGGTTTCTCTAGAACACTGTCTGTTCCCTCCAGGACAGTTGCAACAATGTTCACCTTCCAAGCACTGTCCTGATGGAATCGAGACTTCTCTACATTTCAGAGCAACTGATCTGTCTGGTTGTCTATGCAATTCCCTGATATGCTTTCCTGATATATATGTGCGCGCGTGTGTGTGTGTGTAATATGTGTGTGTATATACACACATATGTACTTACATATATAGATATATATTATACATAATATATAACAATCTTGTAGCCTCTGAAACACACTTAAAAGATAGAATGAACATTATATTTTGACTTACAGAAGCTGAAGAAAAGGTATCAAAACATATCACCCCAGATGCAGGCTCAGCATTTAACTTTTTTTAAAAAAAAAAATCCCTTTATGAACAGCACAGCTGTAGAATCTCTGGACCACGTGAACATTCATGTTGACTCTTTATTCATAAATTGCATATGTATATTTATATTTATAAATTAGGTATTATAAATAAACATGATATGTGATAACCATTGTGATCTCAGATTAGATTACTGGACAGTGTAGAAAAGACTATGCCTGGGTTCTGCTCCCCAAAGCCAGTAAAGTAGGTAATGTTACTTTCATATGATAAGGAATACCTCGACTTAACAGTAAGACCAGGCAGATACAAATGAACACAAACTATAATAACTAAATAGGCTTGTAGAATGTCTGCAATCCCAGCGTTTGGGAGACTGTGAACAGAAGATCGTGAATTTAAAGTCAGCTTGAGCCACAAAGTGTAGGTCTGTCAAAAGAAAAAGAAAGCAGAATTAAGAATTGGCATATAGCTTGATTGTGAAATGGCTTGGCTAGCCTTAAAGATGCCTTGCACTCTCCCCTCTGCCCTCAAACTCCAAGCAAACAAACAAACAAAAAGTAGGTTCTCATAGATATGGCTTTGGACTTCTGTGGTTAGATTTGACTAATGATCTTCAGTCTCTCAACTGTACTTACTGCCTCGTGGGACCTTTCCTTCTGGACTCCCCCATGGGAGTACTGTCAGTGCCGAATGAAATGCTAAGCATAAAGTTCATTCTTAGAGGGGTGTCTAGACTGACTTGATGACGTATGGATGAGCTCTACTCATGATTGCAAGGGGCTCAGCAGGTAAGAACACTTCATAGTATGACAAGGACAGGTATGGTTCCCAGCACCCATATGGTGGTTCACAACTATCAACTCCAGCTCCAAGGATCTGACACTCATTTCTGACCTATGTAGGCATAGGTACACTCATGATGCCTGCATGTGCGAACACACACACACACACCATATTATAAGTAAACGTGACAATATATGATAGCCATTGTAATCACTGATTAGATTACTGGACAAAGTGTTCAAAAAATGATGCCTGGATTCTGCTCTAGGTAAAACACTCATACACATAAGAAAGCTAAACAATAATAAACCCTGACAATAGTGATGAGGGCATGAATGGTAATAACAGAAATGGCATAATGAAATATCCCAGGGCTCCAAAGGCTAAATCATACCTTGATAGATGAGAGCCAGGGAGCTTCTCCTTAAGGTGAGGTATATCAGAGCTAGTATGCCATCCTCAGGAGGCCTGCTAGAAAACCAGTACATATGTGTGTGTGTGTATGCATGTGCACACACGCACACACACATACACACACGCATGCACATACACATACACCACACACACATGCATGCACATGCACATACACAAATATGTATGTACATACACACATTCACAAATACATGCATACACACATGCATGCACATCCACACACATGCATGCACACACACACACACATGCACATACACATGTGCCACACAAACACATCTTTGTTTTAGCCTTTTCCCAGGCCTTCTGCATGTATGATGAAATTAGGAAGCATGGTGCTAGACAAGACCAGAAGTAACCATCCTGTACCAGAAGGAAACAAAGGCTTCTGGGTAGAACAGGATCTGACCACATTATAGCCATAGCAACACCTCAAACTAGTGAGACCCCTGAGATATACATGTGAAGAAACCTGAATCCTGATGTCTGCTCAGCATCAATCCCTTATGGTCCATTGTTCAGCCTGATGTGCTTAAGGAATGCTAGGCTGTACACAGATGCCTTTCTCAGATAATAGTGGACCCTCCAGGGAGACTTGCTGTCTTAGTCAGGGTTTCTATTCCTGCACAAACATCATGACCAAGATGCAAGTTGGGGAGGAAAGGGTTTATTGAGCTTTCACTTCCAATTGCTATTCATCATGAAAGGAAGTCAGGACTGGAACTCAGACAGGTCAAGGAGAAGGAGCTGATGCAGAGGCCATGGAGGAATGCTGCTTACTGGCTGGCTTGCTTCTCCAGGCTTGCTCAGCCTGCTTTCTTATAGAACCCAAAACTACCAGCCCACAGATGGTACCACTCACAAGGGGCCCTCCTCCCTTGATCACTAATTGAGAAAATGCCTTACAGCTGGATCTCATAGAGGCATTTTCTGAACTGAAACTCCTTTCTCTCTGATAACTCCAGCTTAGGTCAAGTTGACACACAAAACTAGCCAGTACACTTGCACACTCTGTGAGCCAATGTCTTTCAAATGACCAACATTTCCAGATGACTGGTGTTACAAAAGGCAGAAGACTAGGAGAGATGCTCTGGAAGGGAAACTAATGGTTTCTAATGTAACCGCGAATGCAGAGTGTGCATCTCAACACAACTCACACTTCCTGGAGAGCATCTGAAGGGCCTCTTGTGTACTTTCTATTTTCCCACATAGAATAGTAAAAAGAAACATGCTTAGTATAAAAGTTCTTTAAAATTTATAAGTTCTCCTATTCCCTCCAAAACTTAAGTTAGTGTAGATATAGAAATGGCTTTGTTACAGGAGAGTAGAAATCAGTGCAGATATAACAATGGTTTTGTTACAGGAAAGTAGAAATCTGTGGCATGGTTTGGGATCACTGCCTTGATTTACAGCAGGCATTGGCACTGTGAACACAGAGAAAGCAAACATGGTCTTGGTTCTATTATAAAAGTAGGTTTTCCCTCTCGGGCATTTGTGGAAGGATCTCAAGTATTCTAAAACTCTACAGACTGTGTTTGAGAAACCCTAGGACAGCACACCAGAAGCAAGACTGTGACCTGAACACACAGAAGGGGTTGGCAAGGCTGTGTAGCTCAGTGGTATGAGCATGCACGGGGCTCTTGATTTAATATCTAACGAGAGAAAGAGAGAGAGAGAGAGAGAGAGAGAGAGAGAGAGAGAGAGACCAAGAAGGATTGCTGGTGGAAACAGGGAAACTGTAGCACGCAGGATACATACAGCCATGCTAATGGAGACCTTGGCTAGGAATAAGTCTATTCAGCCTGTGCACAAAAAGTGGAGTTTACATAATCCACAAACAAGTGCTTGGGTGGTGTCTCCACACTAAAAACTGATACTTACATAGTTGCTCTCAGTTGTTGGTTTAAAAGATTTCAGTGACATAGCTGTGACTTAAGTAACCTGCATATTGCAGGTCAATGGGAATACCTGATTAATTAAGACCAAATTTCAATATATGTGTATATATATATATATATATATATATATATATATATATATATGAATAAACCTCTTTTGCTATTATGTCTAACTAAAGAACCCATACTGAGGCCAGGCATGGTGGCACATGCCTTTAATCCCAGCACTTGGAAGGCAGAGGTAAGTGGGTTTCTGTGAGTTCAAGGCCAGCCTGGTTCCAGGACAGCCAGGACTGTTACACAGAAAATCCTTATCTCCAAAACCACCACCAACAAAAGAGCCTATATTTTTTTTACAAATGGAAAGACAAACAATTTGTTTTAACTTTTTAATTTTATTTTTTGCAAATTGCCACTTTGGCTTTATAATTCATGAGAATACTATTTTTTTTCTGAGTGAATTATACCCTCCCCATCACCCAAAGGGCTAGAGATGGTGTGACTCATCTTTTAAATATGCTTTAGAGAAAGTGTTTATAGCCTGAAAGAAGATAAAGGGGTTCAAAATCATGGGTTCACCTTGATTTCTAACTGTGTGACTGTTGTCCCAGATTTGGGGGCTTCATCTCAATGGCTGAGATGATATAATGACAAGAAATCCTAGAGTAGTGTCCGCTGCTGTCCCTACAGTTCACGTATAAATAGGATACCATGAAATGTAAACAAATCGCAAACAAACAGAAAACCACCACGAACAACAACAAACTGCTTTAAAAGGCCATGGTTATGCACAGATGTCCATCTGCACCCGTGAAGTCTGAAATTCGAAAACTTTCAATCAGGACTCAGATGCCACCACCCAGGACCTAAGGTTCTCCACACAGCTCTCTCTGCTCATGTGTTGGTCTCCAACATGGGTTCTGCACGGATCTAAATATCCCAGCTACTCCCAAACCCTGTAACACACTCACATGACTGCCTGACTTTCCTACCAGACTGTTCAGGACAGGGCAGGTTCCTAGCTGTTTCTGGGGCAGCATTCCTGGAGACTCCTGCAAAGCTCAGTGGTTCAGGACCTGCAGCGCTCTCGTTTCCCCACAAAGACCTTGTTTTAACTTAATTTTATTTTTTACTTTTTCACTTTACATCCAGATCATTGTCCCCCTCCTGGTCTCCCCTTCCCACCGTCCTTCCCCCAACCCCTTCTCCTCTGAGCTGGTGGAGCCCCTCTGGGGATCCCCACATGCTGGCACTTCAAGTCTCTTCAAATCTAGGTGCTTCCTCTCCCACTGAGCCAGACAAGGCAGCCCAGCTAGAACATATCCCACTTACAGGCAACAGCTTTTGGGATAGCCCCAGTTCTAGCTGTTCAGGACCCACATGAAGACCAAGCTGCACATCTGCCACACGTGTGCAGGGAGGCCTAGGTCCAGGAACACTTGGCTATTTGAACGGTTAGAGAAAAGAGCTCATAAGGGTGTTGAGTTAACATGCCTAACTTACATTACCATTCCATTCGAAATCCTGTCCCTCTGGTCTTTCTTCTTACCTGAATTGGGGTTTTGCTCTCATTTTTTAGAAACATGTAAAAAGTGTTCATTTTTAGATTATGAAATGAAGGCATTTTACTTGAGTAAGAACAAGAAATTACCAAAATTTCAATTAAAAGACAAGTATTCGTGTCAAGAAGAATTAGAACATGGTTCTATGAGCCAAAGGTGTGGCAGATACTACCTTGGAGGCCTCACAAATGGTTCAGCCTTACTCTTGCACGCATGTGCCTGTGTGCCTCTGAATGCTTGTGGGGGTTTTGATGTCATTGTCACAGCCACAACATCCTCTGGAAACTTCTTCCCCAACATTGTCATTACCGAGTACACAAAAGCCTGGAAGGTTTGCACACAAACTGATAACTTTGCTTCCCCTTTCAATACAGTTTTTATTTGATTCTTATTTTCATGACTAAAATCCCTCAAAGCTGTAAAAGGAATTCTTCTCTGGGCCTGATTGGGAAGCATGAGGCTTAGCGTTGGATGTGGTGTTTGCTAATGTTTAATGGCTGGCTTCTTATCATTTTAACGGTGGAGTTCTTTACTACTTATTTACTGATTTCAAAAGAATCTGAAAAGAAACTTGAACTCCCTCAGTAAATGCTTTGTTTAATCTACCAATAACAGGCATCCACATATCTTCTAGTATTTAATTGCCTGGGTGCTCTTGGATAGGTCTAACTTGACAGGGTTTATTACTCCCATATACATCTGCTGGTTAGTTTGATGAGTACCTTTCTCTCATTTTGAGTCCTTTGGAGTCATCTTAAGGGATACAGCAACTATCTACTCTTAAACACTTAAAATGATTTCTCAAAAACCCACTGCCATCATCCCTAGAAATGATTCCTTCATCATGTGTGTTGGTCTATGAATGTTTAAGTTTTCCAAAGAAACCTTAATCAAATTTCATTAGAAACTATTAGTACAGAGATTATAAATATTCATAAGTGCCTAAATATAAAACTCTACCTGATTATATGTATACATGTTTGTAAATGCTATCTATATAAGTCTATATTGTAATTGTTCTATAATTGTAGATTCTTATTTTTATTAATTGGACAGCACTTATCAGATTTACTTGCCAGGTGCATCTACTTTTGATTGGTTGTCTTAGGGTTTTATTGCTGTGAACAGACACCATGACCAAGGCAGCTCTTATAAGGACAACATTTAATTGGGGCTCGCTTACAGGTTCAGAGGTTCAGTCCATTATCATCAAGGTAGGAGCATGGCAGCATCTAGGCAGGCATGGTGCTGGAGAAGCTGAGAGGTCTACATCTTCATCTGAAGGCTGCTAGGAGAAGACTAATTTTTAGGCAGCTAAGACTGAAAATACATGTGTCAAGCATATACAAATCATCACATTGATTTAAATTTTTTCTCGTTTTTGATTCCATCTCCCTCTGATGATAGTAGCTAAGCACTGAAGATTAAACAGGGGTATAGGCTGAAAAGTTAACTTGCAAGAGGTGGACACATGGAACCATACCAGGTCAGGCTGGGCTCGCAGATCTCCTGCAACCTTCAGGATCCAGGTTTCCTTCCAGTCAAGGAGAGTCAGAGCCTGGAGAGTGAAACCAACCAGATAAGAAATCCAGGTAGAGTTAATGCAGGCCCTGAATGTCAATGAGATGATTTCCTGGTTTAGGCTCTTCTTGATAACCTTTATAGATAGGTTCTTCCTAGGCGTGGACAACAAAAGATCTAGCACATTTCTGAATGAAGACAGGGCAGACATAATAATTTGTGAGACGGGCCTAGCTGTCTTAGTCAGAGTTTCTATTGCTGCAATGAAATACCATGACCAAAAGCAACATGGGGAGGAAAGGGTTTATTCAGTTTATACTTTCATATCACAGTCTGTCATTGAAGGAAGTCAGGACAGGAATTCAAGCAGGGCAGGATCCTGGAGGCAGGAGCTGATGCAGAGGTCATGGAAGGATGCTGCTTACTGGCTTGCTCTCCATGGCTTGCTCGACCTGCTTTCTTATAGTACTCAAGACCACCAGTCCAAGGACAGCACCACCCTCAATGGGCTGGGCCTTACCCCACTGATCATTAATTGAAAAAATGCCTTACAGCTGGATGTCATGGAGGTATATTCTCAACTGAGGCTCCTACCTCTCAGATCACTCTAATCTGTGTCAAGTTGACATAAAACTATCCAGCACACTGGCCAAATGCTGGCATGAACACATATTTTCTACATCAACCTACAGTGAAGATTGGCAGCGGATCTATGAAAACCATAGCCTGTGCTTGCATAGCTCCTAGGGCATTCACTCATTCACACAGGCAGCAAGATGGAGGATGCCCTAGGAAACACACATTAGGACTCTCAGTGAAGCACCTGAGGACAGAGAAGACAGGTCCAACGTAGAAATCTAAGAAACAGGACAACTTGTTAGGACAGGAATGGGAGGGTATGAATCAGAAGGTGTTTGGGAGCGGTAGGACTCCCCCTTGGGACACAGTCCTGCTAAACAGAGATTAATTTGCCTTTAGTTGCAGTGCTAATGCTTTACACCCTAGCCTGAGCCCAGAGAGGTGGTCTGGTAGTAAGCCTGGTCTAAGAGACAATGGGAAATTAGTTGAAAGGGAGTATAACAGACCAAAGAGGAATGTTCCAGACTCCCCATAAACTTTCTGTCTCCCCCTCTCTCTCTCTCCTTCCTCTTTCCTTCCCTCTCTCCCTCCCTTCCTCCAATGGCTCCTTTCTTCCTTCCCTTGCCTATTCTTGTCCCCTGCCCTTGCTATCACATAAATTAGATGCCCAGTTCTAAGTTGGCTCTCAATGCAAAGGAAAGGATCAGGCCCTGGTTACCACTCACTGGGGTCAAAGGCCCACTTAATGTGCCTGATTCCTGCAAGGCAAGGATTCACAGAGATTCATGTGGAGACAAGGACCTGTTTCTAAACAGTGGATCTGCTCCCAGGAAGATATGAGAGGCACTGTCCAGGCTAGCACTTGCACCAAAGCCTGCTGCAGGACTGAGTGCAAAGCTGAGGCTTGTTAAGGTCTGTACCTTGACCAACTGCAACTGCAGATCACCTGGCTACACACCTGCAGATGAGCCTGGTGCTCCACATCCTCATGATGAGCAGCTCATCCAGGTGTTGGGAGAAACTTACCAGGCAGGAAACAGCTTGGCCAGAACAAGCTCTCAGCATCTTAAAGGGATGGCTGAAGGGAAATCTGGGGCAGACAGCATGAGGGCAGGGGAGTTGTTGAACTAAATCTACCTCAGTGAGTTCAGAAAGAATATGAAGAGATGGGCTGATGGTTCCCATGAAAGCAGGCCCTTTGTCAAGGGAAGCGACCCTCAAGAGTTGCACACTTGGAGAGTCAGCTGCCAGCATAGTCACATAGCAGACACAGAAGCTGAAAACTATCTCCAACAGAAGTTTAAAAGAAGGAAAAAAGCACTGTGCATATCAAACATGGCTGTTTCTCAGGCAAACATTCTCATTGGATTGTCCCATCCAATGACCTTTGGATGACATATGGCCGAGCTCCTGCTGGAGAATACTAGGAGCTTGAGTATTCTCTCAAGGTGTCACCCTCTCTCTCCAGATGTTCAAGGACACATGAATGAGCATGTCTCCAATGCTGACATCAACTGTGGGTTAGAGAAAGGAGTGAAGCCTTGTGATTGACCTTTGCTGACTGCACACAGTGCATAGTGCCTCGTGTTGTAGTTACTGTGAGATGCTTTGGTCTCACTCTAGGGTGACATTTTTGTGAATGTACCCAACACTCTTCCTGGATTGTTTCATGGAGCCAGCAATTCTGAATCACTTCCATCTTCCCTATTAAAAAGCCTCTGTATCCCTAGTTAGTAGCACAGCCCCCCGATATGGACTCAACACATGACTGACATCACATGTAGCAGTTCATATCACTCTAGTTTCTGAGTGTGTCTTATTTAGTCAATTAGGAAAATGAGAAGACATGGTTCCAACTTATTAATTCACTCAAAAATACCCATAGATTGTCTATTTATATGACATGCCATAATAGGCCTTGAAGCCATGGCAATAGAGAAGATCCACACAACCATTGCCTGTGATGCTCAAGATGCTTGGTCACATGTAACAGAGCACACAGATGGAAGTGACACAAGTAATCAACACCATGTAACAACCACAAAAGTCAATGAAGTCCCCAGGAATGCTTTGTCACCCACTGAGGCCATTTGAGACTCAGTTTCTCTTACATCTCTGTTCTGCCTTCCATAGTTCTAGGCCTTGTGATGAGTCCAGTTGTCCAAACTATAAGATGACCACCATGATTTCCAGCTTTCTCCTTCATATGTAGAAGGCTTCCATCCCAAAGACCCAGTCAGTGCTCTCCTGTGTTTCGCTGGTTCTGAATCCCACGCATTTCTAGATATTCTGATGTAGATGGCCCCTCATTGATGGACTTAGCTCAGAGCCACACACCCTTCTCTAAATCTCAAATATCCACAGCCAAGGTTGAAATCTATGCTGAAGCCAGGAAATACAAGAACATAGATTTGCAATAAGCCTCGAGTAGATTAGGAAAGAAGGGGACATATCTTGGAAAGACAGGGACACAATAATCTCTTATGGGTCCTTATGAACTTATAGTCATGTCTGGGAACTTCAAAAAGCAGACTTTAAAAAATAAGCATTTCTTTCTGCTTTTCTGAGAAAAATATCTATCTGGGAAGAATGTGCGGGACTCCCTGTCTCGCTGTGCTGCTGTCACTTAACAGGCTGAACACTAGTTTAGTCGGTGAGTGCTTGTCACAGCAGGACAAAGAGGAAAGTGAGAAATTAGTGTCACAGCACTCATAAGCCAACAACACAATGCATAAAATATACAGGTCACTTACCAAGTAACCAATGGTGAAATGATACATGAGGCAGGCGGCTGGTCCACAGCAAGAGTATGGGTCATACATTTTGATGTGCCTAAGCATCACCTGGAATGGAGATGTGAGTTCAGTCATTCTGACTCAGGGCTTGAGATGGTTCTCAAAGATCTAATTCCTCCTCCTCTTCTTCTTCCTTCTCCTCCTCCTCTTTTTCCTCTTCTTCCTCTTCCTCCTCCTCTTCTTCCTCTTCTTCCTTCTGATTCTCTTCCTCCTCCTCAATTTTTAAAAACCAAGGACTTAATGGTCATGGCGGAACAGAAGGCTTGTTGTTGAAGAAAACTTGAAGAGGCTTCATGGGAAAGGCCTAAGAGTCACAGAGTAGTTTTATGGGGAATAGCTAATTTTTAGGAGTCCATAAGGAGTGTGTCAGTCTCGGCTTCTTTATCATTCACTCTAGCCCCTCACCAGTATCACATATTGTCTAGGAGAGAGACATATGCAATGGAATGGAACAGATGAGGTAAATGGGAGTACTTTCAGGATTGGGATAAAGTAAGGGGTGGTGGAAATAATTCATTGTGATGAGCTACCTGTGAGATATGAACTTGGCCTAGAAGGGAAAGAAAGAAAGAAAGAAGGAAGGAAAGAAATTGAGGCTGGAGAGATGGCTCAGTGGTTAAGAGCACTGTCTGCTCTTCCAGAGATCCTACGTTCAAATCCCAGCAACCACATGGTGGCTCACAACTATCTGTAATGGGATCTGATGCCCTCTTCTGGTGTGTCTGAAGAGAGATACAGTGTACTTATATACATAAAATAAATACAATTTTTTTAAAAAAAGAAAGTGTGAATGGAAAAGGAAGTCAAACCCACAGAGGTCTCTCATGTAGAATGCTACCTCATTTCTCCCTGAATAGATGTGAAATGGTGCTTGAGAAGCTGTGGTCCATCACCAAGTTCCTACTCAGGATCCACATGACCTTGAATGAAAGTCCATCCGTTCTTCAGAGCAACTTCCCATTGGTTGAATGAAGGAGTCAAACTAGAAGGGCTCATGGGTCCTTTGTTCCTGCTACAGAACATCCCTGCATTTGCTGCTTGGAGAACTATACATAAATGTACTCTTTGAACTGTCAGAATAAGTGAGGCTAAAAACAGAATGCATATGTATTCCATGTCAGAGTAATGGTGATGGTTGTTTCCTAATTATCTACTCAACCAGTGCAATCCAATAGCCATGGTTAAATTTATGTGGAGAACAACGCACGCATTGGACTGATCCGGCTGGAGTAAATTAGAATTTACAAATGCACTTTCTATTAATTGAAAGGCATGCCTCTGCCACGAGCAACAGAAATGTTATCAGCATAGGAATGAGGCCATTAACACAACAAAAGTTGCGTTACATAATGTCAGAGTGCTGTGCTATTCGTCTGACCTTGTAAACACTGCACTTGTATCTAAGCAGACATTCCTGGTTATTGCTTCTGGCTCTAGGCCAGATCCAAAGACACAGAGTGGGAAGCTAGAATGTATCCTTCCTCCCCTCTCATGAGGACCACAGGCAGCCATCCCTGGCACAGGTGAGTTACACCTCACTGGTGGCCCCCTGTTAGTCATTTAAAGGTCATCGTTCCACTACAGAATGATTGTTGTTTTTTAAATAAAAGCTAGCAAGGAATTCACTAGAGAAGAATTCCCTGAAGTACATTTCAAATAGTTTTCCATCTAGAACTTAACATACACGAAAATATTCAGGGATTGCATGATATAAATAACTAATAAGGCTGGCGTTTAACCTTGGTGAGATGGTGAATGTGTGCTAGTAACGTAACTAAAATTCATTGATAGATTTATAAGTAATCTGAAAAACCTCCTACATAGCTGGAGTTCGAGGAGTCATCTGTTAAGTATCAAACAACAGAAAATGTGTGCCTACATCCATATCACTGACACTCACATGCCACTGTTATAGAAACAGATATTGCTGTATCTTACTTAACAACATGGAGTTCACTGGAATTGCTCAGAATTGTAAGGGAAGGATGCATGTCCTTCCATGTCTACACTGTATTTTCTTTTCCTGCACTTGGAAGAGCTACAATTACCAGTCAACAACGTTGGACTAGAACTGTAAGACTGATCACATAGACATTTTCAAATAAAGAGTCCGAGTTTTTCCAAAGTACTTTCAAAAGAAGTAAATACTTCTGGATGATGGATGTTTTATAATGTCAAACTATTTAAGACTGATATGAAGCTTTTACATTTGGAACACGTATGAAATGATTCTATACAAAACTCTATAGCTTATCCTGAATTTGGAACATTTTCTAAGCTACATGGATTAAAATAAGTGGGCTAATAACTCATTGAGAAGCTACCTCTAAGTGCAAGGAGAGGGTGTGTGGACTGTACACACCTGCAGTACCTCTGCCACAATCCCAGGGTCCATATTTTTAAGCACATGAACTTTCAAAAGCAAGTTTATGGCAAATTCTTTGCATTAAAAAGTAAGCTGAATCTGGGAATGCAGCTCAGTGGTAGAATATTCACCTAACACAAAAAAGGTCCTGGTATGATGTCTCTCTCTCTCTCTCTCTCTCTCTCTCTCTCTCTCTGTCTCTCTGTGTGTGTGTGTGTGTGTGTGTGTGTGTGTGTACGTGTACATGTACATGTAACTGAATCGAGAATATTTGCATTTTTTACAACAGAAACTTGGATAATGATGAGAATGAGTGCTACTGTTAAGTCCCTTGAGGTCACCGGGCAACACAGGGTATATATCCATGTCCTTCTGCATTGTGCAATGTAGAACTAATAGGACAGTGGATCTCGATCTGTGACTCACCTGTCAAACATCCCATACATCAGATATTTTATTTACACTACTGTTCATAACAGTAGCAAAATTATAGTTGTGACATAGCAATGAAGGTAATTTTATGGTGGGGGTCACCACAACATGAGGGACTGAATTAAAGGGTCTCAGCATTAGGAAGGTTGAGAGCCTCTGCAATAAGATATTGAAGAAGTGAGAGTTGGCCACAATGAAAAGTAAGTCATAAGACATTGATTGCTATATGTGCTTCCTCTTGGGGTTGCGTGAGGGAAGCCTGTGTCCTGGTCATCAGGCATTCACAGAGGATGAAATGGAGCTGAGGCTTCCTGCTATACCATGTAAGTGAACTCACATGGCATGGGTCTTTCAGTTCTGTGAGTCCTTCAGGGGCAGCATTCTCAGCTGGCATCTTTACAGTGGCCTTCCAACAGACCTAGCCAAGACCTAGATTTTCTGAAGCTTCTGAACTGAGCCAACTGATAAACTTCTATTGTTGGGTTAGCCTTTGCCTTTCAGATAGACCTTGAGTGTATTGTTGCTTGTTCAATTTGTTGCCTACCATCTGATTTCATAATGCAAAAGCATAAATGTAGGTGAATGAATGTACTCCATTCGTGTAAGAAATGAAAACTCCGACTCTGCTCTCTAGAAGGAAACTCTGAAATGCCACTGACCTAGGGTCACGGTGAGAAAGACCTACATGATGGGGATGAAGAAGGCTTGAAAGTTGTCCTTTGACCTCCAGGAGTCCCTGCTCACATGCATATACATACTCATGCACACATCAATAAAGACAATAAGATAAAAGTAGCGTTCCAATTTATTTAATTCTCTAGGCAAATAAAATTTCTCATAATGTTTCATTCATTTAAGGCAAAATGGAATATTTATTTCCTATTAATTTTATATGATTTTACATCAAACTTTCTGTGTTTTTATTAACTATCCAGCAACTTAACTTAGCAGGCATTTATGATTTCACCGTTTGTGTGCAGCAGACATTAGAAATAGCTGGTGGTTGCCAGGCATCTGGGTCAGGATGTCAGCTATGGCTTCAATCATCCCAAGATTTGGCTGGGGCTGAAGACTTACTTGGCTTGGGAGATTCACTCAAATGCCCACTGGCAAGAAGCACAGGACACGCCAGGGACTATGTGAGTACCAATCAACCACCATGCTGAATACCATCACAGCTTGCCAAGTGTCTCCTACAACAGGGAGAGAAAGAGAGAGAGAGAGAGAGAGAGAGACAGAGAGAGACAGAGAGAGACAGAGAGAGACAGAGAGAGACAGATAGGCAGAAACAGGGAGACAGTAACAGAGACACACACAGAGAGAGAAACAGAGACAGAGAGACAGAGACAGACAGACAGACAGACAGATGTAGACTGCTCAAAGACTGTGATGTCTTTTACAATGTCTCTACAACCCTTCATTTAATGATGAGCAAAGTTTGGACCAATGTGTTCAAGGGCCTCTCTCAATAGGTTATTTTCTGATGAGGATCATGTTCCCAATACCCAGCAATCCTTAGCTAAACACCAGAAAGGACACTAAAATTCAAGAGATCTTTGCATTTCCCTCTAAGTTCTTCTTCCCTATTAGCCAATCTGAGTATCTGTTGGAGACTCAACTTTCGATTAAGAAGAAACTTAGGTTGGCTAAAAATATTTCTGTTTGGTTCTATTCAGAAGCTAGTTGAAAGGAAAGACTCAGGTGTATCTGGTGACTTAATGAGGAAGTGGACCTGGAAGAAGAGGCTGCGTGATTCCCTCCAATACTTTCTAAGAAAAGAAAAGAAAAGAAAAGAAAAGAAAAGAAAAGAAAAGAAAA
>JADRCH010000126.1:2213255-2228350 GCA_019843965.1 Rhynchomys soricoides
AAGAAAAGAAAAGAAAAGAAAAGAAAAGAAAAGAAAAGAAAAGAAAAGAGTGCACTGTCATCTCCTAGGATGGATACGCCAAAGCTGAAGAATATGATCTCTTATGAAGATGAAGACGTCCTAAGGAAATGAAAAGGCGTTGTCTCAATCTTTGAGCTATTAGAAGGTCCACTCTGGTTTGCCACTTCTAATGTCCATTATACTGAAAGCATTGTTAGTCCTGGAGGGCAAAAAAATTATTATAAAGGTCCTTATTATAAAGATGACAGAGTGCATGGTCACATGTTGTCTTTATTATTTGGCTTCCATTACTCAGGGATTTGGACTACCTAGCTATAATTTACTTGTGCATAGAAACATCCAATTCTCCCTCTTCCCTGTTTTCTTTTGAGTCCATCCCTCGTGGCTTCCATCTTGGGATTCTATTTCAGTATCCCTGTTCACTGACTCAGCGGTGAGAACATTTGTTCTGACGATAGCAGGAGGAAAAGATGAGACCAGAGATGGATGGTAGAGACAGAAAGGTTATATAAAAGGGCACAATGCCCATACAGGTTACCCTCATTTCTCAAACTCAGTGTCTTCTCAACAGACAACCTTTTTAGGAACTTTCTATATATGAGTTTACACTGGGCTGTCCCAAAGAAGCCTTGACTCCACTCCTCAACTTGCTCAACTCCTCATCCTCCTACCTCTCTGTTCAAGAATTTGGACTTGGGGCTTGGTGAGAGTGGTGCCTGTCATCTGGAAGCAGGTGAGGGATAGGGCAGTTTGCAGGGAGCTGCTTGGTCAGGGTCCCAGCACACAAGCTGTGGGGTATTCATGAGAAACGTTTCCATGGTGAAAACACAGTTATAAATGTTAGTGGAGCTTTGTTAAGTGCTAAGGGAATTTACAAGGTGGAAGTGGTTTTTGTGTTTTCTATGACCAATGAGGAGGCTGGGGTTTTCCTGGCATACCTTCTCCTGAGACCAGTTTGTCATGGCTGTGCTAAGGAGCATGGTGGTCTCAAAGACACTGCCAGTTAATAACTATGGATGGGAAATCCTCTATTCCATTACTTCTAAATGGTGAGAGGAAGACATCTGCAGG
The DNA here is from genome assembly GCA_019843965.1 of Rhynchomys soricoides. Classification (NCBI taxonomy): domain Eukaryota; kingdom Metazoa; phylum Chordata; class Mammalia; order Rodentia; family Muridae; genus Rhynchomys; species Rhynchomys soricoides. The sequence continues at coordinate 2,214,348 of JADRCH010000126.1, forward strand.
AAAGGATGATGTAGCTAGCAGCTTTCTAGGCTGTACACAGAGCCTTGAAAAGTCCTAAATGTCCTTGTGAAGGAGACTTTCCAATGTTATAGACTAGAAAACTAGGAAGTATGACCAGCCAACAATAGAAGGAACCGTAATGACCAGAGATCTAAGGAGTTCTTGGGGAAATCCCCATCCATTCTGTGTGGCAGTTGCATCTTCTCTGCTGGTTAAGAAGTTAATTCACATGAGCCCCTTTCATTTCATTATTCATGCAACACAAATTAAATGGCTTAGCTGTTTCAATAGAGATTAATTACATTAGGCAGGAAGCACATTTCCAGTTCAGGCCATGCTTTCTACTTCATTTAATTCATTATCCCGTGTGCAATCCAGTGGCGTCCTGAAGATAACAGCTAATTTCAATCACATGTGTCTTCTTCAGCCCCATTTCTTCCAGGTCCCTCTAAGAAAACAATTACCTAGAACAAAAGATAAATGATATGCTTAGAGCAATGAGCTTTGCTCCTCCCGTTTTCCTACCTTTATTGCATCATTGTATTTGCATTTTGTTTGAGTGTCCTCCATTGTGACAGGTGGCCTCATCCTAAATCTGCTATTTCTGCTCTTTGGCAGCAGCAAATACCTAGAAAAGGTGCTGAATGATGGGAGAAAGGGAGCATGTTTGGGCTGCCATGTCTATGAATGGATGCCTTTGCTAATGAGAGGTTGGCCAACTTGTCTTTCCTGATTAATGCCAGAAGAAAACTGAAGGGGGAAAACCAAGGGTCTCAAGGCTGGAGCAGCTGAGGGCAACTTGCACATGAAGGTTCTTTTTCTTATTACGCTCCCTTGAGAACAGAGTCATGAGTTTAGAGCTCAGCAGAAAAGCCCCCCCTCACAGGCCAGGATGTTCAAGGTTATATAAAGCACAGCAATGATATCTGTCTCTAGAAAGTCATCTGAGGTATGGGAACATCACCTGCTCTAACGGGTCTCTAGAAATTGAGGAAGATGCTAGCATTCCTGTGTTCTTTCTCACAGTTGTTGGAGTTCCAAATTTTCTTCATGACAATTGTCAACATTGGATGTTACCATGCCTGCGTCACAAATTCATTATGGCTTTGTATAACCTTAATTCAAACCCAACACATCCCTCTTTTAATTTTTTTAATATCCTCAGAACCATGTAATAATTGTGTATAGGGGTAACATGCCTGGCAACAGAATGCTGGACACAGGAAGAACAGAGAAGCAGTGAAGAACAGATATTACTCTTAGAGCCCCAAGGAATGGGGATATTCATCCACAGGGGGACTACCACTGTGATTGTGAAAGATTTGAACAATATCTCATAAATGTTCTTGTTGTGTGTTTTCTTGCTGACAGTAGTTAGATAAGTTCAAACAATATAGGCCAGATAGTTGTTCGTATCCCAAATGCTCTTTTAATAAAAGATAACCTAGTGCCACCCAATTTTGTAATAAAGCTGTTTTAACTTCTCTCAGTGTCTCTTTAATTCTCCTAATATTTGAGCTGTAAGGTTAATCACTTTTTAAATAGCACAGGCCAGTTTTGTAGTCTCCTGCTGAAGGTCTACAATAAGGCTCAGTACAGGCAGAAGAAAAGCAGATGCCATAACTGTGGTAAGGACAAACATAATTTGAATTGTCAGCCCAACCAGTGAGGCGGTCTCTACATTTCCATGCATAATCCAATAAGATGTCAGGCAATAGGGAAATTATATGCTCAATGCCTCAAAGAAAAATTACCTCAAAGAAAAAGAAAAGTATGGTTTCATCAGAAAAGGGACCAACCCACCCACAGTTAAGTTTTGCATATAATAAGCATTATCAAAGTCTAACATTTCTAATAATATCTTTCTGCAAACAGATCAAGATAACAGTCCTTCATGTCAAGTCCTGAATAGACAGAAATTTTTACTGAGGTTTTAAACACTCTTGCCCAGCTTGTCCCAGTCATGAGACACTGGGTACACTGTTTTAGCTATCCCTCCCATAACCCACAGTATATAGAGATGTAGCTCTGTAAAAAGAGATGTTTGTTTAAAGTCTCTGAGTACCTTATAGAAAATAGGCTCATATTTTCCACATATTACTCACTCAGGAATATCATCACCTCTGGGTAAAGAAAGGCATTGGGGCTAAAAATGGGGTGCTGTTTAGAAACGCCTCAAGATTCCCTTCGGTATGAATTAACCAAATCCCCTGAGCTAATATGGAAGTACCAACTCTTGTAGAGATACAGAGAGATGGTTAGCAGAGAACTTCATCTTCTGAACCATCAAGAGAGCCAGGAGACTGGGAACAGGAGGATCCAGAAGCTTAATAACTTCTCGTTTCCATTCTGAAGTAGCTGTCCCATAATTCCCCCTTGTACCAACAGGGCAGGAATCCTTTGCAACTGCTGAACCCCAAGGTGAAAGAATCACAAAGAGAGAAGACTTTTATGGGTAATACTCCCTTTTGCAGATGCACCTACGAAAGGCTTTTAGTATCTCCTGCCATTCCTGATCTCTCAGGGTGCCCAGGGGAGGGAGTCAATAACAGAGCTTCTTTATATATTTATGTAATATCTTAAAATCTTGCTTAGATGAGCATACTCCTGACCTACAGAGCATACATAGCAAGCAATAAATGTAAATAATCTTCCTGCTTAGTCTCAGTTTGTCCCAAAGTTGTGTCCCTGGCATCTTGGAGAATATCCTACATAAGACTTTCTGGGTTACTTACACTTCTGACATTCTCTGGGGCATTTCCATCCTGTGAGGGCCCCACATTTGGCACAAGCTGCTGGAGGATGGCCAAGCTGCCTCCCCTGATTCATTCTGAAAGAACTAAAGCAGGAACCAGGGCGCTCAAGGCCGCAGAACACTTGGGGGCAATTTACACAACAAGACTCATTTTTATGATGATACCTTCAGCATAGATGCCTGCTTCACAGGCCTGCATGCTCAAGGTTATATAAAGCTCAGCAATATCATTTATCTACATAAAAGCATCTGAGGTAAGGGAAACATCATTTACCCTAACAATTCTCTAAAAGTTGAAGAAGGTTGCGAGCATTTCTGTGTTCCCTCTCACACTTGTTGACATTCCAAATTCCCTTCTTGAGAAATATCAACATCGGGTGTTCCCATTCTGGAGTCACAAATTCATTATATTGTCACATAACCTTAATTCAAACCCTAAAAGCTCATAACACTAAAGGGGGTAGATGCTGATGGCAATTGTGCCCTTCAGCCCTCTGCAGATTTGCTGGATGGACACATTCCTTACCAGGTGGTTTGCTTGTATCTGTATGTACCTTTTCCAAAGTTCTTTCCAAAGAGATTGACTCTATATGTTCTGTTCCTCTAGAGAACTCTGCCTAATATATCCTCAGTTCTTCTGCAGGACTGAGACCTCATGGGCTTTTCTCCATCTAACTTGACATGTTCATTGATTTAATCGTGTATCTTTTAATGTTACTAGGAGGCACAATCTCACTGATCCTCTGGCTCTATACTGGCTGGTTATGTGTGTCAACTTGACGCAAGCTGGAGTTATCACAGAGAAAGGGGTTTCAGTTGAGAAAATGCCTCCATGAGATCTAGCTGTAAGGCATTTTCTCAATTAGTGATCAAGGGGGGAGGGCCCCTTGTGGGTGGTGCCATCCCTGGGCTGGTAGTCTTGGGTTCTATAAGAAAGCAAGCTGAGCAAGCCAGGAGAGACAAGCCAGTAAGTAATATCCCTCTGGGGCTTCTACATCAACTGCTGCTTCCTGACCTACTTGAGTTCTAGTCCTGACTGCCTTTAATAATGAACAGAAATGTGGAGTAAGCTGAATAAACCCTTTCCTCCCCAACTTGCTTCATGGTCAAGATGTTTGTGCAGGAATAGAAACCCTGACTAAGACAGGCTCTTACAGTCTTCCTGCCCTTTTTCCACAATGATCTCTGAGCCTTGGGTGTGGGAATGTTTAGTTGATGCAGCCATCAAAGCTGACAATCAAATTTCATAGGAGCATGAACCTAAAGAGACACCAGACTCTCCTACCAGTCCCAGATTTAAGATTCTGGAGGTTAAGGCAAGTGTCTGCTGGCTCTCAGACCCAAAATATCTGCCAAAGACCTAAAACCATAGGAAACATTCTGGAAAAACAGAGGGTGGGCAGACGGGGGAGTAAATAATATTGAAGAGTTCATTCTCATTTTTGTTAAGAATTTTTTCATTTTTATGTATTTCCATTAGTTCTCCCTTGAGATGTTTTCTTCTTTTATTGTTGTCTATCGAGTCCAATTTGTGTTGTATGCTGTACTATCCCTGAAATGTGGCCAGCCTACCAGGGGCCACATCATTAAAGAGAATTGATCCTTCCTCTCTCATCAGCTATTACATGCCAATAGCTCTTTATCTAGAGGTAAGAATGTGTGTACCTCCATTATATAGGGAGTTTTTGTTTGAACTTGTGCAAGTTTTGTGCATACTGTCACAATCACTGTGAATTTATACATGTCACTGCTCTGTTATGTTCAAAAAATACTGTGTAGCCTTAGTGTTGTTTTTTACATGCTACTTTAATAAGGGTTCTTAAATGTTTTAACCTCCCTTCCTGCCCACCCCCTATCAAAGGTTGTGGAAAAGAAAGGTTAATAGGAAATGGAGGAAGTGCACGAGCTTAGAAATAGTTCTTTGGTACTATTATAATCTTTGTTGTCCAGTCCTCCAGCAAAACACCAACAGGAACCAGCAGCTGCAGTCCAGTGCATTCAGTAATCACCACTCACGGATCAGCAACAGCAGTTCTATCCAGAAGAAACCTCTAGGCTCTGCCAATGGACTGGAGACTATGGAAGTGCAAGAAGCCACCGGAATAACACAAGAAGTTCTTTGGTGAGTTACTCTCTACAAAGCCATGACAAGCAAAGATAAGCAACATGATGCAAGGTAAACCAATGCCAGAGAGTCAGCAAAGACTAGCGAGGTGGGGCAAGATGAACCAAGGCTAGAACCTCCTCCTCCTTTCTGTGGGGTCATATTTATATTCCTTCTAAACATCACTTGTCCTCTCACTTGTGTCTACTTCAGCAAAACTGTTTCATGTGTCTGCTTCAATAATCTTTCACAGGTCTACATTAGCAAAACATCCTGTGTCTGCTTCATAAAAACATTCTTTCACCTGTCCGTCCTAATCAAAGATCATATGACATAACCAAGTTTCCAAAGAAACCAGAAATTTCCACTTCAACATTGTTTCTATGGTATTATCCACCACCTCCAGCTCTTATATTCCTTCTGCCCTCAAAGATCCTTGAGCCTTGGAGAGCGAGGCATGATATGTAAGTCCTACTTGAAGCCCAGAACTCCATAGTCCCTAAATTCTCTGTACACTGATCAGTTGAGGGTATCTGTGTCAACTGCTGTCTACTTTAAGCAGTTTCTTTGATGGGGGGGTTGAGAGATGCATTGATCTGCTGGAGTAACAATAAGTCATTAGCAGTCATCTTACTACTATATTCATTTAGCAGAAGAATAATAGTAAGTTCTCTCCTAGAACCTCTAATGTGTCTAGCCACAGATTCTTGGCCCCATTAACAGTGCCAGTGATGGGCTCCACTCAGAGTAGGCCTTATATCCAATCAGAAAGTATTAGTTGATTACATTATATTCTTGCCACTATGGCATCTGTGGGCATTATTTTATCAGGTCAGTTGGTATTGTAATATGCAAAGATCATAGCTTGCTTGATGAGATTTAATTTTTAAATAACAACAACAATAATAATAATAATAATAATTTTAGAGATAATTTCCTTTTTGTTTCCAAAATATTCCCTAAACTTTGTGGTTTAGTCAAGAAGAATTTTTACAGGTTTTCATTTTCCATGCTTCTAGTTCAGTCTGTTTCTGGTGAAGATATTTGACATGAGAGCACCATGTTGAGGCTGGGTCTCTTTATGAACCACTCTGGAGGTTAAAGTAGGAGAGTTTGAGATCTGTCTAAGAAACACAGCAGGACTCCTGTCTTTTAAAATAATGTACAGGCCTAGAGACATATCTCAATGTTAGAATGCTTTGCCTACTTTGCATGAGCTATACACACACACACACACACACACACACACTAAAAATTAAATGTAAAAATAAATATGAATAAGATAAGCCATTTTGAAAAGTAGAGTTGATACCACTTGGAAATTTACCAAGTTACTGGAATGCCATTATTTGCTAAATGAAGGGAAGGGGTCTTTGGTGAGTAAATGTCCCTAAATGTTATGCCACATATTTCTGGGGTGCTGTAAGAATACTCTGTACCCAAATGCTACTTTCTGAGGTTCTTTCATGATTGCATGTATGCTCTTGCAGCTTTGTGTAATAGTCACTGCTGCAAAAACATCACAAGAGAAAGGGAAAAAAAATAACAAGAACCTGTCTAAGGACAATCAAATAGCCATTAATCTGTACTCTTTCCACACAAAGTAAACATTAGCTGCAGCTCAATTAAACTCCACAGTTCACAGACGCTCACAGTATGGCTGCCCACAGTTGTGTTCTTCTCATTAAGGTGCATCAGAACTGTGTGTTCAGCTAGCTCCCAGTGGGGAGTGTGCGGCACAGGTAGCAGACATGCCTGGAATTTGAAGAAGTCAGCCACACACTCATCCCAGAAAAGATGCATCAGCAGGATTTATCACCATGCTTGAGCTAGTACCTCATCCGATACCCCCTTCTGGGCCATTAACCACAAAATACAGAACTTGACAGAGGCAGAGACCAAAAATGCATCCCTGGGGCCTGAGCCATCTGGAAGAAACACAAGTTTTCCCTGTATCTACTCGCTGCAGAGGAAAACTCCAAGGCCTCTTCACAAAGGATGGGCTTTCTTCCCTCAAATGCTTGGGTTTTTGTGAGGGGAATGCCATGCCAAGGGATATGAAAATTATTGCAGATGGCTTATTGGGTTTTGCTGTACTAAATTTTTATCTATTTGTCATGAAGAGAGGTCAGAGGACTATTTGTGGAACTCAGTTCTCCTCTACCACCTCATGGGATCCATGGATATACAACTCAGGTGGTTCTGTGGATATATAGTTCAGGTAGTCAGGCTTGGCAGCAAGCCCTTAGCTGCTGAGCCATGTTCCAGACCTTTGGAGATAGGTTTTAAATAGTTTACCAGAACAGGAAGAGCCAAGGTAAATATTACTTCCCTTGGAAGTAAAGGAATAGCATAGACTGAGGATGTTTAAAATCTTAGACAGGAAGCAAGCCTGGCTTACCAACCCTCCTACCACCTAAATCTAAGTACTGTGTTTATAGCATCCTCCCCTGTTCCCCAGTGTTGTAAGCTCTTCCAAGATGCTCCATCACACTGAAAATGGTTTCCTCATGAGCCTTGAGTCCATGCTAAAATCTTGGTTTCAGTGCCCACTGGCAAAGAGGTCATTCTTAGGAAACCATCTCTCTTAAAAGAAGCAAAAGGGTCGTTTGAGAGCAAAAGATGTAGGCTGTGAAAACCCAGGGACCCCTCCTGGCCAAACCAGATCCTGACAGCTTGGGATGGACCTGACAAGACAGGTTTGAAGCAGGGCCTTAGAGTGCATTGGTTCCTACCTGCTGGACATCTATTGCTATCTGATAAATGATATCACTGCCCATTTTCCCATAGGCTATGTGCTGGATGTCCTGGGGCTGAGACTGCAGCCACTGTGGCTTTCTGGTGCTCTGCCTTATCAGTATTCTCTGACTGGAAGCAAAAGAATAATCATGAGGGAGCAACTTAGAGTAACTAGAGGTGGGATCCGAATGTCTCCCAGAGGCTCTCAAAGCCTTGGTTCTCAGTCTGTGGGGTACTGAGAGGAAGCTCGGAGAAAGTAAGGTTACTGGAGTGTGTCCCTAATGAGGAATTGTGGGTTCACACTCCTTTCCTTCATCTCGTTCCTTCCTTCCTTCCTTCCTTTCCTTTCTTTCCTTCTCTTCCCCCTCTCTCTTTCCCTCCCCCTCCCTTTCTCCCTCCTCCTCCTCCTCCTCCTCCTCCTCTTCCTCCTCCTCCTCCTCCTCCTCCTCCTCCTCCTCCTCCTCCTCCTCCTTCTTCCTCTTTCCCCCCTCTTGGTCATGAAGAAACTGAGTTTCTTCCATCACACATCCCTACCATGATGTGCTTGCAGCCTGGCCAGAGACTCAAACACAAATGCCAACTGAGCCCAATCTAAACCCATCAATACAGTGAATAAAAAAATCTCTCTTTTTAAAGTTGATTATCTCAAGCATTTTGTAACTATCTTGGGACAGCAGCAGCTTGTTTGTGTTCTATTTTTGTGCTGAGATAAGGTATTACTATGTAGCTCAGCCTGGCTTTTCCGCCTCCACATCCTCAGTGCTGGGGTTCCATGTGTGTACCAGCATGGGCAGCCAGTGGCTTATTTTTGTGATTCTAACACCAAGTCTCAGGTATAATGGTAGCAAAGAGGAAAATCCAAGAACAACTTCAAAACTGCTATACAGGTCTCCTTTTACTATTATATGCTAGTGTAAGGATGAATTTCCTTCGCTCAATACAATTCAACTTACCTGATTGGCTGCAGAGGATATGAGGGTATCTGGCATCTTCTGTTAACCCTGATGTGACAGAGTCTTAAAGCTGTGCTTACTTCTAACCTTTGAAGTTGTCATCTGTCATGAATATTTTACATGGAATTAATGTATTATTGTCATATAAAATGAATTAACAAAATACACACTTTAGAGTTCTCAGTTCTCATTACTAATATGCTAAATATTGGTGGACAGAGAACATGTATGCAAAACCTTTTTGAGGTTCACAATAAATTCAAAAAGTGTGTATACCTATAAGTTAAATACTTGAGAGCCAGAGTTCAGGAAAGTTCCCTAGACAATGCATCCCAGTACCCAAAATGCTGGGCCCCTGATTCCCCTCAGTGCTGTATCCAGAAAGGTCTGTGTCACTGTGACTTTTGAGCACTGAGTGAGAATAATCTCAGTTCCATTCACAAGCCCCACTGCAGCTTATTCTGAGTAGAGAGCCTTTGACTCTGCTCTCCAGTTTCCTTATGTTGCATTAAAGAATGTCTGAAACAGTCTGGGTGTACATTTTATGGGGAGACTTTTCCTGGTTCTCCTGAGCCCATGGGCTTAGTGATCGTTCTAAAAAAAGTCCCCACCCCCCAGCCTCTGCTGGAGAACACTGCTCTGTCCTCTTCTGTCTCACATGCACATGACACCTCACAGACTCACTGCTCAGGAGGGCCACTTCTGAACTCTCTGGCAACTGCTTTCGGTCAAAATTCATTTGACATGGTTTCATAGGCTTTGAAAAGGAGAGAAAGGAGAAAGGATATGGAATTTTACAAATTCTGTGAGTGGCGTGATGTAAGGCTCCACAAGACCAGAGATTGAAATTGAACAGGGAAGAGAAAAGAATAAACAGTTTTGTCAAGTCTGGAAAATCACACTATCCTCCCTACAAATAGAAGAAAGAAAAAGAGAGGAGGGGAGGAAGGGAGGGAAGGAGGGAGGGAAGGAGGGAGGGAGGGAGGAAGGAAGGAAAGAAGGAAGGAAGGAAGGAAGCAGTTAGAGAGAGGGAAAGAACAAGAAAAAAGAGCCCCACTGAGAAGTGCTTAGCATTTGATAGCTGCTGGCAGCAAGAGAAGCAGCGTCCTTCACCACTGTGCCCCAGTGGATGGTCCTGCACCATGCCCACACAGGCTCACCACGTGAACTCAGCAGGTTTAAAGATGAAGCACACAAAGCCAGGAGGAAAAAGTGGTGGGGGGTACAGTGGATCTTCCTGGTTCAAACTAATAAAGCAAAATTCCCCACAGGTATGCCTGGCCAGTTTGGGGTTTTAGTTAATTCCAGATATAGTCAAGTAGACAACTAAGAATAGCCATCACAGAATTGAAGAGGGGGGCTTGGGCGGCTGAGTTTGTTCAAAACTCATTTTTTGACCTGCATACATGTCATTGCCCACTGAGGTAATAAGAGGGTGTTAAGTGTCCTGGAACTAAAGTTGAGGATGCTTAACAGCTACCCCATGGTTGCTACAGATAACCTGGGTCCTCTGAGAGAGAAACAACTGCTCTTAACTGCTGAGCTATCTCCCCAGCCCTCCAAAAGATTAAGAATCGAGGAAACAATGTTTCTATTGTAGTAACAAATTATTACAGGATAAGTCAGGTGTGGTAATGGAAGCGCTAAGTGGAACACTTAGGAATAGGAGGCAGGAGGATCACAATTAAGGATTAGTCTTAGTTATACTCTGAGTTCAAGGCCAGCCTGGGCTAGTTCATGAGAACTTGTCTCAATAAACAAAACAACAACAACAACAATAAAGCACGCCAACTTCTAGGGTGGTGTAGAGGAAGATCTCTTTCCTAACATGTGCAAGGCTCTAGATTACAGACCGAGAACAGCAGCAACAGAACAGAGCAATTACAGAGGCTGGGGAAGTGGCTCAGTGATTGACAGCTCTTGCTGCTCAGTTTCAAGGGATCCAGCACCCTCTCTGGTCTTCATGAATACGGACATGTGGTGCACCTATTTGCATATCAGACAAAACTTGCACATTAAAAAAAAAAAAAAAAGCTAAATCTTTGTTTTTTTAAGGCAGTTACATGACAAATGCTGGAAGTGACAATGTCAGTCCTCACCCTCACACTCCCTTTAGAGAGCTTACAATGACATAATGTTCATGACATAATGTTCAGGTACAGTGACTGTTCGCATACATTGATCTGCTTTTCTCCCTCCTGTCTGTTGCTTTCAGTATTAAAATATTCATTAGAGTTAATACACTTTCGTTATCAGTCACCTTAGATTCTTTTCAAAAACAAGCTTCTCAGACAAAGTTGATGGATTCCTTCATGAATGGTTTTGTGTGAAGAGGAGAAGATGCTGGGGCAGGACAGCCTATGAATACTTGCTACTGACACAGCTTCCCAGGACACAGGACATTGTCAGACAAGTTCGAGTGCCCCTGATGAGGAAGATAATAGGAGAGCTAGTGTGCTGTTTGCTTGTTTGCTTATGCTTCTTAGGGTCGTGTTCTCTTACAGAAAGTGGAATAATGATGACAGCAAGGACCTCGAAACTCTTGGGAAGTTCAAATGCTTTAAAGAAATACACTGTGCTTCTCATGTGTAATGAGGGCCATTTACCCAGGGCACGGCTGAGGTTAGGCTGAGTTCATCTATCGGAGGGAAACTTAGAAGTCCTTGCCTTTAAATTGGTCCTTAAGCTTTTCAGGTGCTCTGTGCCCTCTGAGCTTGGAGTCTAGGGAAGGTCTGGCCCTTCAATGGTGGGCTCCTCTCTAGCTAACAGGAAGCACTAAAAGATTTAGATGCTCTCTCAGTATACTACCTTATAGTGTTTGGAAATAAACAATAGCTGAAATATTTACATCTGAAACCCAAACATTTTGACAACAATTGCAGCTGCTAAATGAATTACAAAACTTGTGAAATCAAATGCTGACAGACAGAAGATGAGCAGATTGCGGCTGGGAAGGAAGGCTCCTGGCTTCTGCTGACTGGCTAATGCAGGTTTCCAAGGAAGTAACTCAATATAGCAAGCATTCTTAGAGGACTTTGATTTTTTTTTTTTTAAGATACATTTAATTGCTCTTTCTTTGATCATTTGTGTTTGGCTGCCATTTTCCTCCAGCTGACAAGTTACTGACTTAGAAGAGATATTGCCTTGATGTAACTCCTGGGGAATTATGCCCTGTAGAGCTGGGTCAGTACCCAGAGTCCAAGCAAAGAACTTCAGGATTCAGGGAAGGAAATGTTTCTCTCTGTTTTCACCAACCCTAGGTATATAGTTGGTTCTCAAATACCTTAGCTAATCAATAATAAAGCATGCATCTCTTCGTCTCTTTGGGGGATTTTGAACATTTTGGTAAACGTACATGGATACCTGGAGAACCCAGAGTTGAGGCTCTCTCTTATGGAGTTGAACTACAGGCCTTATAAATTGAGAGACATGGCCGAGCAGAGTGGCACATGCCTTTAATCCCAGCATCCAGGAGACAGAGGCCAGTGGATCTCTAAATTCAAGGTCAGCCTGGTCTACATAGTGAGTTCCAGTACAGCCAGGACTATAGCAAGAAGCCCCGTCTCCAAAAGCCAGAAAAATAAAGAACAAATAAATTGAGAATGGTGTTTAATGTTAACCCTTTGCTCTTCATTCGCAAACAAATGTTTCTTGACTGTAACACTAACACCCAGAAGACCCATGTGTGAGTCTCCTCCTTAAGTCTTGCTAATGGATGGACTTGGGGTAAGTTATCCTTATTTCTCTCAACACAGTAACTTGCTGCATAGCAAGGTGAAGCCCAGAATGTAATTTTAATAATGCAAGGAAAGAAACTGGCTGCTTAACAGAAGAAGTCGATCTAATGACTATGAGAGATTTGAAGAGAATTCTAAAATAGTTGACTTGAAAGAGGTCACTAGTCATGGAGACTTGCAGACAAGAAAGCACCAGATGTAGAGGGGGCCACCAATATTTTTCCAAGATAACCTTTGTTTCAAACTGAGTCCTGACCGTAGATAGATTTAGATTAAAAACCAAAGAATGGCATCAGTTAAGAAAACCCAAACAAATGAAATGAAACAGCATCTGAGTCCCACCTCCTAGTGTCAGAAGGCAGAGACAGTGTTAGTGCCATGAGAGTCAGTGGATACATGGGAAAGAAGGCTGTAAACACAGGTGTCTTGGAGGCACAGGCTGAGTGTCTGATCCACAGACAGGCCAGCAGCCAAGCCTTGCCTCCTGGTCTCCATCAGACTCCACTAAATACAGGACAGTTTCCTCAGCCCATTCTCTCTGTGCAAGTGAGAATGTGTTACCTCTGCTGGCTTGCAAAACTAGAAAATATTTACTGCTAAAAAGAAAGATGCATTGTGAAACCTTTTTCTGTTAGAGGCTGCTGATTCCTCCTGAAATGCCAGGGAGGCAGCAAAGAGGTATTGCCTTCTCAGATGAGCCACTGCAGTCACCCTGTTGTAATAGAGTGAACATGGACTTTAATGGCAGTTTAATTAGATTTACCATGGGGAAGATGTCACAGGGGGGATGGGATGCTTCTATGTTTAGAAACCTGAATGATGACATGAACAAAGAAAAAATGCCCAGTGAGTGAAAAGCCGTGAAGAACACAGCCGGTATCTCTTCCCTACCTCTACAGAGTTTAAAGGTACAGGGCACTATTTTCCTTCAATGCTTATGGAAGTTGTTGAATGTCCATGTAGACAGGAGAGTCAGAGGCCACGCCTTATCCTGCACGAGCAGGCAGCCTATCTCCAGGAAAGAGTTTAATTGATTGCATTTCATGTCAAATGAGAAACGAAAGCAGTGTTCTATGTACTACAGAAAAAAACACGCCTGGCTTCTCCAAGAATTTTGATAATAGATGGTTTCTATAACTGAGATAGGCTACCATTTCCCCCTCTTCTCCACAAATGAAAACCTCAAGAGACTCTAGCATGTTTATTTTTACTCTGTTCTCCTAGAAAAGGCTGAAAGGAGAGGCAGACACAAAAGAGCACACAAGGAAAGAATAAGAGGGAGTAGGTCCTCTAGTTTGCCCACAGGAGAGCATGCTGGGAGGAGTCCCCATTCACTTCTCTACCTGCTCTGGAAACCAGAAAGAAACAGCCTTGAGCATCCATATGCTTTCCCTGGGACTCAGTTATCCCATCTCTAAATCCAACAGCCAGCAAACATCAACCCGGAAGAGCCTAATGAGCTGCTGACTCCTGAGTGTCTTGGGTTTCAGAAGTCACTTCGCAGCAACAGTAGAGCTGAGTGTGAGGTCCCAGATGGAGGACTTGGAGAAAGGACTGAAGGAACTGAGGGAGTTTGCATCCCCAGGGAGGCAGCAACAGTGGCAACTGGCCTGACAACCCCCCACCCCCAATATTCCTGGAGACTGATCCACCAGCCAAAGAATACACATGGAGGGACCCATGGTGCTAGCCACAAATGTGACAGAGGAGGGTCT
>JADRCH010000126.1:2237826-2261319 GCA_019843965.1 Rhynchomys soricoides
GCAAGATTAGGCCAGTTGCAGTTTGGCCCTTGCAGTTTCCTGGCCCAACTGATTGGGTGGGGACTTTCCTGGAACACTCTTCACCTGCAGTTAAAAAGTTCAGTTTTCCAGGCCCTTCACTTGGCTCAAAATGGTGTCTGAAAAACAAAATGGAGTTAGTGGTGCTACTTTAGGTCTCACATTACTACCTATTTTTTTCTAGCAATTTTAGTGCTTCAGGTTTTGCATTGAGGTATTCAGCTCAACATTGCCATGAACACAAATATATCAGGCGGAAATCCTTTTCCATAAATCCACTGTCTGATAAAAGATAATCCATGACTGACAAAATAGAGCTAATACAAAATCCTACATTTGCACCATATGATAATTGATGCTCCCATACTTAGCGTGTGTTTATCAAGAGCAAATCTTCTTCTTGGTGTCAATATAGCCTGGATTGAGAGTTGAGATCTCCTGTGTTCCCCAGGCTAGGTGGGGCTAGCGTTGCTGTCTTCAGAGAACTGTTGGGGAAGGGACCACACCGTGTCCAAGCCTTGTCGGGTGTGGCTGAAGCGATGCTGCGTAGCAAGCCCGCCTCCTATGCATAGTCTGCTGGTGAGCTCTGATGTAGGTACAACTGAGCTGGCATTGATTCCTAGTGTTCCACATGCCTCTAATTTTGAATCCAGGCCCTTTAAAGGGCAGATGTCTTAGTCAGGGTTTCTATTGCAGTTATAAAACACTGTGAGCAAGAACAATCTGGGGAGGAAGAGGTTTGATTGGCATATGCTTCCACATCACTGTCCGTCATTGAAGGAAGTCAGGAAAGGAACTCCAGAAAGGCAGGAATCTAGAGGCAGAGGCCACAGAGGGGGTCCTATTTATTGCCTTGCTCCTTATGGGCGGCTCAGCCTGCTTTCTTATAACCCTCAGGACCACTAGCCTCAGGGCGGCCCCACCCACTGCAGGTTGGGCCGTCCCATCAACCACTAAAGAAAATGCCCTATAGGCTTGCTTACAGCCAGATCTTAAGGAGGTATTTTCTCATCTAAGGCTCCCACTTCTCCAGTGACTTTAGCTTGTGTCAGGTAACACAAAACTAGGCAGTATAGCAGATATTACCTGATCATCTCATGTTGCTGTAAAGTCAATAGAGATGAGTCATGGGTAACACCTTTTAAAGCCTCCACATTTTATTGGTCAAAGCCAATCACATGACCAACCCTAAAGTCAAAGGGCTCGTGAAGTTCACACCACCCCCTGGGAACTGTGTAAAATTGTAAAGAGTGCTACACAGTGTGGAACTCAGGAAGTGTCCTTCCACTGCTGTCCCCAAGATTCTCTCACTGTCCTTTAGACCTTTACCAATCTGCTTGCTCAGCTCCAATTAGGGGATCTCCAATACCAATTCGGGGATCACCATTACAGACTAAGGAGGACCACATGAGAAGTCATGTATCCACTTGCTTGGGTATATGTTTCCAAAGCAGCAAAATGTCCTGAGAAATAAGGCTTGTCTCCCTGTATCCCAGGAATCTATGACATCATCTTTCAGCTCACACTAGCACTGTCCAGTACTAGGATGTTAGCCATGCAAGTGATGTGGTTTTTTAGTACCCATATAAAAAGTATTCAAAAATGTTCAACCAAATTATCCCAAATGATATTGATAATACATTTAATAGTTCTTCTTCATACAGCCTGAAAGTTGATTGTATTTCATGACACGGTAGGTCTTAATTGAAATTATTTATATTTCAAAAGCTCATAGCCATGTATGATTACTAGCTATCACACCAGAGAATAAACCCTACACTGTACCCTTTGCTTGTGATGTGTTACTGTGTCCTCCCTCCTTCCTGTTAGAACAAATGCATTTCCTTTCATCTCTCCCACAGTCACTGTGACATTTGGTTACACAACTTCATTTTATTGCCTTTCTGTGTGCTGGGACCCAGCACATACTAATTAAGCACCGAATTACACACCTAGCTCACGGTTGCTTACCTTAATCTATATTTAAACAGGCATTCGAAACAGCCCTTCCCCCCAACCCCCCAAAAAATATTCCACTATTTAGAGTAAGAGTTAAAGAAATAAAATTTATTCTGAGGCACAAACCAAATAATTTGCAGAGTAAACTTTACATTCTCAGCAAGTATGCAACCTTGCTTTGGGCTTCCTTGGTTCACTCTAAATAAAATTTAAAGAGCAGTATAACTTACAATGTAACACACACTCAACTGATTTTTAAGTCGTTAATTTGACCAACTTATGGAGACAAAAGTTCTCTTCATCACAAGGTAGCTGAGGCTTATTGAAGCAATTCAGTACAACTTATTTTTTATAGTTACTACTTAGCTGAAATGACTCAAGGATGTTATGTGGCTATAAATAAATCCATAAGAAGCAACAGTGCATGTAAGGCAGTGCACTGAGGAAAGACTCGGGGAGATGAGAAACAGAGGAGATGGGACAGCTCCTGACCCAGGTTAGGATGCATAAGATGCTTATGGCAGGTGGATGGCTACAGCCATTTGGGTCACTGACTCTGAAGTCTTTTCCATACTGAACATCCTGCAAGTATTTTGTTAAAAATCTGATTAAGGATGCATGAGTGAAGAATCGGTTATGCATTTATCTTAGGTATATGGTACAATAATTTAATATGAGATATCAAGGGTAATATTCAGGCTGTTTAAAATCATATAAAACAGCTCATAAACAAAAAGATTGTCTCAGCCATAAGATTTATGTGGTCATAAAATGAAACAATGTCCTATTTGTGCTTAAGAAGCACTGGATGTCCACATGCAGAAGAATCAAATGAGAACCCTATCTATCACTTTGCTCCAAAGCTAACTCCAAATAGATCAACAACATAACCGTGAAATCTGAAACTACTAAAAGAAAATATAAGCAGTACCCTATGATATAGGTATAGGAAAGAACTTCCTGAATAAAACTCCATTGGCCCAAGAATTAAGGCCAACAGTTGATAAATGGTACTTCATGAAACTGTAGAGCATCTGCATAAAGAAACAATCAGGAAGCTCACTGAGAGTGAGAGAATCTTTCCCATTTATATATCTGACAGAGGACTAATATTCAGTATATATAAAGAACTCAAAAAAGAAAGTTTAAAAAATTACCCATCCAAAGATTGGGCCTTAGACTTGGACAGAGAGTTCTAAAAAGAGGGAAAAATGGCTAGGAAATATCTCAACAAATGATCATCATTCCTAGCAATTAGGGAAATGCCAATCAGAACAAGACTTGAGATTTCATCCTACCCCGGTTAGACCAGGAAACTTTTCTTTCCAAATTAAACTGGCTTTAAATACATTGGGAATAAACCACCTGTTTTGAGACTCCCCGAAGTCTGTTCTAGGTTGGTGAAGCCTATCTGTGCAGGGTTTTCATTCTTATCTCTGTACTGTCTGCCTCCCTGTGTGATACCTCCAGGGATATTTCAGACCACTGCTTGGCCTATGTCCAAAGGACTCTACATCCTAATTCACAGACACTTGCTCAGCCATGTTCACTGCCATTCTGTTATCAACAGCTAGAAATGGAGACATTATAAACGCCATTCAACCAAAGAATGAATTGCAAAAATATAGTACATGGACGCTATCGGTACTCTTCACTGCAAAGGGAGAAATGGATGCTATCGGTACTCTTCACTGCAAGGGGAGAAATGGACGCTATCGGTACTCTTCACTGCAAAGGGAAAAAAATGAAATCATGGACTTTTCAGATAAACTAATGGAACTTAAAGCAGATCATATTGAGTGAGGTAACCTAGACCCAGAAAGATGACCATTTTATCTTCTGCTCATCAGAGGCTCCTACCTTCAAACCTTAAGATGTGAGATGGAGTCACTCCAGAAACCAGGGAAGAAGAAGAGGACCATTACCAGAATAGAGGCAATGGGAGGAAATACAGAAGAAAATAGCAGGGAACAAGTGGCCTGATTGGGGGAAAGGGAAAGTGAGAGAATTTAGAGAAAGGGAGGGGGAAATGCAGGAAGAGGAGGGATGATAAGGGTATCTGAAAAATAACAGACCCTTGTACTATTAACTGTCTTAAACAACTTGTAAATACATGTAATTCTGGATATAAATATTCATGTCTAGATCAAATGAACCTTTCTCCTCTGAGCTAACGATTCTCTCTTCAAGACCAAGTGACTACCTAACAAAAACCTTCATAGCACCCGTGAGAACACCTCTTTTCACTTGTTGGTCAGGGATGGCTGATACACTCCCAAAACTTACATCCTATTGCTATTGCTTTGTTATCACACACACACACACACACACACACACACACACACAAGAGATGGAAGATAAATCTTAATTGCTAAAGATTGCACTTCACACACAGGACCCAAAGATCCCTGAGCAAGAACTAACCTGAACACTCCCTCGCTGCAGACTAGATTCCATGGTACCAGAATTTGTCATTTAGTCTTCCAAAGCAAGGAGACAGGCACCCAACAGTTGTATCCAGCTATGACACCTCTGAACCACAACCGAGTTCATCCTGGTACCACAACTCTAAGGGTAGAATAGTGGAGCACATACCTAGTAGTAAACAAGAGTTCTCTAAGTGGATGTAAGACACACATTACAAGAGGGAAAACATGCCTGGTACTGGCATGACTACTTCACCACTCAATGCCAGTGTAGACATGGATGTTGGAGGAGAACCTACAACCACTAATATACTGAACTAGCACAATCCCTGACTACATTCTAAGTGTTTGCCCTTATGCCCATAGATAAGTGTAATACCCACCCTTACCAAGGAAACTTCACTTTGCAACAGACAGAAACCATTGAAGAAAACCACTACCAATCAAAATGCAGTTATGGAGCCCAGTCCCAATGTACATGTACAGCTCAGTTCTTATAGCTAAGTCTCAGAGGTCATTCTGTAAGATGGTATGGAATGATTTTGAAGAGCTATAGGATCCAAGAGTTTCCTATCAGATTATGTTTCCCATAAATGACTGCCTAAACATGAGCTAAACAAGGACATTAATAGACATTCCAAAGTAGATGGGGGAAATCCCATAAGACTTCAACCTACCAAAGATCTATAGGCAATTATAGAATACTGAGTGGAAGAAATAATCTTCATCATGAAAGGGCACATCTATTTGTTATCCAACACCAAATAGTTAGCCCTGAAAGCATATGTATGAGTAAGATTATGCAAACTGAGCAAGTTAGATTCAGAAACATATATATATACATACATATATATATAATTTATATGTATATACATATATGTATATATGACTATACATAATATATATCTTCATATGTAATATAATATTGTGTGATATAATATTTAATATATGAATACATATATATTTATATATGTGATATATATAAATATATTTCTCTATATAATATATATTATAATAATATTATATATATTTATATGCTACAATTATATTCTATATGATATATTAATATTGATATTTATGTTAATATTAATGTTGTAGTATGTGATATATTATATAATATTATAACATAATATAATATAACAATATTACAAAATAAATATTAATTATCATAATATTTAATATAGAAATATACATTTTATATATTTCCTATATATTAATTCTATATGAATGTATATGAATAATATATTATAATATATAGAATATATAGCATATAGAAGAATATATAGGAAATATATAAGAATGTATAATGAATATATATAAATATACAGGATTATATATTTTTATATATAAAATATATTTATATATAAACATATATTTTATATCAACTTATGTATTATATAAATACATAAATAAATAATATATGTTTTTATGTTTATATGTTTTATGTTTATATATATAATACATAAATAAGATATATTCTATTTCTATATATATTATATTTATATATGATCTATTTTTTATATATTCCTATATATTTTCTATATAGTCATTCTATATTCCTATATATTAAATGTATAAATATATAGGAATATACATATATATTTATATGTAAATATATATTCTACATAGAAATATATCTTTAAACATGTAAAAATATATAGATTCTATATAGGAATAGATAGCCATATATATTATCTGTATATATGTGAGTTCATATGAATATAATAACAATTAGTGAAAAAAAAAGTTGAAAGAGAAAGGATGGGTTTATTGGAAGGTTTGGAGGGAAGAAAAGGAAGGAATACATTTTGTACCTATTAAAATCTCCAAAAGAAGGGGAAGGAAGAAGAAATAATATCTTCATGTTTCATTTTGCCTTAAGTTTCAACCATTCTCCTTAAATTTTATATTCATAAAGAAATTAGGGCCTGCTGGATACATTCCCAGTAACCCTCTGAATTGTTTTGAAATGGGAGCATTATTTATCTTCGATTCTTTGATTTAAAAACTGTAAGAAGCAGAAAAGGATGTGAGTTCTTCTGTCAGTCATGCTAGTTGGTAATGTTTCCTGTGTGTGCATGAGGTCCTGCCTGCCTTCCCCCAAAACAGGTGAGGGCTCTGGGGAGTGACAGACAAGGTCAGTCATTGGCCTTCACATATTCACACAGTTCTCACACATGATCCCGGACCCTTGCTCCCCACAAACCATGCTGGAGTTATTTGGGGTGAGTCTAGGAGCTGTGTGAAGGGCACAGACAAAGATTCATGTCATCTTTGTATTCCCCTCACGCATCTCAAGGAAGAAGAAACCAAGAAAGTTGGTCCTATGAGGTAATTAAACACTTTGTCTTCTATGAATTGAATTAACTACCTATTTCTCAACACAGTGTAGCTGATTGTCCCCCCTGCAGCCTGATTTTTTTCCCTCAGGAATTCTGTATAGGAGAGTATAATTAGAGTCATTTACACATATCATGCCAGTGAGAACATTGCGTCTGCTTCTTAGGAAATATTCTAATCCAACATGATTTATATTTGCATAATATCCTATTGCAATATCAAAACACCCATTGCTAAAAATCAGAGGAAGCCGTTGAAATTGCAGTTTATAAACGGCAAAGTGAGGTTAAAAATAATCACTATCAAAGGATGTAGCTTATTTAATCAGATTGTTCCCTCAAAAAATGCAGCCTCGTTTTTCTTAGAAGTGGTTAACCCATAATGGAAGCTTACGGCATTTTTCAGACACAAGACTGACTCTTTAATCTGGTACCATTTTTTAGCCATTTGGGCACAATGCCGAAGAGAAACAGCATTTTAAGGTTCAGTATTGCCCTTTCTACTTCCTGTGATCTAGAAGTCAAACAAAAGAAGCCATTAAAATGTTGTTTGTACAACTAAAAATCAAGATTCCACAGAACAGTTAAGATGAAATCTACAATCGTGTTTCATTCCTATTGTAAACTTGAACACTTACATGCTCAACTTAAAATCATGCTGTTGAATTTTGTGATACAATCATAATCATTTGTTGAATTCCAATGGACTTTGGGTGCATAACACGCATAACATGAAGCTTTCTGAGTTGTGACCAGTCATCTGTTTTTCCCATGACTGAGAGGCAGAATTCCATGTGGGAAGACTTTCAATACTGCAATGAACACAGACTGGGATGGTAGTTACATTATAACACGGAACTCAATGATTCTAGGAAGACCCCGTACAGAAGCAGAAAGCCCTCTGCAAGTCATGTGGGATGTACATTTGCTGTTTTATCCATGCACTGAACACAGAACTTCCCTCAGGCTGAACCTGAGCTGTACTGAACGAACCACCAGCCCCTTACTGTGTGTTTTATACTTTAGTGAGACAGCAGTTAGTCTTGGTACCCAAGACTAAGGCACAGTTCTTGTATGATGAAGGAGAGAAATAGGAAAAGAGATTTCTGAAAATGGAGATGTCTATAGGCACAATGGGAGCCACTGGACTATACTGATTGATGCCATAGCTGGAGTATTTCCTATGTCTGCTTTATAAATTTGAAATTTGACATATATAACACTTAAGCTGTATACATTAAATATGTTAGTGGACTAAACTTTCAGCAATTCTAAAATGCTTCAAAATCAATAAGTTTACTCATTATGGCATATATGATAATAATCTAGAAAATCAGTTTTAGAGAGGGTCAGCATATAATTGGTTTCATCTAAGAAAGTGTTTAAGAATTTATGAATTTTTTAGCATTTCTGGCAAAGGGTTCAATTCACCAACAGACCTGCCCATCATCAATGTTACCAAACTGGAAACAACTTCAAAATAAATGAAGCAAAAGTAGAATTGAAAAGCAAAAAAAATGAATGAATTTATAATTATGGCCAGTAGACTTTATGTTCCTCTATCAATAATGACTCTGGAACAGTGACTAGAATTTATCAGAGTAAAGACTACCTGGGCACCGTGAGCACAAACAGACTGAAATGACCAGTCATGGTTTTCACAGACCAGCCCATACCCTCCCAACAAGTGTAGCGTTGGACACAGGAAGGTCACTAAGGTGGAAAAATTTCTGTTCCTTGAAATAATTCTTAATAAATCAGTAAAAACTGGAAGCACACACAGCATGTTCTCTGAGCATAGCAGAATTCAACTGGAAATCAATAGCCAAAGGAGCTCTTCAGAATTGCCAAGTATTTGAAAACAAAGCAATATGTTCCTAAAAAGAACATCTGTGTTGGAGAAAAACTTATAGGCGAAAAGATGCTGAATAGGAAAAGCACAAAAGCCCCGTGTCATCCCCATCAGAGCAGGACTCTAACCAAAGTGGTACTTAAGTAAAGTGTATACCTTGAGATGTTTATGTTGGCACAGACAAAGCTTTCAAACCCTACTCAAAACTTCCACCTTAGTAAATCACGGATTAGGAAGAGAAGAGGAGCAAATAAAGGGTAAAGCAAATGAAAAAAAGGAAATAATTTTTTTTAAAGAACTACCTTTTCCTAGGTAAGATCGGGAGGGGTAGAGGGGGATTTCAAGAAGTGATGGAGAGCTTTGACAGCAAAGGAGAAGAGAGAGAGAAGCAGAAGAAATAATAATGACTGAGAATGCCCCCTCCCCACCACCAAATTAGTGCTGGTAACAGTCACAGACTACAGATCTTTGGAGAAGAAAAAAAAATCATTTAAAAAAGCCTGACACACAAGCATGTCACAGTCAAATGACAGAAAATCAAAGACCAAGAAAAGAAGTTCTGATATAAATCCAAAGCAAGCACCAGCTTCCCGCGGTGAAGCAAACACAGGGTTGTTTCTAATTTCTCAGAACTCTCATAGGCAAGAATGCAGTGAGAAACAATATTTTAAATGTCTGCAGAGCAAAATCTCACCACGCCTGAGCTCTGCACCCTGAAAAATTCAACAGGGAAAGAGCAATTTTCTCGAGTAAGAAAACGTGAGAGAATTTGTGGCAGCCGTTCATCTTTGAGGACATGTTTAGAGAAACCCTTTAAAGAAGAAAAAATGATTCGGGCCTGAAACTCTGTCCTTCATAAGGAAAAGAAGTGCATCAAAAAGGGAGAGGGTAAAATAGTATGTTCTACTTTTCTTGTCCTTAATCTTTCTAATGATGCCAGCGATGCATTCCAGTATGGACACTGGCACATGGACATTGGCTTGCACATAAGATGATGTGCACAGTAGTGAACACAGCTCAGAGAGAAGAGAATGGGTGGTTTCATTACTTTGAAGGATTTACTCTGAAGTACAGTAATATGTGACAGTGGATTGACATTAGTTATAAGTGTGTCTTGGAAATGCCAGGACAGCTACTCATAGGTGACCTGCAGGGCTAGAGAGATGGCTCAGCAGTTAGAAAGCCTGACTTCTGTTATAAAGGACCTGGGTTCAATCCCAATATCCACATGATAGCTCACAACCAATTCTAAATCTGTGTAGTGGAGGTGGGGGTGTCAGATATCATGTTCCTGTCTGGCTTTCCATGCCTAACAGGCATGGAAATGGTGCACAAACATGCATGTAGGTGAAAAATCCAGGCACATAATTTTTCTTAAAGTGGCAGCGACATGTAATTAATATGCCAACAAAGGGGAGGGAAGAGAAAGATAAAATGACCTTTGTAAATCACAATAGAAAAGTAGTGAGTGAATGGTTTTAAAAATGAAATAAGAAAAAGGGCAAAGAAATAAAAACAAACAACAAACAGTGGGACTCAGTGCAACCGGATAAAGAGGCACTTTGGCTTTAATAATCTAAATGTCACAACTTATAAACAGAACCTGTTCACAGGTTAAAAATAAACTATGTGCTGCATATAATAAGTCAAGTTTATAGCTAAGGATACATCCATGAAGATTGAGGAAATGAACAGAGAAAGACATACCATACTACCTAGAGTGAAGAGAAACCATGGGTAGCTGCACTAATTTCAAACAAAGTTGGCTTCAAAGCAAATAAAGTATCAAAGGGCAAGAGGAACATTGCATATTGATGAAGGAGCATGAGGCTGAAGGGTGGCTCAGCAGGGAAAAGTAGCCATAGTCTGCATTCAGATCCTTGCAACTCACATGGGAGAAGGATGAGGAAACTCCTCTCACAGGTTGTCTACTGACCTCCCCCTCCCCCCATGGGATGACACATGTTCAGAGAGAGAGAGAGAGAGAGATTGAATGAATGAATGAATGAATGAACGAACTACAATGGGCTCATCCTCCAAGACCATCAATCCTTCACACATATATGCTTAACAACACAATATCACAACACACAACACACAAGGCACAAGGCAAAAGCATACAGAAGTCCAGGGAGGATTGATGACACTATTACTACAGGCCTCAACTCTCCTCACCAATGGACAGATTTAGCAAAGAGAAGATCAATAAAAATCTAGTATAGCTCAAGAGTGCCAGCAAGAGGGTATAATTAACATTTTATATTCCATTTCATCCAAGACAGCAGAATGTGTACTCCTCAGGCTCATATTCCCCAAACAGACCAGAAGGAATCATAATGTACAGCAAAGCCAAAGAATGGAAGTTAGTGCCTTTGCTCTCAGATGACAACCAAATCCCATTTGAGTCCAGTATCTGGGAATCCTGAAATACTAGGAGATTAAACAATAGGCCTATAAAGGATGTGTAGGCCAAAGAAAAATATCTCAGAAGAAATTATGAAATCTGTTCAGTGAACAAAGATGAAATTACAGTTTATCAAAATGCCCCAGGCTTAACAAAGTCCATGCCTGGGGGATTTTAAATGTGTGTGTCAGCAAAGGAGAGTGAAACTTAGTCATAATCATCACCATTTTAAGAAAAAGAATACCAAGTTAAATTAAGCAGAATAAATAAAATGATGAAAACTGCAGTATAAATCAATGAAATTAACAACAGTAAAATATTCATAAGTAATAAATTATTATTTACTTGCCTATAATTTTTATAAACTACAAGTACATCTATGTATATACATGTACACATATGTAGTGTGTATATATGTGTATTCATGTAGTTTAAATTCAATTTTCCTATCTGGGATCACAATGCAAAAACCCCCAACAACAGGGATGAGATGCACCCCCTTTCTGAGTTATTGGCCAGTGCTAAGAGACTACCAAAACATATATTATTGCTGATGCCCTTGGTTGCCTCCCAGAAGCAGAAGGTCAGTCCCTGTTCTGAAGACAACAGTCACTTTGGACACAAGACCCAGAGGATCTGAGCCAGATCTGACTTGTTAACCTCCTATTCAAAAAGGTACCATGAAAACTTCCAAGGGAGGGTAGCAACACAGTACTCTTACCTAGCTATGATGCCTGTGAATCATGTGCATTAGTGGCATGCTTACCTTGGCAGTAACCAACAGCTGTCTAGTTGGACTTAAAGCCTGCTCAACAAGAATGAAATCATACCTGGTACTGGAAATCTAGCCAACTATCCTGAGCTAATGAGGCCATGAATCTTAGAGGAGAACCTACTACCACCACTTTACTAGACAGTATGATCCCCGACTACATTTACCTTAATATTTACCAGACTGTGGTGGTTTGAATGAAAGTGGCAGCAGAAGCTCATGTGTTTGAAGGTTTTGGTCTCCGTTTGGTGAACTGTTTAAGAGGATTAGAAGATATGGCCTTATTGGAGGTATGTCACTGGTAAGCTTTGAGGTTTTCAAATCACACACCAGGCTCAGGCTCTCAGTCTCTCTGTCTCTCTCCATCTCTCTGTCTATCTCTCTCTCTCTCCCTCTCTCTCTCTCCCTTTCTTTCTCTTTCCTCTCTCCCTCTCTCTCTTCATCCCTCCCTCTCTCCATCCTTCCTGCAAATCACGATGTAAGCTCTCAATTACTGCTTGTATACCATACCTTCCTGCCACCACACTACC
Organism: Rhynchomys soricoides; assembly: GCA_019843965.1. Taxonomy (NCBI): domain Eukaryota; kingdom Metazoa; phylum Chordata; class Mammalia; order Rodentia; family Muridae; genus Rhynchomys; species Rhynchomys soricoides. The sequence continues at coordinate 2,250,127 of JADRCH010000126.1, forward strand.
TGCCATGATGGTCACTCTACCTTCCATGACGACATGATGGTTATGAATTAACCCTCTCAAGCTGTAAGCAAGCCCCTAGTTAAATGTTTCCTTGTATAAGTTGCCTTGGTCATGGTGTCTCTTCACAGCAATAAAACAGTAACTAAGATAGCAACAGATAAACGTAGTCCTCACCTTTTACCAAAGAAGTTTCTCTTTGTAATAGATGAAGACAATTACAGAAAACCACAACTACTCAAAATGCAGAGAACACATGATCATGTGGTGCTCAGGTCCAACTTACACATCAACAACACAGCTACTGCAGCTAATGCTCGGGGGAAATCAAGAAAGAGGAGATGAAACAATTGTCAAAGCCAGAAGAACCAGAAGTCTATTGTGAAAGTACATCTCCTAGAAATGGCAAGGAAGCCATTGGACTCTCATCAACCTGACTACCTGAACAAGACATAAACAAGAATAGCTATAGACTTGCTAACATGTAAGGGGAAAAGTCCCATAAGGCCAAAATCTTAGACACTTAGACAAAGAATTACAGGAAACTAAGGGATCTTAAGAGCTTCCCCAGAGAAAAGCCCCTTAATTGATTATCCAAGGCAATGGGGTCAGTCTTGAAATAATGTACACACAAACAACCATAGGAACAGTTTGTATTTATATATTTTGATATATATAAATATATATAACAACAATTAAAGAAACAGAGACCATTAATTTGAGGGAAAAAAGATACACATGGGAGAGTTGAGAGGAAAGAAAAGGGGGAAAAGTAAAAATTAAAAAAGGAGAAATCAGTGAAATTAAAAACAATAAGTGATTTAGAACAATAACAATGAAACCAATTTTAGAAAGAACAATTGATGAGGCCTCTAGTCAGGCTAAAAGAGAAAGAAAAAAAGACTCAAATGGAATTTTTAAATTAAAAGAGAAACATCAGTATTACTGGGCTATCATGTCCACAAGTTGTATAACCCAGATGAAATAAATTTATTAAAGATCTAACATGCCAACCTCACTCAAGAAGAGTTAGGAAATCTGAGCAGGCTTATATCTAATTATCCTATAGCTAATAACCCAAAAAGGAAGCAGGAAGGTCAGGCGGTAGCAACAGTGGTTATAGGAAGCACTTGAGGAGGGAGTAATGCCAGTGTGCTACCCAGTGCTCTGCATAGGTGCACCTCCTAACAGTCATGTGAGAACCAGAAAACAACACAGTACTGCACACCTATCCCAATGACCACAGTTCACTGAACACTGTGACCCCATTGATTGCAGCTAGGGAGCAATGGAAACCCTCAGCCATCCCTCATGGGAACAAAAAGAGCTTGGTAGCTTCTCACAAAACTCAACATACTGTCATGTGAACTATGAATCAACTTAACATGTGAACTATGAATCACACTCCTTAGGATTCACCCAAGGGAGTTGAAGGCTTACAGCCATGCAAATGTCTTCCGAGAAGACCTGTAGAACAGCTTTATTCATAATCACAAAACGGGTAATTAACTAAGATGACCTTCGGGAGAGGGGTGGGATGCTGGTCCCTGCTAAGAAATGAGCAACTAATCCATAAAAAGACATAGGGAAAAAAATCTGTATATCTGAGTGAAGGAAGTCAGAGTACAGTGAATCTGTCTGACTGAGCTCTACCATCAGGCATCTAGAAAAGGCAAATTATGAAGAAAGCAAGCAGGCAGCAGTGACTAGAGATTGAGAAGGCTAAGCAGACAGTGGACTTGTAGCATAGTGAATCACACTGAACAAAGCCACAAAGCTAGACATAACTTTTTTCAAAATATATAAAATGTTCAAAACCAATAGTGAAGCCCAGTGTGAATCAAGGCTTTGGTGTGATAAGATGTGTTAATGTATGTTTACATTTTCTGATAGATCCCTACTTATGTGCAAGATACTGATAACCATAGAAGCTGTGTCAGGGTATAGAGTCCATGTGTGAAATCTCTGCACTTCCCCTTATCATTTTTCTATAAACTTCCAATTACTCTATAAAGCAAAGTCCATTTAAAGAAAGAATACTAAGGAAGAAGTACCCACATCAGAACGAGAGAACTCATCAGTACCAGAAATGAAGGAGGAGGCATCACCAGAGGTCCAACAGATACTCCGGGAACCTTATGAACAAACAAACAGTAAATTTGAAACACACACACACAAAAGGACACATTCCTTAAAACTCTCACCAAGCTTATTAGGGAAGAAACATACAACTGGAGAAATCTTGTTTGTTTTTGTTTGTTTGTTTAATCCAATGTATAGTTAAACGCTTTTTAACAAAGAAAACTTCAGGCCTAGATGGTTTTAACTGGCAAAGTTTATAAAGCATCTAAAGACGAAATGAAACCAATTCTATGTAGATTCTTATAGAAGACATAAGGATAAAACACTTTCTAACTCCTTTTTAAGGCACATATTACTCTGGTACCAAGATGAAACAAAGTTATTGAAGAGAAGAAAATGGCACACTGAATTTGCAGCAAGGCTGCCAACAGCCACAGAGGCCTCTTGTGAATTTGAAATGTGACCAGGCCAAACTAACATATGTTGCAAGTTCAAAATAGCACAAACACACCAGATTTCAAGACTTCTGCTGGCACAAATGTATTCAAAATATTGCATTAATACCTTATTTTGAGTATAGAATTACAACCTTAATCGTTATATTAAAATACACTTCTAAAATTAATTTTTGCCATTTTCCTTTTAGTTTACTTAGTGTGGGTATAGAAAACTTAAAACTATGTGGGTTTTCAATAATTCCTATTTTATGGTGCTATTAAGTATCATCACTCATAAATGCTGAACTAAGAACTAAAACCATTTTATTGTAAGTTCATTGCTCTTGTGATTTTTGTGGAGATAGTTATGTTTTTGTGGGTAAAAATAATGTCTTCTTTTCCTCTATATTTGCCTATCTTTATTTTTTCTTGCCTCATAGCATTGGTAAAGTTTGGCATTGTACTAAAGGATATCTTTACCTGGTGTCTGATGTGGGAGAGCACATAATCTTTCATCATTAAGCATGGACTACGTCTGCAGACTTTTCAGTTATCCTTTGTAAGGCCTGTGAACACCCCTAAACTCCTGCTATGGGCTATGTGTTTCTGCATGGTTTTTAAACTGAAACTGTATGTGAAACTTTACCAAATGTGTCTGCCTGTAGTGACCCAATCATGTGGTTCCTCCATTAGCCTACTAATACATGGTAAATTATTTCAATTGATGGTTCAAGTGTTAACTAACCTAATACCGCTGAAGTAAATCCTACCTGATCAGATTCTAATTATTTATTTGTTTACTTGCTTATTTGATTAGTTGAGACAAAGTCTTATGTAGCCCAGGCTGACCTCAAACTTGCTGTGTAGCTGAGGTTGTCCTTGGATTTCAGATCTTCCTGTCCCAAACCTCCTGAATTTGGGGATCACAGGTGTGATCCACTATATCATTATTATTCATTTTTATAATCTTGAATTCAACTTGCAAACCCACTTTAGTTTTTAGTTCAAGATTTCAAAATACTAAGATAATATGCAAAACTCAATGTCATGTCTATATACTCTCAGTAACATTTAAAAATTGAACATTGTACAATACTATGAAATAAAGATAAATTTAATAAAATATTTACAGGACTCATTAAAAGTCACACAGCTCCTATGGAAGAAATGTAGGCTCAGTTTCAGGACTCAAGCTGCATTCAGATCACAAGAATCATGTTCATCACAATTGATTTACTTACATATTCTGAGCAACCCCCAAAATTTATCAGGTTTTTTTCTCTTAAGCTGATCCTAAAATCTACACGGAAATCCCATGAACTAAAAAAATTAAAATAATTCTGAGAAAGAAAAAAAATCAGAGCTTCAAGACTCACCCTGGCTGACTTCTTTTATAGCCGTGGTCGAGACAATGGAAGAGACACAAAGATCAATATGAAAGAATAAAGAATCCAGAGACACACCTACACATAGTACAGCCCATTGATTTTTTTTTTATAAAGATAGCAAAGCAATTCAGAAGAGAAAGATTTGTCTTTTGAAAATTGCATCCTGACACAGTAGGATATCTAAACTCAAAATGACTTTGACTGTTACCCAGAACAACTTTAAGAAATGACTCAAAATGGGCTACAGATCCAAACCCAAAACAGCTGAAGTGAAGACTTCATTGGAGGTAAACCTGCTACCATGGGTATGACTGGTGTGTTTTAGATGAAGGATAGAAATCATAGTACAAAAGAAAACAGACAGGCAATCTGGACTGTAGTAGGTCCTTAAAGTTTGGCATCACAGTACACTGCATCCGTATCACTCCGGATCTTAAGGCAGAGGGCTGTGAATTCAGAGCTTGACTGGGCTGTACAGTGAGATCTTGTCTCAAGTTCTGTCTGCTTGTAAAGGGAAAAATTTTTATTTTAATTTCATTTGGAAAGACATCCGACAAAAGACGGACACCCCAAACACACATAGAGATCATTCACAGCTTACCAGTAAGAAGGAAGAATCCAACAAAAACGGGCAACAAACTTGTGTGAGTCTTTCACCAAAACTAGCTGGAAAGGGGCACCATTGGTCATTTCAAAAATGCAAATTTCAGCCATACAACCCCCCAACCTGGCACCTCCATGTGTGTCAATAAAGAAAATGCTCTAACAATATTAAGTGTCTTCAAGGACACAAAGCAACTGAAGCTCTGCTACTGCAGGTGGGAGCTTGATATGGATGCAGCCGCTTTGGGAAACATCTTGCCATTGTTTTAGAAAGGCGAATCTCAAGTTACCATTTGACCCTGCAAACTCATCCCCATGCATTTGTCTCAAGGAACGAGAACCATGCATTTCCAGAAAGGAAGAAAAAAATACACATTTTTTTTTCCCTTAGCAGATCTACAGTCAGATTGAAAATAATCCAAATTGTCATCAAATGAAAGATAAATTGTGGTATATCCCTACAGTTAAATACTAAAGGCTATACACATCTAAGAATAAGTCTAGATTGCATGCAGATGAGTCTCAAACCCCCAAGGCTGTATTCAAACTCCAGGACCAGACAGATATCTTTATGACCCTATTTAAGTCTCATTCTAAAATCAGAACAATAGAGATGGAAATGAGTCAGTATTCTACTGGGCTGTGACTGGGAGTCTTTGGTCACCTACACATGGGGGCAGAGGAAAAATTGAAAGCAGTGCAAGAATTCTGTATGTTTATGATAAATTTGTGCCAGCCACCATGGACACATGATAAACCCAAACTAATGACTGCTTGGCATAAAAGGTGGCTTTAGGTAAATAACTAATATAAAATCAAAACCCAGCTTATATGTGGGAATTCACTGATGGTTTTAAACTCAATAACAAAAGTATTTCTAAGTAGTCTAATAAAGTGGTTTTCAATTTGTGGGTCATGACCTCTTGGGCAGAGGGGGGGTGTCTAATGACCCTTACACAGAAGCCACATATCAGATATCCTGCGTATCAGATATTTACATTACAATTCATAACAGTAGCAAAATTACAGATATAAAGTATCAACAAAAATAATTTTATGGTTGGGGGTCACCACAACATAAGGAACTGTATTAAGGGGTCATAGCATGAGGCAGGTTGAGAACCACTGGCCAAATAGCTTAGACAGAAGCTGGGATCAGATTCCCCACCACACAGAGATAGCTATGAAGATATCTGAGTTTATATTGCACCCTAGAAAGCTGTTTTATTATGCTATATTGAAGTTCAATGAGTCTCCCTGTAGCTAGAAAAATGAATATATATTACAAACAGTTTTGCTGTCTTAGCACAGTGACTCTTATCCATTACCCTAGCAGTAGGGAAACGGAGGCAGAAGGATTGCTTTGAGTTATAGTCAGCCTGAACTTTATGGCAAGTCCCTTGTCTCAAAATAACAAAGAAAAAAAACAAATGAAAGTAAAAGAAACATTTTTTATTTGTGGCGTTCCAAATGGCCTTGCGTTGCATAATAGTATTTCTTTCAAATTGGCGAAAATTAAATCATATGCTTCCATCTCATAAAAATGCAGCCTTGGGTAGCATTCTAAAGCAAATTCTTTTACAGATATCTAGCCTGCTTACATAACCATCTTTAGATGGTGTAGAGATTGAGGCATGACTCTTTAATTATGAATGCTAGACTGACTGAATCAATAAATGCATGAGTGAATTAATCAACAATAAACAAATTAATGAACTAAGATGAGCACTCTGGAGTCAAGTCTCCGAGGTGTGTGCTAGAGATGTCTGCTCTCTTAATTAACTCCATATGAGATCTATGTGTACACAAATAAGTAGTTTCAATATGAAAAACTGCATTTATCTTAAAAGCATAGAGCTATATTTGGAGGGACTTTCAAATAATACCTGTATCTGACTTAAATACCCCAAATGTGGGGCTGCAGACAAGCTCTGTTGGTTGGGTTTAGATAACATGATCCCCAGCAGCCCATAAAACTGGCCTTTGGCACAGGCCTACACAGTAACCTTCACAGTAATTCCCCCAAATTTTCTCTTTGCAAATCCCAAAGCAGGGAGATTTGGCATATCACTGATGTTTATACTCGCTACAGTGTGGCATTCTTGAAAGTCTTCATATGGAGTGATGCATCATTTTAGCCCAGTCCTCTTGCACACGGAGGTTTCTGCCATTGCACTGCTTTCATCTGGGCTAAAGGAATTCAGACAGAGCTTGGAGACCATGGTACCATTTAGAGGTGGCTCAGAATTCAAGCTCAAGAAACCTGGCTTCTCAGTCAGCTTAGCATAATTCAATTGAAGCTTCATGTAAGACAGCAAAAATCTTCAACAAATCCCCTATATTTCATAGAAGATATTATGGAGTGGATCTGCAGGCAAGAGCAGGGTGGCACCCTGCGGTGTAGTCCTCTGGTGTCAGCCAACATTGCAGCCATGGCTGCAGCATTGTAAGTAGCAAGACATTTGTCCAACCAGGACCTTCCAGAACTTCAAAAGAATGAAACAGCCTTCCAATCAAAAATTTGAACTCTCCTGACTTAACAAATTCTTCACCTTTGAGAAACAGTGTTTTTCCCAATAGAAACAATATGAGCTGAATGGAGGAAGAACACTCCCTACAGCTCTTCAGAAAATCAGGACCCCTCTGTCACCTGCCCCGTAAGACCCCAAGCAACCCCTTCAAACTTTGATCTGATCCTCAGTTTTTCCTTCATTAAGATGTCATATTGTGAAATCTATTTTCAAATGTTTTAAGATTTCTATTATAGATTCATGAGTGTGTATCTTCTGTCTGTGTGAGTACATATGCATACATGTTGGGGATTGTACATGCCTATGCATGTACAGACCAGGAAAATAGGTCAGATCCCACAGAGCTAGACTTACAGGTGTTTGCAGGGTGTGTGGTCAGTTGTGTGAGTACTTAGATCTGAACTCTGATCCTCACAATGACACTGTCCAACCTCAGGTCTGCTGGTCACCAGAATATAATCTCAGTGTGAGTCTGCGTGCATTCACACTGATCCCTCAACTGTCCCTTCAGCCAAGCACAGTAAAGGCCTCTTGACTCCTTTCTACCTGAGCTCTGCAGACAAGCAGCTTCTCTTCTCCCCCATGACCCTGATCCTTCTCAGTGAGTGGCCAATGATACTGTTCAGTTCCAGGCTCCGGAACATCTTAAGATATAGCCCTCATCCAGCATCATGGCCTCCCCTACCAGCCCAGCATCAGTAATGTCTTCTTTATCTTTCCAACTTCCAATCTCCTTCCCCGAAGCTCTAGGAAAGTACACTAAGAAGCCATCTAATCTAACATTTCAGGTAAACAAAACAAAGTTTCTTCCCTTCTTTCCAAAGTCAATGTCAAAATGTTGAGATTGGTGAGAAGTGTTTTTCTTACCTCATGCATCCTCAGCCAGTTGAGCTTGCTCACATTTCCTGCACTTTGTTTTGAGGTGTTTGGTGATGGTTTTGGTGGTGGTGGTGGTGGTGGTGGTGGTGGTGGTGGTGGTCATGTTATAGCTGGTTTTATTTCTTTTCAATGTCTTACTCTATTGCTCTAGCTCACCTGGAACTCACCATGTAGCCATGGATGCCCTCAAATTTGTAGTAATCCTCCTGCACCAGCCTCTTAAGCACTGTGATTATGTTTGAGCTACAATGCCTGACTCTGGCACACTTGTCCATCTTGTTGTTTGCAGAATGATCTAGCCCTTTGTTGATTCTCACTCAGATGCTAGTTTCCGTGTCTCATGCTCCATCACCCCACCATGGCCACTAATGGCTTCACAGTGTGATTCCAACCAACCCTCTCCAATAGTAACAGATGACTGCTATCTACTCTCCACATCTCCAGTCTTCATTTGTGGCTAACATCAGTCAGTTTGCTTTACTTTTTAAAGTAAGCATCTTTCATGTTGGTCAGCCCAGCTGTCTTTTCCCTGAGCCATGCAAGTTTTCTTAGTTCTGGAATACGTTCTATCTTAGCCCCTCTCATAGATGGAATCAAGACCCAAGCTTGGTTAATAATAGTATTTTACTTATTAAGCCAATAAGAATCCATCCCTGAAGTGACTGATAGGCCTGGAAGAAACCTTCCCCTATAGGGTTAATGAGCTGTAAGGACAGCTGGCCATGCCCATCTCAGTGGAGAGCATGCAGAGGCAGATAGAGTCAAAGGAAAGAGGAGGTAAATTCTGTCACTTAAGGGAACTAGTTAACGCATTTGTAGTGCCAGGCCCACTCTTAGATGTCTTTTTCACAGGAGCTGGAAGTTGGAGTTTTAGATTCATTTTATGGTAGATTGCAGTCGCTTGTGAGTAAGAGTTATGCAAAATCAATGCACCCATCCATTGTTCTTTGACTACATACAGGGGCCAGATGTAAAGATGAACCAAGCATCATGCAGCATCCAGTCCACTGAGAAGAAGGATGCCTACAATGAGTTATGCCTGTTTTGAGTCTAGCATGTGTTTCAGGAGAAGGAAAGCAGGCTAAGAAACTGTGGAGCATAGAGAAACCCATCCTAGCCAGGTCAGAAGGCTTAACACACCCGAGAGGTTAACTAAACTGTCACTATTTTGTTGCTATAATACTTCATTGATGTTATCTTGTTTAGACAAGTTTATTTTTGAAATACTTTCCAATTCATTAATCCAACTTTATTTATGTTGTGATTGGTAATGCTGTACCCTTCCTAATAGCATGGATACTACATGCCACTATGTTTAACTGTCTCATGTTCTTTTGTGTGTGTGTGTGTACGTGTGCATATGTGCATGCACGTACATGCATGTGTGTGTATGGTAGTGTGTGTGTGAGAGTGTGTGTGTGTGTGAATATGTGTGTGTTTGAGTGTTTTGTGACTGTATGTTAGTGTGTGTGCACGCATGTGCATTGTGAATATGTGTGTGAGTGTGTGTGAGTGTGTGTTAGAGCATGTGTAAGTGTGTGTGATTGTATGTTAGTGTGTGTGTGTGTGTGTGTGTGTGTGTGTGTGTGTGTGTGTGTGCAGCACTTACTTTGAGCATGAAGGTTGCCAAGGTCTTTTCAATGCTGTCATAGAACTTGCTACAGTTTGGATGAGGTTTGTCCCCCACAGGTTCATATTTGTAAGCTAAGCCCTGAGAGTGGAACTGTTAAGAAGCAGGCCCCATCAGGGAGATTTTAGGTCATGGGATGTGTTCCTCAGAAGGGATTATGGGGCCCCAGACTGTCTAATCGGATCTCTCCCTTTTCACAAACTCCTGCCTTCTGCCCTTAGAAAGAGACCTGAAGACAGTATCACACCTTTGAACCTCCGGTGCCGTGAGTTAAACACACCCCCTTTCATTATAAGGACACTGCTTCTCTTCTCGTATTTTATTAAGGTAACAGAAAGCACATCAGTGCAGGACCCAGCACAGCCTTTGGTACAGAGTGCTTAGAAAACAATAAAGGAATGGAAATGCCAGGCTCTTGACATTGATTAAACATCTGTTTACAGTAGAGGAACACAATTAGCAAATGAACCTGAATCTTCCTGTTATTGTCAAGTGGGAAAACCTAATAGAATATTTCTCTTCCATGGAAATAGTCCAAGTGTGGGGGGAACAAAAAGATTAAAAAGATTAAACTGTGTTTGGCTGGCAGTTCTGAACTGAAACTACTTCTCCTGTTTCAACCTCCATGTTTTTAACTAGAATTTAGGGATTAATGTCATCAAATAACATATCTTGTTGGGAGAGCGAAATATTTGGAAAGATGAGGAAAACGGAAGGAAAAGACGTGTTCAAACATCAGATTGAAGCAAAAGACAGTGAGCTACAACAACGCTGCAAAATGCAAGACATGGAAAATTATTTTGCAAGCGACCAACAATAGGTCAACACTCTTACAGTGCAGCAGTGTGGGGCCCAAGACTTAGAAGCCTGCACTTAGGGAGAGCTCAGGGCTGCTATGGGGACATCCTTGGAATGAGGCCTGTGAAGCATGGTGCTCTCCACAGGAGGTTCACTGCAAACCAGAGGGCTAGTCAGCCAGTAGCAGTGACTTCACAAATCCTATTACTTTGTAAAAGTAGGACATCCCCAGGAACCCATTGAGCTGTTGGCAAAGGAAAAATCAGCAGACAAGTTTGTGACATTTAAATGAGGAAAGGTCCAGGTTGTTATGGGGCCTGAAGTTATATAGTCTAGGAGCTGCATTGAGTTCCAGCCTGAGGTAAGAGAAACACTGTTAGAAGACAGCATGGACTACATGGTGAGACACTGTCTAGAACAAAACAAAACAAAAGACTGTATTATGAATGCAAAACCTGTTCTTTAGCTCTTGGTGGGAAAACAAATTGTGAATTATAACATGGTACATTATGTCATATTATGCATTTAACAATGTACTGTATTATACATTGGTACAGACTTAACCAAGACCACTGAGGTTGGTGGCAGAGCACAACAGTTAATGGCCTGACATACCCATAATACTGACTCTTGATTTTGTTTGTTTCTGCTTTTAAGAGGGCCTCAGGCTAGCATGAAATGTCCTTGAACTTGTATACAATCCTGTCTCGCCTCCTGCCTCATCTAAATGCTGCATACCTGATTTAAGTTGCTCCTCCTCCTTCTCCTCCTCCTCTTCCTCCTCTCTCTCTTCCTCCTCTCCCTCTTCCTCCTCTCCCTTCTCCCCCTCTTCCTCCTCCTCTTCCTCC